>CAMXCT020002591.1:0-287220 GCA_947184155.2 Cladocopium goreaui
ATTAGGAAGGGATTATGAACATACAACCCATGGAGCGAACATTTCGAAGACCGAACGTTGGTTCCTTGGTCCTTCAGTGGTATTTCAATTATTGGTCAATGGCACATCTTTTTCCCTCCCTCCATTTGGATGATTTTGGATGATGCCTTTGGCATCTAGCTGCCTTTGGGGCAGCTGTATACAAGGTGAGGAGCAAGAGGATGACTTCAAATGAGTTCACTCCATGTTATTTTGTGATATTTTTTGTAGACTAGGTTGCGATCCATATGGTTCAGCAATTTGGAAGCCAGGAATTAATGATAACTACTGCACATAGTAGTTAGTTTCAGATATTTTGATATATTCATGCAGTAAATGAATCTAAATGATCTACTCGATAGACGCAGTTTGTGGAGGATTCACTTTAAGCAAAGCCCTTGGGTCCCCTTGGGTGCTTGGCTGATTTGGCCTTTGATTCCAAGGATTGATTGGCATGCTTATCATTCCCAGAACCGGCGAGCGCTCCATTTGCCAATGTCTGTGATGGAGGTTTGAGGGAATCATATGAGCCCACATTGGGCACCCATTGAACCGAACGCCATCCATTTGGGATCATTCAGTCGGTCGACAGTCTTGACCCAGCCCCTTTGAGACAGAATGTTGACATTTTGGATGTGTCCTGGACGGGCGAAAGAAATGCGCATCGTAAGACTTAAGACCGAAGAAGCTGACGGATCTTTCAAGCATTGTTCTGACGTCATTCTGAATTTGGCCAATGCTCTGTGCTGCTGATTTCAATATGTTTAATTAATAATATAATGTAACCCCAAAATCAGGATGGCTATTGGACATGATCCCGAACATGTGCTGGGACAGTAAATTACGTTCTCGTTCGCGGAGGCGACCTATGCCATGGATGATTTGCATCGAATAGAGGTCCGGCTGGGGATGGCTGGGGTCAGCAGGTCCAGATTCCCAGCATGTCCCAGCAGGCGATCCTGGTGACTCAGAAGCCAAAGGAAAGCTCTTACCAAGCGGCACGGCGGAACACGGAGGAGGTTTTGGCAGATGTGAAGGTGCCGGATGGAGTCGCTACAGGCAGATCTATGGTAGAATCTATAGCCTATATGAGAGAGTTTGTAGTTATCTAATTAATGTTATCCCATAGCAGACGACCATTGTAGCACTTCAAATCGGGGACAAAGACATGTCATGGCACACTTCCTGTTGCCACATTTTGGTAATGTTGGAGTCTTTAGATATCTTTAGCATGGATGCACATGGTCACATGGTGGTGTTCAAGGCAAGGAAAATGCCATGAAGCTTCTGCCAGCTGATTCTGCACAGGCTGACCCTTGCGGGTGGAAATCGCTGGAGCGCAATGAAAGAAGCTTGGACGCCGCAAAAAGATGGATGGAATAATATGGATAGGATGACTAATAGGATGGCAGGGTGATGGTGCCGTGCAACGTCTGGAGTCCGGGCTGGATCTGAAATCCATCAAACATTCCCATGGAAATTCAATGATTCCAATTGACGTCCCAGGCTTCTACCACAAGAGCCTGGGGGTGAGAAAGCTCTCATGTGCTGTGCCTGTGGTTGCACTATGTTGCACAACCGCTGTGGACTCTTCCATGCTTTCGACCACCTTGATCTCGTAGTTTGTCAATATTTGACATAGCTATGGAAATGGACCATTTATAGATGATATACCGATTTTGATTGATCTTCCATGGCAAACTGTTAGATTATCGGAAGACCTTGGGATACCTTGGACTTTTGCTGCTTGAAGAGTGGAAGTCCACAGAAGTGATGTTGACATATGTTGACAGTCTTGATCAGATCCCCAGTTCCACGGATTCCACAGGTGCGCCTGGTAAGACACAGCATGGCTTTAAGATGGCGAGAAAAACATGGTTTGGTGGATCTGGGCGACAAGAAGGATCCGAAAGAGTCTTGTGACTGCTTCCACGACATTTTTTTGTCACTCTGATGTTTTGTTTTCAGATTGCTCTTACCCCCCAGTGGTTGTAAACGATTATCGAATGGCTTTCGAAACCCAAAGACCTCCTGGAAACCCTTCTGCCTTTCCCGTATTGCCTTTTATTTGGCTTCAAAAACATTCAAACACATAATATGGGTGTTTCCATGTGTTTCCCCAAAAAAGGGCCCATCAAAATCTCCAAAAACCAGTGGTTTTCCTTTTAAGCATGACATATTGAAACAGCAACCCTCAGCGTCAGGAGAAGGCAGCGCAGATTCAAAAGTGGGCGGCCAGCGAGTTGGCCAACGCAGGTGGCACCGGATTGTGCCAGGTGTAAGTGTTACACCTTGGTAACAAGTTGGTGATATAGTCTTTATATTTGTTTACATTGATGATCTGTGAATAATATCTGCATACAGTATATATATATATATTATATGTATATATATATATTGATAAACATATACATATATATGAAGATTTTGTGATAGATATTGAATGGGCATTTTGGTGACCACACATGTTTGAGCAGTTGCAGACCAGCGGCACCAGGCGTAGTGATCCCAGAGGACCTGTCCTTCATGGGGGACGCCAAGGCTCACAAGGCTGAGAAGGCGAAGAGAGAGAGAGAGAGCGAGAGAGAGAGAGAGAGAGAGAGAAGTCGTCGACGGGGTTGCAAAATCGCTATCATTTTAGCGATGATTACTATGACATAATGATAGTTATAGTATGTTATAGCTAGATTTTTGTGGATATATGATATATGATTATGATAGCAAATATGCATATATATATACACATATTCACTTATATGATTATATGGACTCCATAGCAAGAACACATCACCATGGACTCCATATGCACGTGATGAAACATATGTCAGGTCACTGCCAGTGAGGCCAGCCAGATGACCTCGGAGGTGTGATGGGTAGCCCGGGGAATCAACGGAAAAACCATGAAACAATGGGGATTTAAACAAAAAAAATATGGACATATCATGGGTATATGAATTTTGAATTGTATGTATATATATATATAAAACTTATATAGTATATAGCCTATGATTATGATGATCTGGATGTTGAAAGGTGAGGCATATATTCGCCCATATTCGCCCCATTTTGTCACGTTTAAGTGGAAATGCTTGGTCAAGTTTTATGATTTGTCATGTTACAAGTTCACATGCATTGCAAACAACTTAAGTCAGGATTCTTGTTTGATGACTTTCATGTTTCTTCTTCAAAATGTGGAATGGCAAAAGTAAGTCTACCTTTTATTTAAAACGCATATTTGTGAAAAACATATTGCAAAACACACGCTTCCTTTCCAAAATGACAAACATTTTTCTCCAACAGAGGTATTGCAAAAACTATAGGGAAAATAGACCTTTTGAACAACTATTGCAAAAACAGTCTTCCTATAGAGGAATGGGTACGTTGCAAGGCTTGCTAGAGCCATTGGTATCTTTTGTTCACGTGCATTTTTTTTGTATATTTGAATCTTATCGGTGGCTCTTGTGTACTCTATGACTATTATATAACTAATTTCCAACATGTTGGTTTATAATGAACAAAATTGGATGAAACCCAAGTAGTCTTGTAAGGTTTTTTGTGCTTTTGATACGATCTTTGCAAGTCAAGGGTGATGTTCCATAGCCATGTTGAATGATCAGGTCGTAAAACCTCGAATTTTAACAGCTAACTATAATATAATATAATATATATATATATCAATATCCGCTCCATCAACATAGATACACAAATTCTCCCCCAGAGTAACCTACATTCCTACATTTCTGTCAGGCGCCAGTGGGAGCGGTTGCTGCAGCGGATGTTTCGGCAGAGAATGGAATGCCGACCGTCAACATCCGCAAACCTGCGAGGCGGGGCTTTGCTGGTGTGGAGGAGGAGAAGGAGGAGGAGGAGGAGGGGAATGATTGATGATGTAATATGATGTAATTCGTTTTCAAAATCGCTAACCCAAAGTATCACTTTGCTCTGTTGGGTGACTTACTGTGTAAGATGCGCTGAGGCCGCCCAGACCGAGCCAGAAAGCCTGGAACCCAGGGCATTGGCGCTGATAGGATGTGTAATGTGTGCCTAAGAAAGGTGGCTGCTAAAAGTCATGACAACTTGGGAATCCCATCCCCCTTTCAGAAAAAGATGCACCCTGATTGTATCAATCCCCTACTAAACCATGGTTTCTGGGGGGTGTGAAATATTAGGGGGAATATGGGGGAATGGGTTATTTCCAATTTCAACTTGCTTCTATTGGTACATACTGTAGGGGCGACCAGGTCGGAAGTTTATGTTTTGGTTTCTTTTGGCTGAGCGACTGCTGTCACCTTTCGCTTGCGGTAGCGCTTGCTCAAGAATCACCAAGAAAAAAGTGATTTGATGGTCTTGTGAGGTTTAAGACAGGCTGGATGGGTATGCAAACATTACAGTAGTTTTTGACAGAACGGTTATGAAGGTGAAAATACGGTTGTGCGAACCAGGAGGTGTTCGGACTGCTGCGCAGACCTGACTTCGATCCCAGGGCCCATGAAAAGAGATCCCTTTGCACAGCTGTTTGCTTTGGCTAAACCAATTCTGAGTGAATATGCTAAGATTTGCTATATATATATATAATTACACCAATATCAACATTTGGTGGTTGCTCCTGGGTCAAGCAACCCATCACGGATCTAATCAAATACCTTCGGCTAGCTCCGCGCTTCGGCCTCCAAGCTGGTGTGATGGCGGGGGCTCGTGGTGGAATGTTGGGCATGACGCAGCAAAGTCTTTTGGTTCGGAATTCATGGTGTATCCCTGGGTGCCTGTGCCTCCAAAAAATGGAAGAGATGGAAGGAATGGGCTGAATGAATCATCCTTATGATGTTCATTCATTGTGGAACTAGTTTTTTTTATTGCAAGATCATCGTAAATCAGGACCACAAGTACTAAAAAAAGGCTTCTGGGAGAGGTGTTATTACTGGGGAAAGGCCATATTAGGCTGATGTGTTCTCAAAGTGTGTGTGGATGCATGGCAATGCAATAAGTACGTACTATGATGATTATGAAAACAGATGGGATGCGATGAGGAACCAGTGTGCATGTCAATCACGTTACCACATCGACATTGCCCAAGATGTACATCCCCTACATGCAACCCCAAAATGGCCATATTATATTTCAAAGGACCATCATTTTCCAGATAGCATTCTTGAGGTTCCATCTCAAATTGGGCTGCGGGGTTTTTCCAGGCGCCACAAAGGGGGGGAATGAGGACGGACGGTGCATCAGAATCACCGTGCCTCTGCAGTTGTGCCTTGGTGGCGATTTGCAGCTGATTTGCCTACTGAAGATTAAGATTTCAGTGGAATTTTGCCCAGTTTATAGAACCAGATGGTCAAAATTGAACTGGAGTCCACTAGGGTGCCCGTGAAACCAGGTGCCCAGCAGGCGTGTCACACAGCACGATCCCGACATTGCTGGAGATGTATGGGCCAGCAGCAAGCGGCCGGTGGGCATGAAACCGGCAGACACTTGACATGTTTAGTGAAGTGTCACCATTCAATGTGGAAATCAATGGCTTCCCCTGGAAAATGATCTACAAATGGTGGGTTTTCCGCATCTATGTTAAGCTTACAGCAGGGGAAGTTTTGGGGTTCTCTAATCTTTGGATCTACCTAAACTTTTGCCTGTGTGAAGATGACTAGAGGTCGAGGAAGATGTTGGCTGGCTATGGCTGGCTCATGATGGCACCTAATCAAAGAACATTTTCCTCAACACCTCCAAAGGAGAGATCTCAACCATCCTCCGTTTCGGGCTCCAATCATACCGCAAAGATGCGATAAAACGCAGTTGCTTCCTGCATGTGTTGGGTATCTCCCAAACGGGTGATAGCCCAACATGCCAACTGGTGCTGTAGACTATCAACTGGTGTTTGCTTCAGTTTGAGCAACACATTCTTGGGATGCCTTGAAACCGCCAACCACAGCCCAAGCCCGGGGCCATTTAGCGAATTACTATTGTTATTATTATTATATATTATTATATATTATTATTATTACTATTACTATTTATATATATTTATCATCAATTTATTATTGCCGTTATTGTTATCATATATATATACACTTGCAACTGATAGATAGATTAGATTAGATTAGATTAGATAGATTAGATTAGATTAGATTAGATAGATTTGATATCTTAGATATCTTAGATATTTTAGATAGATAGATGGATAGATAGATAGATAGATAGATAGATCTGGCTGGATGGATGGATAGATGGATGGATGGATAGATAGATAGAAAGAAGGAAAGAAAAAAATACAGAAAAAAACAAATATATAAATAGATAACTAGATACATGGATAAATCGATAATAGATAAATAGATAGATCGATTATTGTGCTACTTATATCTACTCACGACTTTGATCTGTCAGTCTGTCACCCCCTATGTCCCACTTCAAAACCATCAGCGTCTCGCCCATGGCGGGCATGGCTTAAGGATGCCAGCACCCTTGAAGACTGGACGGTGGCTTTCAACATTCGCGCCATGATTCCTGCAGCTGGGTGGCCAGTTATGGCCTGAAAGGCCCTGAACACCGAATTAATGAAATACCCGATGCCAAGCAGCCCGACATGAAATGACATGAATCATATTGAATAATCAGATCCAATGTCAAACCAGAGTTTCTTTTCGGGACTGTTTGAAGTAGTTTCAGGAGGGGGTTATCCAGGGTTATCCACAGATGATACTTGGAACTATTGAATTACTATTGAGTGATATTTTTCGTGTCCCTCTTTGCCTTCGTATCCTCAAGGCAAAGATCAGGCTGAAAATGACGCGCCATTTTTTCCCTCTCCAAGCGCCTTGCCTTATTGGGAAATGATTAGAAAGTTGGAGCATCATGGCTGGTGGTGCCAAGATGTGACAGTGCTTGAGGACAAGCACAAAGAAACACAAATACGTTGCATGTTAAATGCTCACAATAGGTGTAGTCTTCTAAGGGCATCCTTGCCATCACAGATTTACTGTATATGAAATCAATAGAACCTCACCCAGATATTATATGCTTAGTAAATGCTATAACATAATTATAGGTATATGAATACACGCACACATATTTGTATATACATATATCAGATGTACATCCAGAATCATTTGCATATATCACTGTGCGTCTATCTATCGATAGATCAATGTATATATATAGGGAGAGAGAGAGAGGGAAATTGGATATATGTAGGCAAATTTTATATGTACGCATATTTTTGCATACATTTTGTATAGATATTCCAGATATTATCCATACTTGAATTATGCCTACATCCATAATCCACATATTATCCATATATTATCCATATTTTCATCCATATATTATCTATATAGATTATCTATAGATTATCCACATATGTGTATATATATATTATATGATATTATATTTTATTATTATTATTATTATATTATCTTATGTTTACTATTATATTATATATATATGTCATATATTATCTATAGATTATCCGTAGATTAATTCATCATGATCCAAGGAAGGCTTCGAGGATGGCACCTGGCGTATCCGTTGCACCAGTCAAAAGGCGATCCTTTGTCGCCACTTGGACTTCGGTGCGTTGCGCTTTCGTTTGGGTGAATCATGGGAAAATCATGGGGAAATCCGCTATAAATGGAGGTTTGAATGGGGAATTTCTCTATAATCGTTATAATCTCTGGATGATTTATAATGACCTCACGTCGTGGCGTCACTGGAATGATGGTCAGTAAAGATAACTATCCCAAATTGACATTATTTTAGCTGTTTTAATGCTGGGTGATTATAATTCAGGCAGATAACATATGTATATATATATATATATATAATATGATTATATTATATACATATTATATATATATATGATAATATATTATATATGTATAGTGTATGATGTATATGGTATGTATAGATATTAGATAGATATACAGATATACATGTAAATATAGATCAAAAACTGGGAGTTTTGATTTGCTTCGATGGTGGCATTACGAATTAATGATGGGTAGACCAAGGGGGTGAATATGGGAATGGCTTCGGCCATAGATAGAGCAATTAGCACTTAACTCCTATCTAAAGTCAGCCATGTTCGGCTCGGTGGGCCATGATTTTCAAGGGGAGAGAATGGCACAGCTTGGGTTTGGAGAAGCTACTTCTAGTGCATTTGCGTGAATTTGAGCAGACTCTGAGGCCGAATACTCCAACTGCTGGCCCTTTGCACGGCATTTTTGACGCCGGGCCTTTTGGCGATGCAGCCCATTTGTCCTTCACCCAACCGCCGGGACTCGTGGCACCGAATCGGCACTTCCACCTGCACTGCCATGGTTTATTAAGGGGGCTATTCCCCAAAGAGTGATACCACGATACTTAACTGGTACCCCATGGTACCCAAGCACAAGAGCCGTTGGGGGTTGACATGACCAGCTCAGGACCTCCAAGACTTGGCCGCACTGCACGCGACACAGTTCACCGTTGATATCTTGTACATTGTGTTGTCCACAGCAACTTGGAGACCCGTAGGATGAAAGTTGAAACATATGGGTTTGCCCAAACATGGGGGCTAATAATGAGAATGGGGAAAAATGGTGGAAAGATCATTGACATTAATAATTGTATAATTTGCTGGTATCGAGGGCCGGTCTGGTAGGGAGAGACAGTGTTTTGAATTTGATCTATGTGGAGTGGGCTCAGCCGCTTTGAAGGGGTATGCGGTTGGTTTTCGAGGGGCACAGTCAAGCGCTCGACGCAAATATCATTTTTCGGCCATCAAAAAGTGTTGCTGCATTCAGTGGTGACAGGCTCTAGGAGTCTTGATTTGAAACTGGGCTGCCTGATTTTGAGACAAACCCATGCCCGACCACTGCTTGATTCTTAGATAATTACCCTCTGGTTATTTAACATAGCCATGGAAAATGACCCATTTATAGATGGTTTACCTATTGAAAATTGTGATTTTCCATGGCTATGTTAAATAAACAAATGGTAATAATCTTGCACAGCTTTGCAAGCAGGACATGGTAGGACTACCACCACTGCCTCAAAAGGCCTTTGTATGCTGGACCTGCGCAGATCTTGAGAACAAAAGTTGCACTTTGGAGGCTCCCAATATCCCTTCTGATTACATATGTTACAATTGATATCAATGCTTTTCTTAGTTGTTGTATATTTGTGATGGTTAGCTACCCGGCTGAGTAGCTTGGATCCGAAATGATCCGAATCCTCGGCCCAGGTGGTGTTTTTCACATTCTCAGTAGTGACCAAAGACAAGTTTGAGTTGGTGGCCTTCAGGATGGCTTGGTGATGAGATGTGATGAGCTTGAGCTTCCGGGGTATTCCTTAAACACACAACATAGGCCCCGGGATCCTTGAACTCTGGCAGGTATAAGGTGCTTTGCACTTTTGTTGGCTTGACTCTGTACATCTACGGCATGCCTGTTACCATCACACTAAACCTTACTGGAAGCCATGCTGACCGTGTTCTTGGCTGTGTCATGGGATCTCATGGGATCTGATGGACCTGATGGACCTGATGGACCTGATGGACCTGATGGACCTGATGGCTTCATGTAGCTTCGCAGGAGTGTTATGGCGTGGCAATTGCGACATGCCGGCCTCTGGCTGGATTTGTGACTTGGCCGAAGTTGCGAAACGTCCAGAGGCCATCCATAAGTGAAAATAGTGATGCACATGCGCCTTTCCTTTCCTTTCCTTGGTCAAATGGTGACATGTTCTTCGCTTTTCCATTTCCTTTGATCTGCACTGCTCTCAGGGCAGCCCTAGTGGGCGATGTCATGCAACTCGTCCACTACGCAGACGTCGGCTTTGGACAACTGTGGTCACTCGGCTCAGTGGTTGGGGTAGCGTATGGTAGCGGTAAGCAGCGGTAAACCACATGTTATCCTCTCAGAATTGTGAGTTAAGAATAAACATGCCACATGACATTGTATCATTATATCATGATATGATATCATATAATACCCCATATCTATACATAAAGTCCACTACATACGTACATACATACATACATACATACATATATACATACATACATACATACCTACCTACCTACCTACCTACATACATACATACATACATACAGACACACATACATACATACATACATACATACATACATACCTACATACCTACATACCTACATATCTACATACCTACATACCTACATACCTACATACCTACATACCTACATACCTACATACCTACATACCTACATACCTACATACCTACATACCTACAGACCTACAGACCTACAGACCTACAGACATACAGACATACAGACATACAGACATACAGACATACAGACCTACATACCTACATACCTACATACCTACATACCTACATACCTACATACCTACATACCTACATACCTACATACCTACATACCTACATACCTACAGACCTACAGACCTACAGACCTACAGACCTACAGACATACAGACATACAGACATACAGACATACATACATACATACATACCTACATACATACCTACATACCTACCTACATACCTACATACCTACATACCTACATACCTACATACCTACATACCTACATACCTACATACCTACATACCTACATACCTACATACCTACATACCTACAGACATACAGACATACAGACATACAGACATACAGAATCATACAGACATACAGACATACAGACATACATACACACACGGATAATATTACAATTACATTGTACATTAATCACATGCACCGCATGTAGATTCGGTAAGATAGATGGATTGAATGATCGATCCTGGTAAACCTATAGCTCTAAGTCCAAATGTCAAATCATAACTCTTCAATCATGCTTTATATAATATTTATTTATTTTTTTTTATATTTCTAAATATATATTATACGTCGTACATATTTCTCACGAAAATTTTGCGCAGCCGAGGTTTGGTGAAAACCTCCGCACAGAACAGTGGCTCTCGCTGCTGGACCTGCTTCGTTTGTGGCGCCTCTGGGAGCCCTCGGCACCGATCATCGTCAGTGCCTTTTCGGACGCGGCAGTGGTGGGCGAAAATGGATGTTGAAAAGCCATGGCTTTCCATAAAAGGAACTACAAATGCTGGGTTTTTCACGTTGATGTTCGGAACTACAGGGTAACCAACATCCTCCAACATCTGGGGATGGGTCAAAAGCGATTATTACCATATTTGGGGTAATAACGATCCGTTAACCACCCATTTTAGGGTACAGTACCTATAGGGCACTAAGGGATCTAGGGTTTTGACTCATAGCCATCTGACCCCAGGTGTTCAGTTTGAGATCGAATTCGCCATCATTTTGCTGCAACTCTTTCTGGCAGCTCATCTCTTTTCCTGCTACTGGATGCTACTAGGGCATTACGAGCCGCCCGGCGAAACCAAAGGCTGGAGCTTGTTTTCACTGATGCTTCGTGATGTGAAAGATATTGAAAGATGTTGTAAATGAGCAGGACGCTCAAACATCGGAGAAAAAATATAGAACATCAACATCATAGCAGATGGCAGTCATGTCTACATCGCCCTACTTGGTGCAGCGCTGGTCCCCCGACCGAGGCAGCAAATCTGGGGCTATGAACCCTGGACGGAGCTGGTGTGCTCAGAACAGTTGCCTCGCAGAAATAGAGTCAGATGACTTAAGCAGATAACTGAAGTAGATAACTTGAATAGAATAGACAATTTAAGTAATTATAGATAACTATTTAGACTTTAGAAGTTTGGACTACTGTATCCTGGATATAAATCCGATTCAATTCTTCTTTCAGTTCTTTGACATGCCTGGCTCATCCCGGATTCAAGATCTTCAGGGTCGCCCTCCGCCAGAAAGGTGTGGCAAAGCCACTGCCTGAGTGGTGGCAACAGCCAACTGGTTCTCCCGTCCGCTCGTGGTTTCAGTGCCAATGGGCCAAGGTTCTGGGCCGCCTTTTATTTCTCCACTTATACCCTAACCTCCATTGGCTACG
Organism: Cladocopium goreaui; assembly: GCA_947184155.2. Taxonomy (NCBI): domain Eukaryota; class Dinophyceae; order Suessiales; family Symbiodiniaceae; genus Cladocopium; species Cladocopium goreaui. Next base: position 11,979 of record CAMXCT020002591.1, read on the forward strand.
GTGACTTTGGCGGGACCAACTCGGTGGAGCACCTTGACCAGTGACTGGAGAATCTGCAAATCTATGGGCTGATTTTCAAGAGGCTCTTCCCAAGGTCTCCTGTGAATTTCTCCCCAATTGTCAATGATCAACGGTTTGTGAAAACATCAAGTGACATTGTTTTTCAGCAAGATCTAGGGCATTTATAGAGGCATTTCGGGACATGTTGACAGCTGATGAAAGCTGAGGCGCTTTTCATGTGCCATCTACATGATGGTGGGGCAGATGTTGGTTGCCAAGATCTTTGCCGAGCTGGATCTTTGACTTTAGATTATCATCGTTTTTGTTGGTGCTATTTCAATTCATTCAATTTTTTCATGGCGACACGAATTGTGATCACTGTTTTTGCATGCCGCTTCCTTTCCTTCGCTTCTTCAAGTTGGACAGATAGACTGTCTGATAGACATATATATTCTCGCCCTTTTAGGGCCAGCTACTGGTGCATCGCAGCATATCGCAGCCGCTAAGACATGGCTGACATCACTCCGGAACATCTCCACCTCCCAACGTCTCAGCGAGAGAAAGCACACTCAGAACAACTTGATACAAGCGGCTTGTCTTCTATCTCTTGCTCAGGGTGCAATATGGGGGTTTCCAGAAATGGGGGATTCCCAAAACTATAGTGGAAAATCCTATTGAAATGGATGATTTAGGGGTACCTTCATTTTAGGAAACCTCCATATACAAGTGGGCTTGATTCCCATTTCCAATTGGATTATTATATGGGATGCATGTTTTTTGGACCTGGGCATCATTTTTTTGGACCCGTACATGTATTTTGGACCTGGCCAGATTTTTTTTTGACCTGGGGGCACAAAAAATGTGGGGGACGTGCCTGTGTGTTTTCTTGACCCGGTGCGAATATTTTTTTTGGACCTGCATGTATTTGTGCTGGACCCAGGGAATTTTTTTACGACCGCCAAATTAATTGTTTCTGACCTCGGTTTCTGCTTTTTGGACCCCTGCACCTGCTTTGTGGACCTTGCGTCCATAGGGGTGAGGGGGAGGAAACTCCATTGTTATATGCGCTTGCGCTCACATTGGGCTGGATGTTTTTGGACCTTGGCACTTTTTTTTCTTGACCTGTACATGTTTTTTTGGACCTGGCGCAGGGTGGGGGGAATTTGGATATTGAGACAAGATCCATGTAAGAAGATGTTCAGAGAAAGGGGGAACATGTAGATATTGAAGCCAGATGAGTGCAGAAAATTGGTGAGAGAGAGGCAGGTGGAGGGGGGAAGTTAGACATCGAAACAAGATGAGCGCAGTGGAAGCCTAGATATTGAACCCAAATGACGGCGCATGCAAGAAGCTGTGGAGAGACGAGGGGCGGGAAGCTTAGATATTGAAACCGCATGAATGCGGGAAGTTGTTGAGAGGCAACATTGAAACCACATGAAGATGCATGCAAAAAGCTGTTAAGAGGCCGGAGGGGCGGTCTTGTTGAGACCAAGTGAATGAATGCAGGAAATTGCTGAGAGGCACAAAGCGGGGGAATTTTAGATATTGAAACCAGATGAATGCCCCCCAAGTGAGGCACTTTCACCCAGGTTGACACCAAGTTGAGCCCCTGCATAACTGAGAAAGGCCGGAAGAGGTGTGAAAAGTAATTAGAAATTGAGAAGAGGGCAGAATGGGAAGGAGGCACTGAAGCCACACAATGTACTGAAATGCTTCCTGCCATGTTGCACTGTTTGAATTGAAGAATTGCGATCAAGGCGCAGCTTGGAGAATCTATCCAAAGGGGGGATGGTTTGGGGAAGGGCCGGGTCCAGCAGGAGGTTGTGCAGGTCCAAAAGAAGGGTAGCCATCTCCAAAAGAATCGTAGTAAGTAAGGTCCATGAAAAGTGTCCAGGTCCTCAAGAAATGGAACGAGGTACAAAAAAAGTGTTTTCTTTATATATATATATTGCGATTTTAGCCATGGCCCATGGCTACGAGCCACTTTCTATGGGATGGTATAGGTCCCGCATGGTGAGAAACCCTGGCTATCGTGGTTCGGCGATCAGCAGCCACTTCCTTTTAGCACATACCCTCTTGTTGAATGAAATGTTGATGTCGTTGATAGGATAGATATCACGCATTCACATACCTGCTGCCCTGCTGGGCAGCTTATTATAGTACATCTTGCTAGTAAACTATCTTTTGGTATTTTTGGATCAAAGATCGTCCCTGAACGGATGTTTACGTCCATGTTGGTATGTTGTCTGCAATTTACGTCCATGAATGGTATTTAACGTTCATGTATTGAGTTTCAAACATATACCTCAAAAATGATCAAATATGCCCAAATTCAGATGCATATATATGTTGACATGCAAGCTGGAACTGCAATCAAAGATTCCCATGGAAATCACACAAAACAACCCATCCTTCCAGGCCCATCTCCTTTCCCCTTAACCTCTTGCCCACGAAATTTGAATGTGAGCTTGATAGCGCTCAAAAAGCCTTTGGCTTACCAGGCGAGGACTCACCTCGCGGGAAAGAGCAGCTACCCGCCCGATGAAATCCTCATCTAAGCTGCACGAGTGTACAGCGGGATTCAAGATATAGGATGCCATTCTGCTTTGACGTCGCATCTCATGGGCAGTCTCATGGACCCAATGAAGTTTTGGATACAATCCAAAGTACTTCAACCCCAACTTGTATGAAGCAGCTGCTTGGTAAACATACGACCGTACAAAGCTGTACAAATTGTTTGCAAGGTCAGCCCCAATTGCGCTCTCCATAAACACATCTTGCGAATAGATGCCCCTCATGAACTTGTTCAAACATTCAGTAGCCAGAGCCTGGGCCATCCAGGGTAGATCAACAAGTATAAAGGAAGAATCAAAAACTGTAACATTTCCAAACCAAGTTTCCAAGTGGGTCATCCTCTTAAAAAGTTTCAAATATATAAGTGCAAACTGGAAACGAAGTTGCGCAAACGCTCATCTCCTTGTATCTCTTCCCAGTGTTCTTGACAAAATTCACCCAAAAACATCATCCAGTTGCTGGTTACGGTGGCTTTGCTCCAGGTTCCAATCGGTTCTGTAGCTGCACCAAATGTGTGCACATCGATCTTTCTCAGGATTGGGTCAAGTTTGCGTTGTTTGCAGTAGGCTTTGTACAAAGCACCAAAGTTTGCAATCCTGTCCTCTTGGTTGCTCCCCGGCAAAAATCTTTGTAGCATGAACACTCCGCATGCAGTCCATGTTTTCCCTATTCCAAGGTGGATGCAATGCCAAGGATCTATACAAAAGAACCGGCTCTTGCCATTCACTTCAGCATCAACCAGCAACAGACGTGTCATAGCTGACTCACGGTCCCATGGTTGGGGAAGCACATCAACAAAGCTTTTGTCCATTGCTGCATCTGCTGCATTCCTGGGAAAGGCGAATGATTGTATACATATAAAGATATGCATGCACTATAATGCATGATGTAGATCTCAGGTATAGTTTTATATGACCTGGATGGACTATATATATAAACAGCACCCAGCAAGGCAACAGATAAACACACAAAAAATGTAGTTATATAAAGCACAGTCATAGTGACAGGTCTTCCCAATCAACACCCTGGCCGCACATGCACAAATGGCAGACGCCACCCCCAGTAACATTGTGGTCACCTTCATCTCCGGCTCCTTTTGGTGCTCGTCTGTATGATCTCTCCAAGTTTCCACTAGACACCTGATTCGTTTTTCAAGACACTCACCAAGTGCTTTATTGTTTTGGGGGCTAGCCAAAAAGAAAGAATGCCGCAATTTGCGTTTCTATATAAACTTGATTTCACAAAAGATATATATAAAAAAAAAGTATTGATAAATCCAACCAAAAAACCAAATAGCTCCAGTCGCCTTTGTTTGCCAGGCATATGGGGTAAATACGTCCAGCACTACCCCCGACATACACACCATCCCTTTCACACATTGCGAGGTCTTGGCTTGCAATCTCAAACATTGCATTCCAGATGCGTCTGTCGTCCTGATAATGGTCCTGTACAGGGCCAGACTGGGCATAGAAAGAACGATGGGCTATATGCAAACAAAACCATGCAGGGCAGCAGATAGAATCAAACAAAAATAAATCACTCCATGATAGCACACAATATTAAAACATATTAAAACTATATGATGCACTGGGTGATTGTATAATTCACAAACACTCCTTGGGGCACACCAAAATCAGCATGCGAGTTCGAAAGCCAGTGCGAAGAAAATTGATTGGGATTGATTGTCCAGCGTTTCCATGTTTTTTCTCCAAGTCTTTGCATCTCTTTGAGGAACCGTAACCAATGACGCCCTGGAATGACAAAACTAAAAGTCCAGACTTCCGATAGTGAACTCCCTCGTCTCCATGTAGAAACAGTGGGATACATTTCTTCAACTCCTTCCCCTTGGACTGCACATCATCCCAAAGCTGGTGCTTCGGGAAAAGTCTTCGGAATCTAGACCAAAAGGTAAGTAGCATACCCTCAGCTTCCTCCAACGTATGACCCCCAAGAAGATGGGATATATCGTTGTTTTTGTACATGGCTTGGATGAAGTTTGATGGTTTCAACCATGTGAACCCACTCAAGGGTGGTGCTTCTTCTGTGGTCAGCTCTACAGGGTAATAGAAGTTGTGCAAACGAAAGGCAGCACTGACTGCTTCTTCCTAAGTGAATGTTGTGATGAGAAGGGAAAAGATGGTGGTACAATCCCTATAGTCCATAAATATGATGGTGATTACACATGAACCTATGTACGGAAAGAAACATGGGATTATTTTCCATTCATGGTAGCCCGGTAGAATTGCATGGGAAACATATTCAAAACTGATCGATAAAAAAACAGTTTTAAACCACACAAGAGTCTGACTTTTTGGGATCCGCCTTTGCAAGACAGGAAAGAACTGGGCAGGGACTTGAGTGAACCCCGTCGGCCACGTCAGCCATCTCCGCAGCTGCAAAGGCAATGATGTCAGTGCATTTCTCCTGAGACATAGCCACGGGACGTAATGACCAAATGGGCTCTGATAACACATGTTCCTTGTTTCCATGCTTGGACTCGCATCATCTTGTTTGGATACTATATAACTATATATATATAGGTTTGCATGGAAATTGCCATGAATTGTAGATAGCTCAAATGTATCCAGGTCAAAGCACTGAATGAATATATATTGATTGCAAAGTAAAAAAATGAATTTCATCACATGTTTGAACCACATGTTTGAACATGGTTTGGAGCCAAGCTTCACCCCGGCTATACCTCCATGCCTGGTGCTTAGCCTTTTGCGAAGGACCTGGCATGTTGCGCTTGGTTCCTGCCCCCAAAAACAAATATATGTATATAAGATCGATATATAGTCTGATATCTGACGTGGGTATCAGAAAAAAATATATAGACATAAACGGGTTGCCATTTCGAACCCATGCAGTACTGCTTTGACTGTTTTGATCACTTGCCAATCGCTTCAAATCTGTCAGAGTCGTGGCTGCTATAGCCGCAGGATCACAGTGGTGATTTGTTTAGACCACAGTGAATTGGAATTAATAAAGCTCTGTATGCGTACATTCCCCAGTGCATTGAGAGCTGGGCAGACATTGCCACGTGGTTCTCCACATGTTCAGAGTTTCCCCAAAATGGTGCCCACACATGTTGAAAGTTTCATGGAAACAGTGTTGAAACACAAAAACCGTATATATCGATAAAGTTTGGAATATCATTTCAATTTTAAGTTGCATGGGCTTTGACAAATGATCATCCAATCTCACTTGGACGCTCAGGCCACTTTCTGGCGCTTGGATCTCTTAGCCTTGGCCTTTGCAGACGAGGCCGTCGTGTCCTCTTCTGGGGCACTGGCTACCTGGGTCTTCTTTTTACGTGGCACACTATTCTTCTTGGAAGGGGTGCCCTTGTTTTTCTTCCCCTTGCCTCCCTTGCCCTTTGAGCTGGGAGCGGCAGGAGACTTATTCTTATTCTTATTCTTGCCCTTCTTGTCCTTGGAACTGCCACCAATGCCAAGATCTTTGCAGAGTTGCCTGGCGAGGCCACCAATGATATACCAATGATATATAGGAGGTAATTGACTATATAATTGAGTCAATGGTCCTGCATATATAATGATGTCTAAGCCATCCAATGGTCGATGGAACATATCGATGGATATAACTATCAAATTGTCAAACCAGGTTTGATCTTCCAAGTGCTGGCCTGTAGCGTGCTTCCAAAGGAATCAGGGCGGAGCACCTAAGATGGTTGCAAAAATAAAATTTATGAACACTGTGAATGTAAAACCATGTATGATGAACACATCCCAGTCCGAAAATAGTAGAACCCATGTTGTACCAAGATACTGGTTCTTGACATCAAGCTTTTGATCAGCAATATCTTTCAAAAGCCTTATTGGCAAGTTGATCGACCCCAAACAAGAAGAGTGGATGCTACACAACTTTTTGGTGGTCTATGCAAAGCAAACATGCAAACATTTTTTAACGCAGAACCTGCATGGTAAGAATCATCTTCATTCATTGTGGTGGTCTCTTGAAAGACCTCCACACCAAGTAGACAAGATAGGGGCCGTCCAAGTGAGACTGGATCGTCTCCCCTCCATCACGGATGTTCCTGCAACCAGAAGCTCCTAAGCGAGGGCCAACTGATGGCAGAATACTTTGAGTATCTTTTGGTCTTATTCCCCAAAAGTGTATATAAAACAGTGTTTGATCCCCATGGATATTTTGGCAAGAAACCCTTGAAGCGTTGGATAAGTGCTCCTTCCACATAAGCAGGTGAAATGGTTTCCGAGGCTGCGTAGATCACAAGCAGCTTCTCCCATTTGTCGGGGGCACATTTGTATCCAAACGTTGTATTGTGCCATCGAAAATGGGCACAATGTGTATACCCGAACTTGTAAATACATGGAGCTTGCGCAGCAAGTACTTGATCAGCTTTGTCAAAGCAATACTTGAGAATTTGGCCAGCTAGCATTCCAGGTCGTTTTGGTAAATCATAGTCCAGTTCTGGGTCAGCTTCAATTTTCTCAAAGCACTCCCGGGTCCTTTGAAGAGACAAGACCTTTGCCTCCAGGATGTTGGACCAATGATGGCGATGCTGCACTGGTCTCGACGGTCTCGAAAGGACTGGCAAGCGGCGGGATCATGAAGGATGATCAGGGTCTATATTTATAAGTTAGAAGTGGCTGCAAACATGTTACATCATGTTACATCTGTTTGGGCCCACCTGGGTGATTCTGAATCACCAGTTGAGGTTGATCAACTTTTGCCTGACCCGGCAAGATGCTCTATATATTCATGCATGTTATGTTATAATGTTTCTGTCATGTGATGGTGAAGATATTCATATATTTGTCAACATGAGGGCCTCGCGATTGTATTGCAAGAGTTCTCGCAGCCAGTCTTCCGCATCATCATCATTCATGTGGTCGCCACGCATGACGGTGTTGGATCAAACGATAAAACCCCATTCCAAACATAACCCCTATTTGGCCTGAATTTGATCCAATGTAGCTACATATACTCCATGCATTTTTTTCCATGCTGGGTCTGGTAATGAACATGCAGTGAATGGTGCAAGAACCATTTGGATAAGTATAGCATGACGTGATACCCCAAATTGGCTATATACCAAATGGGTTATAGTATGTTAATTATAGTTATATATAAAAACCAAGCAACGCAGTCAGTCGTTCACTGGCCAAAGCTCCTTCACGATGGTCCAACTTCAGCTCGGTCATGTATTCCCCAAACTTTTCATAGCTCAACTCCATTTTCTTCTCCAGGTCACTGAAACAACCAACTAACCTGATACAGTGGGAGCATATTGGAGACCCTGTTTGGATGGAAAGAATGGCTTGCTGGGTTGTTTCATGGAAATTTCAAGTGAGATAAATTCTACATAGATGCTGTTAAAGGACTTCTTTGCATTTCCATCTTCACTGTCTTGCAACTTCCCGATCATGGTGTGCAAAGACTGTTGCTTGTTCTCGAGGGATCTCATGTAGGATTCCAAGTCGGCCACAGGCTGGCCAGGGATTTGTCCATATTTAAGGAGGTATATAGCATGCATGCAAATGTCACCACATTATTTTATTTTATAGAAATGATGCACAAGGTGAACCAACATTCTTTTCATAGAGTTAAATTTGAGAACATGCTTACATAGCCAACACACTGTCCTGGGATCCGACAACCTCCGGCTTTGGCACAGGATCCGGGAAATTGACCAAGTTCTCAGGCAAACCAGGTGGAGGTGCCTTTGCGACTTGATCCTGGGAATGGCAAAAGAAGGAATGGACAATGCATTGTTGTCGATCTAAACTTAAAGTTGTTTTGAAGTGTATATAATCTCTTACAAAGGGGACATCCATGCATGGTCCGGTATATATATAGTTATATAATGTTATATATATATAGGATCAGGTTGGCGCTCAAAATGTGCTAAGTTTCATCGAGCTCTGTCTCGTGTCGCTCCGCCGTGGTGTCTTCCTTCTTGTGCAGCGCATGATCATCCGTGATCACGAAATACTCAGAAACTTTGTCATCGTATTTCCAGGCCCTGAAAAAAACTGCTGTTGGCAAAGGGTTGGGCCCCAAAGTGACTCAAAAAGTTGAGAGGATCAAAAACTTAACCAATGATGTTATATATATATATATAATTATATATAAGGTAGCTCATCAACTTGAACATGAATAGCAACATCCCCTTGGGCCCCCACCGTACAAGGCTTTCCGGGAATCTGGTGCAGTAGGCCACCATCGATTTGATGGACTTAACTGAAAACTGCTTGCGCATGGCTTCCTGGGTCATCCACTTGCCCTTGACCTCCGTCTGCCGGCTTTCCAATCTCTCACGGACAAGGCGACACTTCGTCACAAAGTCTGCCTGCAGGCTGATTTTTTTAAAGGTGGTATATATAGTTTGGACCATTTGGGTAGAAGGCTTGACATATATAGAAAGGAATGTAGAATCAGAATTCATAAACAAATTCACCAGAAGCCCAATGGCCTTCACTTTCTTGTACGATTTTCTTGAGACCCCGTGTTTTGCCAGACATTCTAGCAGGGCCATTTCCAGCAGCTCTCGGGATTCTCCTCCGGTTTTGTATGCCTCAGCCGTGGCTGAGTCCACGTTGCAGCGACCGGTCGGTTTGCGTTCACACATTCTTCTTGCTCTCATTCGAAGAGCGTCAGAAGTGATGTTCACCTTAGATCAACTGAAATCTGCATATATAGCATGCATGGGCATGATGGGGTATAGTGTGTATATATGCACATTTGTTGATATCAACAAATATACACCTGGCTTTTTATATATAAATGTCAATCAAAGTAACTCGTTGACCGGAAGGTGTTGTGACCCATTCATCGTCATCATCATCAGATCCTTCGCTTTCAGACACCTCATCTTCAGGAGAAGGCTCAGGAATGCCCTTGGGTTTCTCTGACGGTTTGGCAGTTTGAGGAGACACTTCCTTGGGCTGGTCAGCTGGAGTCACTGTTCTGGCTTGCTCTGACATCTTTCCTTCAAGGTTCTCAATCCTATTCAGCGTTCTTTCCAACAAAGCTTCCATCCGTGAGGTTTCAGCTGGAGTTGTTGGGGCTGAGGGCACTGAGTGTACTGAGGGAACAGGTGAGGTTTGCATGGCAACCAAATTCTCAAGGTGAGCTATCTTTTGCATCAACTCGAAGTTCTTCTGCTTTTCAGCTGTGACTTCAGCATTCTCGATCTGGACCTTGACAGGGCCAGTGTGCTATTGACATGACATGCATATATATATATATATATGCCATGGTTTTCATGACAACTGGATGTGAAAAAATATATTATGTGAATCATATATAATATATACATGGTCTGTGTGTACTTGGAACCTGTGGTCGCATAGCCAGTGGATTTGGTGGGGTTGCAGCTTTGTGAACATGGGCAGGCGTAAGCTGTGGCGCAGCCACAGGAGTACCAGAAGCATTGTTGGCGACATCCCTGGGGCTACCTCCAATATCCTCAGAAAACGATGGGCAGTTTATGCAACCATGTATGATCCAAACATATATTTAAACCTAGGATCCGCTGGGATAGTCTCGGCATCCGGTGAAGACTGATTCCCACCATTGGATGAGTCCTTAGATACTATATAGTTTAAGGAAAATGTTCACAACCATCTCTGGGAATATATTCAACTGTTTTACCATCCCAGACACAGGAGTCACAGCCGGTGCCAGGCGTGGTGATTTCGGCTCCTTCTTCACTGACACTGGCTTCTGGGTAGCCTGGGCTGAAAGTGCAGTGGATGTGAGATTCAAATGAATGAAAATGAAAGGGTTTTTTCTTATAACATAGGACCTGTCTCGATGGACTTGGGAACGTATATATAGTTCTGCATGTCTTATATATATATCTGAATCAAACACTTTGGTATAGCACAATAGCTGCAGCCAATGAACTTGGTGTTGTTGCTCACAGGCCTTCATCACATATAGGGCGACCTGCCCAGGTTGTGCACAACTTAACATGGCATATTCTGCTATGACACTACATGGTGGTTTCCTGTACCATTACAAGTTCCAACTTCCAGACTTGAATCAAGAAGCCCAGAAACCAATATATGACTATATATAGATTGAAGTTTGAATAAATATATCACCGTGTCTTTTTCTAGATGTAGAAACCCATGTCCCAGCCTGTGACATTTGGTCTGGCTGAATCGAAAAAACAGCCATCTGCGCTGCAGCAGCTACCCCTTGTTGAAGGGTTTCGCAACTCCAGCCATTGGATGGCATAGAGCTGACCAAGGAGTCGCCCGACATGTTCACTCGCTACCCAAGATCCCTAATCACCTAGAAATGGCTATAATGACTCGATCAATGGACACCAAAATGGAACTATGAAGTCAACATGAACCATATCAGGTATCACTATATACTTGCATATGTTGCTAAGAACCGTTCAACAACACAATAGTCACAGTGACAATGGGCATTGGTTCAAAACACTTTTGCTTGCAACCGCTCAGGATCATGGTTCATACCACGAGATTTCGCTGAAATTCATCAAAGTATGTGTCACAACACCCTGGGGTCCAGTGAATGTTGATTATTTTCGATCAATTTACCACAAAAAACAACATTTCCCGAGTTGACCAAAAAAGTTGAAAAAAAAGCTGAAAAATTACGTAATTTTTACGTAATTTTTGCGCAAATTGAACGTAATTGAACGTAATTGAACGTAATTTGAACGTAATTTGAACGTAATCCGAACGGTTTACGGATATTAACGTCCCTAGAACGGTTTTTTACGTCCATGTTTGAAACCTGAAATTATAGACTTTTTGGGGTTTTGGTGGATTTTCCCCATTTTTCTCAATTTTATATTGGTTTCGTCTACAATGATCAAAGCCAGTCTTGGAAGAAACATGAACCAGTATTGGATACCATGTGTTCCCAGGGTGTTCAGGCACAAAGCCTTAATTGGCCAGCAACGGAGGCAGCCTAGTGTCTGTTGGCTGCCCTCCGTTCTTCCAAGCGATGAAGAATTTCAAAAGGTTTTGGGAAAATGTTGAGCCAGGGCTCTGGAATTCGCAACCCCTTGTTTCCCCTCAGGTATTTGAGACTGGAGAGAAGCTTGGCTTCATCCCAGGTTTCCCAGGGGAGCATCTCGAAAACATGGTAAGGGTCTGCAGCACTGTCAATCTCAGGGATACCCTCAGCGCCAGTCACCAGGGAAGGGAAAAGGGATTTGATCTTGTCAGCGAAAGCTGGAGGGTAGATCCTCAGCCGGTACCCCAAATATAAAAAACAGAAGATCCTGAAATGAATTGGTTATCCATGCATGGAATCAAGTATATCAAGAGAAGATAAGAAACAAATGAGATTGGCACTGGGTGTCTTTCAATTTTGAAGTGCCACTCCATGAGGTCTTTCCACTTGTCTTGGAAATGGTTTTCTTCACCGTTTGCACTTTCTGGGGTTGACCACGCTGAAACTCCTTGTAGTTGAATTTACCTTTGTTCACGTGGCCAAACATCTTGTTGTTACAAATCCCTCGTTGGGGCTTCGCAGAGCTAGCACCATAGTGCCCCATCCACCATCGGATTCCATATGCCTGAGCAAGCCGGAAAACCAAGGAATGAAAACTCGAATATACCATTTGGGGATCAACAACTTCTGCATGGATGAAGGCTTGGTTGGTTGAAGGGGGCACCATGGGACACCCATCAAATCAAATAGTTGATCGAAGAGTATATATAATAAAATGGAAATACATTATTTCCTATATATAGAACATTCAACTATATAGCCATGGTACTTTGGTCATTGTGAGGAACCACTCCATTCGGAAGTAATGGAACATACAACTGCTCTGTGGCTGCTCCAATAGCCACGAGCCACCACATGCCACGACCAATGCCAGTAGCAACACACACCTAAGTCATTGGCGTGTAGATTCATGGTGGGGCCCGGAATGATATAAGCATATCCCCTTTGGCCATCATTTTACATGGATGCAACCAAAAACTTGAATTAAATTTGAAACAAGAATCCTTGACATCATACAGTTCGCTTCACGAATGTAAGCTTTGGAGGTGTCTCCCTCTGGCAACAATATGGAGCGTTGGGATGTGAAACAGTTGATACGTACCCAACTTGAGCATACCGTAGCCCAAATTGTTGCGAATGATTCAAATCGGCAGCAAAGAATCATATGGATGTAGAGCCTTAGTATATAAACCAAGAGGGGTGATGGCATGTACCCCAAAAATGTCACATTGGACTCATGCACAACATCACTGACTCTGTTTTCATGCTTTGTTTATATAATTGAAACTGCATGCAATTTGAAAGCAGAAAAACGATACTGGAGACTAGGTTCCCCACCCCATTCCCGCATCACTCAATATATCAAAGGGATTTTGATGATTCCCATGACCATCTGGACCCATGAACTGTGAGTAGCGAATATCAACGCCTATGGAGCTGATCGAGTCTGCCCGCATCATCCGCCATACATTGCCTTCCCCAGCGAAAAACTCCAGGAATGCAACGTCCTGCGCAATGGGAATGCAGAGGAAGTTTCTTGGCTTATGGGATCTGGAAAACCTAAATAGAGGGAACAATGTTTTTTAATCCTCCATGGCAATAAACAACTATATGGAACATCCATGCTTCAATGTTTGGATTGATTCTCATTTACTTGGCCCCTGAATCACAGATTGAAGGAAAGGGATGCAGCTGGATGTGTCCTCCGTGAAGGAGGGAAAATTCTTGGAAAATGCCACCAGCAAGACCATCCAAATAAACGCCTGGGCTCATACAAGTGAAATGCGTATACCATTGATTTCACACTTGTGTGGGTCACAGAAGTTGGAAGGAACCGGCAATACCTGGTGGATGAAGCTCATACCACCAAGAAAATATATACCCTAAGGGATATATCGAATATTTTGACCCACAAATCAAATATAGAAGGACGCAATTGGTTATATATGATTATATATATGTACCATATCATATGGAAGGATATATGTGGGTATATATTTGGGTATATGACCAAATTTCAAATGCATTGTTTTGGCCATGGCACTTTGGGAATTTGCATTTTGGCCAACCGTAAAACGACATCCCCAATCTTGTCCCTTCCAGTGGCCATGGCTGCTGGGCTTGAGGTCACGAATGTTGTACTATGTGTTTGATGTTGCACTATATTGCATTTTCATTTGGATATGCATTGAAGTTTTCACACCCTTGGCTTCTACCATTCCTGGTTTGAACCAACAAGTGTGGAAGCAGCATGTGGAAGGGCATAGGTTGATATCCACAAGCATGTTCGAATGATCTTTCAGTCTATTTGTTTCAACCGTTTTTATTTTCTGAATCGAGTTCATGGCACCAATCAATCACCCATTGATGATGATGATGATGATGATGACGATGATGATGATGATGATTATGATGATGATGATGATGATTTCGCAAATCTATTTATATGCCAAACTTATAAAGAACCCACATGCATGCTTTCCAGGATTAGGTACAACTGGCCTCCTCAAACCACATGCATGCATTACCCCATGTATATAAGCGAGCCCGGCTAACCTCTTGAAATCGTGGTGGCTGCCCTTTGCTTCAAGGCATTTTTGTTGCCTTTCCTGACGTGCCTGGCTTTCCGAGGCATCTTCCAGCTTTTGACCTGGCATGAGCTTGACAGGCTCTTTGGTGGAAATGGTTGGATGGGTCTAAGCTTGATCTAACCAGAGTGGCTACCATTATGGTATACAGTTTCTATAGGACCGTTTGGTTTTAATTCAGTATATTCAAGATGATCTCTCATATATGTTCTATATAGTAATTTTCCATTGAATTCTGGTATCAATTTGGCGATGGGGTTTTCTACGTATGAAGCTTTTGCCAAAACACACAACCTTTTTCCACTGCAACATCACGCATGGTTGAAAGATTGATGGAGCCGTGAAGTCACATCTATCGAGTCTTGAATCCTGTATATGCACTGCTGTGTGCATCAGTTACACAAACGCTAAAGGTGCAAAGACACCATCATATGCACTCAACGGAGGAATCATCCTTCCCCAGATTGCTGCTTGGAAATTGAAACAATGATTTGGTGGGTTCATTAGGTATATACTCAAGTTCTTCAAATAAATCACCAATCCCGCCTTCCAGCATCATGGGGTTCTATATGAAGAAACATCGTTGTCAACATAGATGGGCGAAAACCCCAAAAGCCACAAACGTGTGCAATCGCACAGTGAAGCCATCTCTTGCCACCACAGATGGAACATGGGATTGATTTTGGGGGCCATGTAGAAACCAATGAGATTCTGAGGTGTCTTCAACATATTTGAAATAAATTATATATTTCAAATCCATCACTTTTGAACTTGTAATCACATATACTTTGGGGATGGTGCCCTAAAATCACAATGGGAAAAAATTGAACCAAAAAGATGTATGTTTGGCCTCCAAATGTCTGAAAGAGCGGATGGCTCAGCTCAACTATAGAGCCATGCGTAAAGACACATTTGTTTCCCCAAATCAGGATTCGGCTTGGCTACTTTCAGCAGCTTGCCATGCATCCAAGGCTGCAGCGTGCGAGGCATGCAGCTGCTTCCGCAAGACCTTCAGGTCATCCGAGGAAGGGTCAGGATCCTCCTTCTTGAGTTCCTTCTCCAATTCATCAGCCTGCGAAGTGCAGGGAATGATGATAATTGTTTTGGTTCCCAAGTATAATTGTTGGACATGGTAAACCATGCAAGTAAAAAAACTCAACATTTAAGTATATCCATTTGACAGTGCAAAGCTTCAGTTTTGTTGAGCACGGTTATTTGCATATATATAAAGATTCTTAGATTTCACTTGCAGTTGATGAAAGTGTATATAGTGGTCTTATATTATACAGTGCTGCCTTGACTTTAATGTGTATATATCCTTTAGGTTTGAAATCCTGGCCCCACCAATCAAAAACAAGAAACATAGGCGCCAGCAAGAAGAATGTTGGTGTAGGCGCATGGCGTGTCATTGCCGAAGTAAGCAACCTGGGAACCTCGATCCTTTCTGGACTTGGACTTTGGATTTGCACTGCTGCTGCTCTTGCGTGGGTTCTTGACAAAGTGTCTCGGTATTAACACCCCAGCATGGTTCCTGGACCAGTAGGGCATGACATAGATCCCATTTCCCGGGTTGGGTTGCTCAAAGGACGGGTGGGTGCAATGTGAGCTCTTGCACTCTCGCAAAACGCCGAGGACCAAATCCCTCACCACTGGTTTCACTTGGATGTCCTCCTGTGGCTGAACACCTCTCCTGACTCGTTTTTCCTTGGTCTCATCCTCTCTTGCCTTTCGAGGCTGCCGCTTGCTTGCAGGCTTGTTTTCCTTGCCTTCTGCGTTGTCAGTCTTCTCTGTGATGGTCTTGCCCTTGGATTTTTTCTTTTCAGGCATGTGTTCTCCAGTCTTTTTCTGTCTCTTCGCAGTCTTCTTCTCCAACAAGTCTGACTCCTTTTTACCTTTCTTTGATGTCTTGTCTTCCTCCACCTGTTCCTTCACCGCCTTTGCCTTCTTGGCTCTGTTCTGCTTCTTATTGGCATCCTTCTTTCCAGCCAACTTCTTGATGCGCTTCATCTTGGGACTCTTCACTGGGAAAGTCTCCTTGCCATCCAAAGGAACCGTTGACTCCTTGAAGGGGGTATGTGGCAACTCATCAGGGTGAATGTTGACATCATCTTCCATTGACACTGGCTCATGCAAGGTAGGATCAACCATCTCAGGTTCGCTCTTCTTGGCGGCATCTTTCTCTTCTGGAGGCATGGTCTTCTTTGTCGATTTCACCTTTTTTTTTCCATCACACGTAGACTTCTTCCAACCTTTCTCTTTCTCAGCCGCACTTCTTCCTGTCTTCTTGCTCTTGATCTTGCTTTCTTCTCCGGTAGTCTTCGAAGCTTTCTTGCTTTCTTTCTTCTTCTTCGAAGCTTCTGCCTTGGCAGCCTTTTTCTCTTCCTTTGCTTTCATCTTTTCAGCCTTTTCAGCTTCTTTCTTCAGTTTCTTCTCTTTCTTCTTATCTGCTAAGTCCTTTTTCATTCTGAACTGCGATCTGCGTGTGATCACTTCGTGGTCAGGGATGTGGATGGATTCCAGACCCTGCTTTTTCACCTGGATGGGGCGGTGCATTCAAAGCAGTATATAATCATGTATTTACATGCACCTTTTACTATATAGTAATCACCCATCAATTTTTAATATGTTGTATATAACGTTTCAAGACACAATACTGGTATCGAAAAAAAGAAATGGTTTCCATGTAGTTGTTTGAACTTAGTGAGCCTCTTCTTCAGTGGCACGGTCATGTTGATCCAAATCCCGTAAAGTGTTGAGAGCAGCATCCGTGGTCAAGAGCTGCGAAGGGGAACACAGCATCAAGGTATCAACTTGGTCCCCACATGGCTCTTGTGGAAGTAAGGAATCTGACACCACTTGAATGGGTTGCTCTGTTCCAAGATGTAGTCCCAAACCTTGGTAAATTTGTGTTGTCAAACCGGATTCATCTTTATATATATATATATGAAACCATGTGGAACAAATGAAGTAAAAACAACAGAGGGTTAGGTCCAAAGGTGGCCATAAATCATTATTCAAGGGCCAATACGGTGGTATACCCAATCCCAAATTCACCGAAAAACGTTGGTTGTTGCGTTCCGTCTCCTCAGCAGCTTCGCGGCTTGCCTTTGCTTCTTCAGTCAACCTAAGCGATGTTGGGGTGAGCTTTGATATATGCGTATATAGAATGATTTACCCTATATCATAAAGCCTATTTGAGCTTTATATATAATGTTCTTGAGGATCCTTTAGGGTTAAGTTAATTTGGTCTTGGATACCAGTCCAACCATGCAGTAAAAACATGTTTGATCTAATCAGGTCAAAGCACTTCATGCTTTGGAAATCTTTGATGGCCTGGACAAAGACATCCATGTTCAACCCCGGTGGGATCTGGGATGATGATGATGCATGTTCTGCCTCCTCATCCGAAGAAATCACCAAAGCCGAGAGATCCTGCAAGATCTCATTATATAAGCGTTGTAGGAAAACAATATATGGTTTAAAAACATGTTCTACCCCTATTTTTTTGGAAACACATGTTTTTTAACACCCCATCCTCATGGGCACCAAGTGACCTTAAGGGGACACTCCCAGCAGGCTCCACACTTGGGGTATTAGTACCAGTTCGGCATGGAGTGGGAACTGGTGCAGCGGGTGGGAGAGCACCTTTCCCCTTGTCCAGCTTGGCTGCAGGCGGTCGCTCTGCGAGGAGCTGAGGCTGTTCAGGCTGGGGGAAAGGAATTGGAGGCAGTTGTTCCACCAAGGAATCCATGACTTGGTTCAAATGGGCTTCCACGTCTTTTGGTTGGGTATCCAAATTAAGCTCTTGGTACTGCTGCACCTCTTCTTGAATAGGAAGCTCATCGACCTCTTGGCTGTCCTCCATCAAAGAATCCGGTTCTTCCTGATCTCGGGCTGATGTGGGTCGCCATGCCTGGAGGGGTCGTTTAGGCATGGTCATACCACAGATGGTCACATCAATCCAATACACCCCAATGCAAATTCAAATAGGCCTTTTGGTTTGGTATATATAATTAACCATGGTACATTGCAATTCAAAAATATAGTGTTGGGAAACCAGGACTGGACCTTGAATTATTTGTATAACAATTGATGTATAGTGTGTATCAAGGCAGTTGGGTCAACATTTGAAACAAGGATTGAACTGCTCAAATTAATCCAGCCAGGGCCAGCATGTCAGAGGGTATATACGTGATGATGCCTATAGTTCAAATAAAAACCGCAAGAATATCACTTTAGATTTCCCATGGGGTATTTTAAAACCAGAACCATGTAGAGCTTTGAATGCAGCCTTTATATATAGGGGTCATTGATGAATATGTGGCCCTGTACTCACAAGCCTCTGCGTCCGTGTTGAACCCCATAGCTTCCACCAGGTCGCTGATGACATCGTCCTTCAAAAACATTTATGGTTGAGGAGACCGGTGGGTTACTGTGAACTACTGGGGTTTATACAGTGGCGTATTGAAAAGCACCATCCGGAAACTATATATCATATATATTTGGACAGGATGTAGGATAGCAAGAATATTTAGACAGCAGATCCAAAACCAGTCCTGGGGGGGCGTAGCCCTATAGGTAAATTTTTTGAGTTTCGAAATCAGTCTCCGGATACTCCAACCTTCCTGGTAGCACTGATCACTGGTGCGACTCAATTTGGCAAGCACAAAGTAATTCTCCACAGCCGTGATCAGAGCATGAATCGATGGAAGTTGGCGGTCGTTCTCCTTCATCAGAACCACCAAAGGCTTGAGCACACTTGCATTCAACTTCAAGTTGCTGATGGTCGCATCAACAAAGGTTGATGTGGTTTGACCTGTTGACTCATTGTATGCTAAGCACAGGTTTTGATTCTCCCTCATCCGCTCCCGGACTGTGGGATCATTGTCCCACTGCAATGGGATGCCCTCCAAACTGAAGTCACCAACTCTAGACTTTGGGGATCTGGATGAACCAGGTGAATTATCCGATATCACATCCTGGACTGCCATGGCCCCCAACCCTTTCAATCTATACCACAGCCAAAATCCTCTGCGCAGGAGGGCGTTGACTGAGAGGTTGGGCCAGGCATGCATGGTTGTTGACAAGAGATATCCATGCTTGTCACCAGAGATCCTATAACATTGAAAAATATTCAACACAAGATGAACCATGATATATGAAAATAGAGCCTACATGGCCTTCAAATGCCTTCATCAAATATACTGATTTGATAGCATAATCCGCATTGTTTTACTGGCTGAAAACCAGCCATGACTGAAACTTGCATTGCACATGGTTGGACATGGCTGGGTCACCCAACCAACTATCCCACGTTCATTCCCAAACATGGCAGGCGTACCCATCTTTCAAAGGCTTCCCATTTCAGCCAACGACATTGCTACCGGCAAGGGGTTGCACAAAGGCAACAGATGTTTTTGGAAAAATATGCTATACTTAAGATGGTGAGGTCTTGTTAGACCTGTTGATATATACTATTGGCACTCTTCCTGAGCTTTCTGCACCTACGAGTACTTTAGGGATTTGAGGGAATATGCTTTCCATTTTCCAGTGAATATATATGGGACACAACTGCGTGAAACAAAGGTGCAACCATGTGCACAAACGGGTGATGTTAATCCACTTGCACACCTCGACTCATCCAGCTGAAAAGTGGCATAGCCTAAAGGCTGAAGGCGTGGCACCTGATGGCACTCATAAAGGGTTCTATGGGTATTCTGATGGAACCATTTCAATGGGGATGCCTGTTGTTCAGGGTGGTATGCCACCACAATCATTGAATTTATATATAATTGTTCATTGGGTTTATTCTGTGAAATAAGAATCCACTATTATTTGATCCCTTTTGCAGGTGAATCATTGGATCATGTTTGTGATGTGGATGGTTATTATATGAAGTGCTATATCAGCATATATAATTATATATATATAATTATATATATAATTATATATATATAATATCACTGATTTGACATGTGTCAGAATGGTCTAAAATGCTTGAACGGTAATTTACGGCCCGGACAATAACTATAGCCCAAAAGCTTAATTAACTATCATTCAGGTTTTGGACAATGATTAGTATTATACAAGGTTAGCAGGTATTCAACATACGTATATGTGTGTATATATATAATTATTTGTTTATATGTATATATTTGAAACGCTGTTTCTTCTCATGTGTTTTCTGACGAATGACAGGCAGCAATACATCCTGACCTGGTACAAAGAGTGCTGTGCTATCAGGACTCGCCTGTGCCTTGTGGTGGGCACTCCCTGGGATTATTATGGTGTAATGAAAAAACAAGTGGGATTTAATGGGAGTATCATGGGGATAAGTGAATAATCCCTGGTATCAACTATTGTAACTATTGTAAAAATGTATTGGTGAGACACAAGGCATTTGGGGTGGGAAAATGTGTCGGAGCAGCCAGGACTTTCACGACCACTTCATCCAACATGATTTTGAACAATCAGGCTGAGTGGGTCACACGACTAGTGATTGCGGTCATGATTACATCTTTTTGTTGACACATGATATACTGTATATATATATATGTTATATATATATATAAATATATTTAATGACAAATGTGTATTCAAAATCGGCACATTCATATATACATGCACATACATGCTGCATACGTATGTGCTTACTGTAAGTGCTCGAGCTACGCCAAGACAATTGGCTCGCCGGAGGCAACCTATCTGCAGCGCTTTTAGAGGAGCTGAGGCTGGCCAGGCTCCAGCAGCTGACGTTGACGACCATGGGCACCCCTTTGATTGTAACGGTTGGGCACCATGTTAGCAGATTATCAATGATTATCATAAATAAACTGATGATCACTATTTAACAAGGATTATCAATGTTTTTTAGCTGATTATCACTACTTTGGGCACGTTTTTAAGAAATAAACTAGTGACGAGTGGTGTCTCAATCCGGGGTTGATATCGTTTTCCACGTGGCGTTTGCCTTGGATTATCATCCAAGCTGGCAAATCTCATCTTCCATAGAGATCCATAGAGAGTTCTTGATCGACCTTCAAGTTTTACTGCCCGGCACTGCAGTGATTGCGTAATGGGTAAATTATTTTAAATCATAACGACCTCACTGCGATCTCGCTGGAATGATGGTTAGTAGGGCTAATTATTATCCCAAAATAGCCTTGTTTCAGGTGCGCTGGCCGGCCAAGGGAAGATTGTGAGCCTTGTTTCGGGTCAGTGAAATATTATAATTTACCCAGATATATGCAATTTTTTACTCAAATTACCAGGCCAACCTTGGTTGGTTTGAGAGGTTCATGGACCCTCTGTGTTTGTCCATGATCAGAGGAATCGATTGCCCAGCTATAATCCCAGGGGATCTGAGATTACACAAGATTAGCCATGAATTTGCCACTCTGATTGTGGCAGCAGAAGACGCTGGCACAGAAATACTCATCAGACAATTTGGTGTTGGGTATCAACCAAATGGTCGATTTGCTCTTTGAACTCCCCATATCATACTGTAGACGGCCCCATGTATTTTGTTCTGGTTCTTATGTTTGTGGGTCAATTCTTCTTTTCTTGCTGGTTCAACTCTGGCTGTCCGGCATTTCCAAAAGCCGGGGGTGCCATTGCACGAGGAACAGAACATCTACTGTACAAAATAACAACACGGTTGGTCAAAACTCATGGGTGTCCTGCAGATGTGGCCTTAAATCAATCCAAGGACAATCATCTTTGGTGATAAACATGGTAGAATCTCCATTCTTGGTGGTGAAGCAAACCCAGTGATACCTGGGATGATCCTTGATTCGGATCAAGGGTTTGGGCCAGGTACCACGAGCTACTCATACGAGCGCGGTACTTTCGGCAGCAGCCTGTTGAGGCGGGCGTAGGATGTTTTTGGCATTGGGTTAAGCACGTTGTAGAATTTGTACTACTTCTAGTGTTGTTGACTGGGTAATTATATGTAATTATACTCTCATCATGACTCATTCCATTTCACTGGTAAGTAACCTGAGTGATTATATAGGACGTTTCTTGCTTCCATTTGTGGCTGGGATTGGGACTTGCACTGTGCAAAAAAAACTGTCCCAGGCTGAGGTATGCCAGTTGCGATCATACTGTAAATGTTGGTTGGCTTAGCTGGCGCAACGCTGTTGCCGACATTTGCGTACCATTACTCAATCAAGAAACATGTGCAACAATAGTCCGATATTTTCCGAGTACATGAAGATTATGGGATCTTCGATCGTTTGCTGTCTGGTCCTCGCACATCTTATCACAACCTATGATGGTTTCCTGGCCATATGGGATCATGTAGTGGAGGTGATATGTAACTAATATGTAACATATCTATATTCTACACAAATTTATGGAATAATTTGTAATTATGTATCCATCATAAGTATTGCAAATTACTATGCCTATGCACTATGAAAGTATAGTCAAACACAATATATTACAAGGATCTTTTGAGTAATTTCGTGCTCTCCCTCACACAGATGTCAGGTCATCTCGCAGTTGGTGAAACATTTTCAAGAGCATGTGGATCTGCCTGGGGTTCCTTGGCGGAGCCGGTCCAGCTGCACAGCAGTGCTGGGAAATCACCGGTGGCTGCTGGGAAATCGAAAATGGAGGCTGATTTAGCTGGGAAAATCCCTAGATGGTGATGATTCTGATATTCTGATGATGGTGGAATTTCATGAATTTCTGATGAGGGTAACAACAAGTTCCGTGGATGACTGAAGATTCGATTCAGCCAAGAGGCCCAAAAAGCTGGCCCCTTCTCAGCCAGGATTTCATCATCCGCAACGGGGAGGTGGATCATCACATCTTCTTTATGCGATCCGGTAAAGCTGGGGTCTATGTCACCACCGAGCCTCCAGTGTGGGAGAGCGAAGCGGTGAGGCGAGTTGGGAAGGGATTCCGTCTTTGTATTTGGCGGAAACGATGGACATTATCCTTTTTCCCATAATTTCACTAGAGGGAGTCAGTACTAAATGGTTGAGGTATGTTGAGGTATGTTGAGGTTGAAATACTCGCACCTAGCCTCTACAAGTGAGAGGGTTTTAGGCAGTTCCCCAGTTCGACACTGAAAGTTATCTGAGTCTCTTTCCTGTAGTGGCCGTGTTGCTCCGGTGCTCAAACAGAAGAGCAGTAGAACACTGACTGCACGGGTGATGCCGTTGACTATCAGCCTGGACGCATATGCATCTGAGACATCGGATGCATCCAGATCATCCAGCAACGATTCATTTGCCACTTCACTGCTTCCCAGAAACGATTCGTCAGATAAGAAGTTGATGAAAGAGGAGTTTGTCTGGAACTCTTCATTTTTGCAGATGGTGACCTTGTTTTTAGTGATGATCCTCTGGAGTGCAGACAACATGGCTTTACCAGCCGTCTATGCCGAGATCGCGCAACATTTCCAGTTGACTCCTGGTGATTTGGGCGGCCTGGGCTTGGCACGTGGCATCTTCGAATCCATCTGCGCGTTGCCCGCAGGGTTTTTGGCAGATCGTTTGCCACGACCGCGGCTGATTGCTTTGGGCTGCAATATCTGGGCCTTGGGCTTGGTTGGCTGTGCCTTTTCACCCAACTTGAGGCGATGAGGGACATGAGACATGCTGAGAAGCTTCAAGCAATGATGGGAAAGCCCGAAGAAAATGACTGATATGAGCTTCCAGCTGTTTTTATGCAATTTGCTAAGATACCGCAACAAGGATGGCCTACCTCCGCTCACTCATTATAGATAGATATTAGATAGTGGTCAACCCCCAAACCGGTGAAATTCACCGAGGAATTATAAGGAACATTGAAGAACCCTGCTTTGGCCATCCATTTCAAATCTATTTTGAGGTGGATGATCATTTTCCGTGCCGTCAATGGCGTTGGTCTTGGTATCGTGCAGCCCTTGCTTTTCAGCCTGATTGCCGACAAGAGCGGTGCTAGCGGTCGAGGGCGTGCCTTTGGATTTTTGCTTTGTACCGGAGACTTGGAACTGAGTGGTCGAAATGGGGGTGGCCATTCTGATATCGGCTGGAAAGCTGGAAAGTGTGTCTACGATTAATATGACCTACAGCCAAAATTTTCCGTAATGGAGAGTAGACTTCGAGGCATCTCTATTTTTGGGAAATTGAGCTGGGGCATGGAAAACGACAATACACTCTTCAAAGAACGATAACATTTGCTTATGTTTGATCTTGGTCATCAGTCATCCTTTGTCTTACGGTGCAAGTTATTCGGTCATTCGATGCCTTTGTGTAGGCATTCAATAGCATTCACCATCTGTTTGAGAGATGGGCAAACGGCAAAATCCTGTTTTGAAAAGGTGGTACCTGGCGATGTGCATTGCTGTGTGGTGATGGTCTGTTTATGCTGCTGTTTGCGCTGCATGCTGAATAAATTTAATTCTTGCTAATTAGTGACAACGCGCCATGCGGGAGGAAGGAAAGAAGAACTTTGCCGCAAGGTCTCGCCTTGAGGCCTTGCGGCAGGAACAGCGTGGGTGCTGTAGATTCCGCTCTTTCCTCTATTCCTTTTGGAGTTTGTGCTTTTCGTTTTCCGCGGCAGCCTCAGGCTTTGTTCAAGCAGCATTAAGAAATTTGAAAAGAAGGGTTTCCCAGAATCATTGTTTTGCAGATTTTCTTGATCCAACCAGGTGTCCCAAACGATAACCCGAACGACAACGAAACGATAGCCAAAAAATCACATAATCCCTATCTGCCAGACGCGGCCCATTGAAAAGCTGTTGTTCTTGGCGCGCGTTGCTCCTCCAAGAGCAGCAAGCAAGCGCAAGACATGGCAAGGCTCAGATGTTTCCTGAATGAGTTGTTGGAACTGAAAGTGGAAGATGTGAAAATGAAGCTTTCGCGCAAAACTTCCCTCAAAAATTGAACGTGGAAGACGTGAAAATGAAGCTTTCGTGCGAGACTTCCCTCAAAAATGAACGTAGAAGATGTGAAAATGAAGCTTTCGTGCAAGACTTCCCTCAACAAAAATGAACGTGGAAGATGTGAAAATGAAGCTTTCGTCAGTTGTGGTGGTTGTGATAGTGGTGGTGGTGACAGTGGTGGGTGATAGTGGTGGTTGTGATGTGATAGTGGTGGTTGTGCTAGTGGTGGCGGCAGTTCCATGAAGAAAACGAATGCCCGAGAATTTCGCTTGATGCTGCATTTCAGGAAATATCTCGTCCCTTGCCGGAAAACCATCAGAAATACCATTGAACATGGTTTCCCAAAACCTGAAAAATGATCATATATTTTTCATTATTTTTCAAAATTTGATGACTTGGAGCTACATATTAAATATTGGCTGTGGCCCACACACACATATATATAGATAGGTTGCTTGAACCATTTTGCACCTTTGAGCATGTGACTGTGAGGATGGATTTGTTTCAACATCAATTTATATCACCTCTCTGCAGATGCAAACGCGAAGCTCACACGGCATGTATTTGGGTGCCTACCGCACATAGCGTAGAAAAATGTAGAAAGTGAGTGTTCCAAATCTACATCATCGTACCTGCACATAAAATAATGAGCATATGGACATTGCATGTCATTTTAGGGAATGCGATATGGCCAAATAAATTGCATTGAAAGACGGTGAGTTGCACCTATCACTATGCCAACAAACACATACAACACACAAGAACAAACACACACACACACTGTATAATATATTCACTCCCTCCCTCCCTCTCACTCTCCTTTTCTATTCTGGCACCTATTCAACCACAGATTCTATACATATCCGCACCATGTCCAAAATAGACTGGCCCCACAAGACATTTAGTGCCTTTTCCAAAGGGGTCAGGGGAGACTGAAAGGAACGCTCACCACTTTTGTGTGACCTTAACTTTTTTGAGATGACACATTTATTATTTGACCTTGAGATGTATGCCAATGGATATCCCCGAACTTACGAACTGTGGATATTGAACTGTGGTGAGCCCGGCCCTTGCCGTGAATTCAGATGCCATGAATCTCCATTTGATGCTTCGAAGTCGCACAATTTCTTGCAGGAAATTTGGGGCAAACCGCCTTCACAGCTTGTGCCACTGCCATTGCCCCCCTGCAGCTTGGAGGAGTGGCTGGCTGGCAATGTGCCTTGATTTTGATCTCGGCGCTGAGTGCATTGATTGGACTCCTGGTGCTGCTACTGGTGACCGACACAGCACAGGCCACGTACTCCAGGGGCCCTCAGTTTCCTTTTTGGGGGGATGATGAGACACTGGAAATGGTGGTGAAACAGGTGGCCTGGTGTTTATACTCCATTTTGTATTAATTAGATAGCACCTCCCTGGCCTTGGTCATGCCGTAGGGATCCTCATCCCAGGTGGAACAGCGGAAGATGCTGGACATTCTGAGGGATGAAACACCACGGCTGGGGCAGATCTTTTGTTTGCCCACTTTTCTGATCATCATCGGCCAGGGCATTTTTGGCACTGCCCCTTGGTTCGCCTTCAGCTATCTCACCATGTGGTTGGAGTTGAACTGTTTTTCCAACGCGGAGGCGGCTTCCATCTACATGTGCTTCAACCTTGGCACCGCCTTGTCCAACGCTTTGGGGGGTGTCTTGCTGGATGTGGTTTGCCGGCGATTCCCAGATCATGGGCCACCAGCCATGGCGCAAAGTGCAGTCTTTGCATCGATCCCTCTGTTTGGGTTGATTTTTTTTGGCCTGGGACAGGGGGTCCACGGAAATATCACAGACTCGCCTCAACACGTTATGCTGGTGTACTGTTTCACCTTCTTCATCACTGGCACTTTGATTGCGAGCACCATGATGAACAACAACAAGATGTTCAGTGATGTGGTACCGAGAGAAAACTACACCTACGTCTATGCCTTGGACCGTGCAATTGAAGGCACCTTTGGTGCATTTGGGCAGCCCATCGTTGGGTGGCTTGCAGATCACATCTTTCACTTCGATCCCAGCAGGGCCAACACTTTGAGCTGTTCGCCAGAGGATGCATCAAGCCTGGCACAGGGTATCTACAGCGTATGTGCCATCGGCTGTGTCATTTGCTTTCTGTTTTACAGTTTGGCACACTACACCTATCCCCGCGACCGGCAGAGAGCTTTGCAGGCGACTACCGCAAAATCTCAAGCAAGCAAGAGTGCAGAAAGCTCGGATGAACAAAGCCTTTAAAAGTGTTTAAGCCTAAGCCCTCTTGCTTGCCTTGACCCGTCTGTCTCGAACATAAGAACTGCCAAAATCCCACGGTGTAGAGTTAAAACATATTAACACCCATTAAGGCCTCATTTACCCCAATAACATTGCGAACTGTGGGTAAAGCAACATTTTGAGACAAATCCGTCAGCAGCCAATTTGTTGCTGCTGGGCCATGATGGTCATTCCGTCAAGAGAGAGCAGAGCTGCTCTTGCAGCTTTTGGCGTTTGGCCATTGGACAGTGGGCTTGATGCCAGAACTGAGATTGGACACCTTTCTGCTCGATTTTGATAGCCATGCCAGGTGGGTTTGTCCAATAATTGTGGGTGTAGCTCATTTTGTGGCCAAGCATTGGGGGTACCTTGTTTTCAGACGAATTGACAAACCCCAAAGTATAGATGTCGCATGACTGCGCGGGTGACACTGGCATCACATATGTGTCCTTGGGCAATGACCTTGAAGAGGACGCACACTGCCTGTGTGGACACGTGCCTGTGTGGACGCGCGCCAGAAAGCTGCAACCTGCAAAGTGGAGGGCATCATGGGACCATAATGTAGAACTGGATGATGGGGCGCAGTGAGCTAGATTTTCGCATACTGTACTTGAGCTGTAGAGGAATGGTCAACATGCTCAGGAAACTCTGTATCATCACCTGACATCATGGCATGATGCCAAGAGCACAAACAAGAGCAGATCAGCGCAGGAATTCTCAGATGTTTACGCATTCAAGACCCAAGCCGTAAAACGGCATCATCACCAGCTTGCAAACAAGCCTTGAGCAGGCATTGACTGTGCTTTGCCCCGGCAAGAATGAATTGAAGATTCGTGTTGATTGCATTCTTTTGCTTTTTGTACCATCTCCTTTCTGAGTCGTTCACAGTCATCGATTCATCCCTCACATGAAACTTCCATATTAATGTGTGCAAATACTGTCATCTTTGCCTTTCATCTCCAAGCAAACCAGAGGTGCTTCAGTCCTGCAATTGTTTTCTTTTCAAACACCAATAGGAACCCCCAATACTGGGTAGTAATAGATCCATTAAATCATCAATTTTCCATCATTGTCCAGTGGGTTTCCCCTTGGTTTTCCATGGGTTTCCCATAGATTCCTTAACGGACCTCCGTTAAGAAGACCGCGCCGTTGGTATCCCAGGTACTTCCGTGGCGGCGATAGCTTCGGAGAGGTCTCCGTCCTGGCATCCACGCCACGGACGGCGTGGATCATGGCGCGGACCTACTGCATCACCACCAAGGTCAAACGCAACGGACGGTGACGCTAGGAAACGTTTGGTGGCCAGATGTGGCCAGTTTTGCACATTCACCATGGGACCATAGTTAATTTATTATATAATTAGATTTAATTCGGCAGTCTATGTCTATTTCATTCTATGTCTATGTACATATTTTTATATACACATATTATATTTTTTTTTTGTATATCTTTGACCATTTGTCCCACACACACATACATATACATATCTCATATATATACACATACCGCAGATCCTACCGAAGCATATACGGTGTATATATATATATAAAATATAGCACACAATTGCACAACTATACACAAGAATTATTCGTAATATATATATATGTATATATATATATGTATGTATATATATATACATTTATATATACGTACACTTAAAGCATCCTTTCTATCAAAAAGATGATTTAGATTTACGAACAAGATTATCAAGATTTGGGTACACCTGGAGCAGTGACTGGCAGATTGCTTTTTTGGATGGCGATAAATAGCAATCAACACCGGGCCGTTACCATGCTTGAATCATGGAAAAATGGTGAAATCATATGATTTTTGATCTCGGATGCGTGTTCTGTCAAAATGGGGTAGGGCCCCCATTGTGTGGGCATGAGAATGGAGGTAATGATGATATGAAGTCCATTAAAAAGTCATTGCATACCTACTGTATAGCATAGACTTGGTAACACATGTCTACTAACGTATAGCATGAGGTCATGATACTTGCAGATATGAAGGCATATCATGGAAGCTGACAGTAGCCAACCATAAAAAGGAACCCAACAGTGAACAGACCCACCACTGAAGCAGGGCATGTTTGTTTCCCCACTCGGCCCGCGGGCAAGAACACCAAAAAGGAGGGCAAACAAAAGGGAACCGTGGAACATTGAACACCAATTCAGGTTTGGAATTCACTGTAATTTTATCTCCAGGTTATATAGATTGGCATGAGGATGGCCACAGGAAAATGACATGTTGGCCACTGAAGGGATGACAGCAGACATGGCCACTGTTAGATTTGTTAGGCAAACCTCGCCTGGAAAATACCTGGAGAAACAATGTCCGGGTCATTGGCCCCTGTCCATTTGGAGGTGCATTCATCCAGCATCATGAGTGTCTTGCAAAGCCACCCTGGTAGCTTCCTACTCCTGGTGAAGAACCTCTTGGAGTACCAGGACTATGCGCCAAATGGATCCATTTGTGGCTCCAAATGGAACATGTTTAATCATGTTCATACAGGATCAGGATTCATGCAGGTTCAGGTTTTTTTCTTTTGGTTGCAGAGTTCCTTCAGTTGGCCCTCACCTTGACAGTATTTTGAGTACCGTGACCAGGTGCCCAGTGCCGCCAGGATGTACAGGTTGACTGGAAGCTGAGCTGGGAAGACTTGAAGGTGAAACTGCGAAAACTTTTTGACACCAGTGAGGATGCCTTCAACCAATTCTCCATGGGGAACTTGGTGGCATCATTGCGGCCACAGGTCCAGACCCTTAATTGGCTGATGGTTATTGGGCCTACCGGGACTGGTCAGAAACCATGATCACCCATCCCGGCAACACACCTGAACCAACCAGAACCTGGATATATCCACCAGCTGAGACATGCGGATGAAGTATCAGAGACCATCTAGCACTAGTACCATCTAGCACTAGTAAATAATACATGCATATAATCTTAATATTTAAGATGTGCACCCATAATATATGATACACTCATATAATATTGATATAAGATATATAGTCTAGAACATATTCAACTATTCAACAACATTCAACTATTGAACATTTAAGGGTTGGAGCATGTTCCCCGGTTGGGCCATGGCTTAGGACGGCCTTGATCACTCACAGCAGCTTCGAGGCGGCCATGGAGCCCTTGGGTCTCGAGGCGCTTGGGGGCCTGGGCAAGGTCTTGAAGCCAAGAAGAATGGTGACACTTCAGTGACAATAGTAATATTAATAGATATCAATAGATATTAATAGCAATTTTTATGATTTTTTAATGGTAAGATCAATAGTAATATTAGCAGTAATTCTATGATAGTCTGCTGGTATTACCGGTGATACTAACAATATAATGATGATAATCTAGCCAAGATGATAATAGTGATAATAGATGATAATAGTCAATGTTGATGTCAATGGAGAGGGGGAGAGAGAGAGAGTCAATTTCAATATTATATATATATATGTATGTATTATACATATTTATACATGATGTTTGAGTATTAAAGTTACTACTGATATGATCTTGAAACTCAGTCATATCACAATAAATATTGTCAACATAATGTAAATAGTAATGGCCAACGGTACTAGATGACAGTTTATGGTGTCAACATGATACTGATGATGAGAATAGTATATCAATACATGTCTTTGCACATACATCTGGGTAAATTATAACGACGTCACTGCGACCTCACTGGAATCATGGTTAATAAGGGAAATCATCCCCAAATGGCCTTAATTCAGGTTAGTGAAATATTATAATTTACCCAGATACATGTATCAATAGTAATGTTATGTAATGTTCCAATTGTACTAAAGATAATAAACGCCACCCGGAAACTATGGTTTTTAGTAGGGGATCTATACATATTTGGGACCATACAATGGAAGGGTGCAATATTAGGGGGATTGGATTAGTACTGTTTGTCAAGAATGATTACATTGACATAATATAACAATAGGAATGAATTATAACAATCATTATAGTAATAGCGGTTATATATATAGAAGTGATGAAACCAATAATTAAGCATACCCCAGTGACATATTTCTTTCAAATCACTTGTTTTTTTCGCCATTTAGAGGAGATATTACAATATTTTACATCCATTTAAGAACCATATCCATTTGAATCCATGAAAAGTTCTAAGAGATGTCTTGATCCGGTGGGACAGCCATGGGGCCCCCGGGAGCTACCGGGACCACAGGGGTCATCCGTCCTTGTAGGCTGGGCTGGAGCTGCAAATCCGATGGGCCGAGTTGGATTTGGACTGCAATGGTCGCATGTCGTGGGACCGTGGGGCGCAGAAAATCCTTTGCTTAAGGAATACATGGAATACATCATGATACATCATGTATCATAATGTTGCATCAGTTTACACGATTAATGACATGCATATATACTCGTGTATACGTATCTTATGTATATATACATACATACATAAATAAATATATATATATACATATGCAGTATATACAGTATATACATTTATGCATACTTGAAACTGCATACTTGAAACTCTCCAGACTTCTGACTGAACAGCTGGTTGACTGTTCTGTCTCCCAGGTATGACGGCTTTTATATTGGAATTGCATGGCAATGAACGTGTCACAACCTCATTGAAAATTGTTTTGTCAGAGGGTGCACAAACCCATTCGTAATGCGTGATGGTCCCTTATACGTTACAAATGTCCAAGTGAAATTACCAGGTACCAGTTATATACATTTACATGGGGTGAAACAACCCAATTGTTACTGCTAAGGGCCCAAAAAATTGTCTAAAACCGGACTTGGCCGCCCATGTTCTCGGCATAGGAACTACCCCCCCCTGTGACCTGAGGCGATGTTTCCTACGAAGAGTTCAGCACGCTGGTGGGCACCTGGGGTAACTCTACAGGACTGGTCAAGGGGGGTCCCGGGAAGGCTGGGGGTTGCCAACAGGGTCTGCATTGGGAGGGGAATCTTCCTGTGAGGAGGCACCATTTTCGATCAAACCAGACTCTTAGGTTCCCAATTAGAAAATTGAATTTCATGGGATGCAACGTTTCTTTAATCTGAACGTATAGTCAGAACTTTGTATTTGCTTTATTCTGCTTTGCCTTTTTTGTCACTACCAATTTTCCACACAAATTCCTGTACTTGGCCCAACCCATGGTATACCATTGGTATTTCAGTCTTCTAGGGTTTTTTTCCGATTTTTGCCCCGGTTTCTCGCAGGGTGGACCTGGGCCATCACCGCCAGGAGACGCCTCCTTCGGCGGCCTCGGCCGAAGTGGCACACTGGATGTGGATCGGGTGCTGACGCACTGCAGCACTAGCAGTAGGACCTCCCGGGATTCCAAGATGCCAGCGGCCTCTAGTGACTCTGGTGGTTATGGGCAGATCATGAAATCCCCTTTTTTTGGGGGGGGCAATTTTGCAGCTTTGGGAAAGAAACACCGGTTACAGTGATGACTTTCAGTACAGAGAGAGAGCAACTGAGCTTGGATCGTTGGAAAATCGACCCAAGATGCCATGAAAATGGGACACCCCTGGTGGCCAGGAGTCCCAAAGTCTTGCAGCCAGTGAATCCCCATCGCGACGTCTTGCGGCGACGTTTGGCACATGGAGATTCAGTCAGTGAGGCCAGGATTCCATTCGATTTACATAGGTTTACTACGTTTAAGTTTTCTTTTGAGAGCAAAGCTGTCATATGGGAGTTTGTAAAACCCCCGCGCCTATTCGTTTAGTCTTCCATGATCCCACATGAGCCATTTTTAGCTTTCACTCGAAAAAGCAATAAGAGGGAAAAAAAAAGATAACGTTCTGTGTCCAGACTCTTGAAATCCAATGTTTTTATTTATCCGTCGTTCTGCAGCTATTTAAGTGCTTTTGGTTTCTTCATTTCATATTGTTTGTTGTCATATTTGCGCGCCAACGAATGCGTGTCAGATTCTGCACAAGGAAGGTGCCTGGTAGGTGGTCACTCCTTTTTTGATGATTGAAGCCATTTCCAGAAAAAAGGAACGTACACAGGATTCACGAACGATAACGAAAACGATAACTCTTGGCATCAAAAATGGTCCGTGTGATACACGGCCCTTTTCCTCTCCCTTTCCTCTCCTTTTTCCTTTCCCTTCCTTTTCCTTCTCCTTTCCTTTTTTCCTTTCCTTTTTCCTTTCCTATTCGGTCCTATTTCTTTCCTTTTCTTTTCCTTTCGTTTTCCTTTCCTTGTCCTTTTTCTTTCCTTTTCCTTTCCTTTTCCTCTCCCTTTCCTATTCTTTCTTTTCCCTTCCTTTACTCTTCCTTTTCCTTCTCCCTTTCCTCGCTCATGTGAATCCTTTGGTCAAGATGTGAAGCCAGCGCTTGGAAAAACGACAAGAGGAAAAAAAACGATAACGTGTGGAAAAACCATTTGAAAGGGCTCGGGGTTTTTACAAGACCCCATATGAGCTACAGCCAAAATTTACCGTAATGGAAAGTAGTTCCGAGACGAGACATCTTTATTTTTTGGAAATTGAGCTGGGGCTTGGACAACGATAATACACTTCAAAAAACGATAACATTTGCTATATTCCCAAAACCTGAAAAACGATAATACACTCTTCAAACATTGATTACTTGGAATATATACTTACTAAATATTGACCGTGGCCCATATGGTTTAAGCGGCTTCTTTTTATATTATAGTGTTGGAGGCATAGAGGGCACTATGCCTGTCAGACCTGGTTCTGTACAGTGTGGGTATAACTTTGCCATGATGGCTGGTTTTTGGGGAACCATGACTTTCATGACCATCACAGGACTGATGGGCCTACTTAGTAGACCTACGTCTGATTTGGGACATTTCGTGCTCATCTGGCGTGAAATTTGATGATTTTCTTCTATAGAGTGTTCTGCCAGGTGGGTGCAATGCTGGAGAAGAGAATTGCGGAGAGCCATGCCAGCTTGGAACGAAAATTTGAGCACTTGGCCAAGCAGCTCCTTGAGCCGGGCGCGACAGCAGCACCAGGACAGGTGTCGTTAGATGCTTCGCGAACACTTCTGTTTCTTGTTTCATTGGGCTTTCAGGGACAAGAAACTGTTGCGATCCGTGAGGCAATAGAACGAGTTCCCGGTTCCCGGTGAACCTTCCCCAACAAATTCCAGGGTTGTTGTCTTGTAAGGGCAGCTTCAGTTCTGGCACTGCGTGCTGCTGCCACAAGGGCTGCTTTCCATGTCTCACCAGTGATTGTGTCTGAAGTTAATATTTTTTGAAATCGGTAGGATCTAGATGCCAGAAACTCTTTCACCATCACTATTGAAGGATTTAATGTTATAAACCCAAGGTACCAACTCCCAATTCCAACTAATTAGTTGGGATTGTTTTTACAATAGTGGTCAAATTGGGGTGGTGTACTACGTTTGGTACGATTGATTCTCTTTTTTTCAGGTCCGCTGCCCAGAGTCAGCTGTAGGAGTTTCGCCACCAGAACGTTGCAACGGGTGTGGCGGTGGCGGCACTGCAAGTGGCTGGGTGTAAATGGCATTTGTATCCCCTACAGTGGTTTGGAGAGTCACGGCTTAGGAGGGTTGAAACTTAAGACACAACAGAACACGCATGCCGCCTCTGGTAATTAACCAGGCGCGTAAAATGTCCCTTTCCTCATGACCATGATCCCTTCTCCCTAATCGAAGGAAGTTTAGAAGTCAAACTTCCGACACAATATGGACAGATGAAAAGCAGAGATGGGAAGAGTCAGCGAAGAGCAGAGAAGACGAAAGAAGATCAAAACAGAGAAAGTCTCAGAAAAAAGAAGATCCAGGTGCGCGAAAAGGTAGGAAAGTCGCGACACACTGTGTTTTTCCAATGATTTGTGGCTTCGGAAATTCAAAAGGCTCGGAGCGGAGCCCGCTGGGCAGATGAGAGATGAACAATTGCACGCCGTTTTGGCGCGAAGCACATTTGGAAGTCAAAATGCACAAAACACACTGTTCTTGAAAGTTGAAATGTCGAAAAAGTGCACGCCGTTGTGGCGCGAAGCACATTTCCAAGTCAGAATGCACAAAACACTTCA
The DNA here is from genome assembly GCA_947184155.2 of Cladocopium goreaui. Classification (NCBI taxonomy): domain Eukaryota; class Dinophyceae; order Suessiales; family Symbiodiniaceae; genus Cladocopium; species Cladocopium goreaui. The sequence continues at coordinate 47,323 of CAMXCT020002591.1, forward strand.
GTGTCGGACCACTTTTGGAAGTTGACATGTCGAAAAAGAGTACGCATGTGTACGCCGTTGTGGCGCGAAGCACATTTCGAAGTCAAAATGTACAAAACACACCGGCTTCGGAGCACTTTTGGAAGTTGAGATGTTGAAAAAGTGCACGCCGTTGTGGCGCGAAGCACATGTCCAAGTCAAAACGTTAAAAGCACAACATGCCCGGACCACTTTTGAAGGTTCAGATGTGGTTTTGCGTGGCAGGCGCCAGGGATTTTACACCGCGCCAAAAATGAACAAAACGTGGGGGTTTTGTAGCATTTCCCAAAACGATGGCAGGCATGGGACATTTGAAGAGGACCTGGAAAATGCATTTCGCGTGGCAGGCGCAGTGCAAGAGACATGTTCGTCAGAGCTGTTCGGAGGTCAGGGCGCTGATTTCCTGAGAGAGGTGGCACTTTGGAGCATGAGATCTTCGGTTTTGGGAAGCTGATTTTGTGTGACAGGTGCAGCACTTCGTATGACCTGGCCTCACTTTTTCGTGACATGGACTGGAAAAATCACAAAACTCATTGGTACGAGGCCGTCAGCTCTGCACTTTCCATTATTGAAGGAAGTCTCGCAGAATTGCTTCGTTTTTGATGTGGCCAACTTCAAAAATTGAGAAAGTCTCGCGGAATTGCTTCGTTTTTGATGTTGTCAAGTTCAAAAATTGAGGAAGTCTCGCAGACTTGCTGCGTTTTTGGTGTTGTCAAGTTCAAAAATTGAGGAAGCCTTGCAGAGTTGCTTCGTTTTCAAGCTTGCAGATAGATAGATAGATAGACAACTACAACTACAACTACCCCTACACTACACTACTGCTACAACTACAAATGCAAATGCACTTACGCTACTTTACATTACACTAATTAATCACACTACACTACACTACGCTAATTACATCTAATTACACTGCACTGTGCTAAATACACAACAACCACCACAACAACAACAACAACAACAACAACACCAGCAGCAGCAGCAGCAGCAACAGCAACAGCAACAGCAACAACAACAACACCAATACCAACACCAACAACCCCAACCACAACCACAACAACCACAACAACCACAACAACCACAACAACCACAACAACCACAACAACCACAACAACCACAACAACCACAACAACCACAACAACCACTTGTCACAACAACCACAACAATCACAACAACAACAACAACAACAACAACAACAGCGACGACGACGACGACGACGACGACGACAACGACAACGACAACAACGACAAGAAACTAAAAACTACTACTACTGTACTACTACTACTGCTACTACTACTACTACTGCTGCTGCTGCTACTACTACTGCTACTGCTCCTGCTACTACTCCTGCTGCTACTCCTCCTACTACTCCTGCTGCTACTCCTGCTGCTACTACTACTACTACTACTACTCCTACTACTACTACTACTACCACCACCACAGCTACAACTACAATTACAATGACAACTATACTACCACGGCTACCACTACAACCACAACTACATTACATTGCAGTACGCTACACGAATTACACAGCAACACGCTACAACGACAAATGCAAATGCAACTACAACTACACTACATTACACAACACTATGCTACACTAATTACATTACATTACAGCTACAACTGCAACGGCAACTACAACTACCGCTACATTGCACTACACTACACTGCGCTAATTAATTACATTGCACCACGCTACACCACAACTACAACTACACTACATTAACGCTACACTACACTAGACCTACAGTACACAGCACGTCAGTACACTGCATTACACTACACTAATTACACCACACCACAACTACAACTGCAACTACACTATACTAATTACACTACATTACAGCTACAACCCCACTACACTACAGCTACAACTACGACTGCGCTACACCACACTACATCCAGCAGTTGTAGTGAGTTAGTTCACCACTGCAACCATTTCAAAAAGCACAACTCCAACCACCTTTCGGTCCATCAGTGGATTCGCTCTGCCATCCGTGATGCACAGCAACCAGCCTCTCCTATAGGTTTCCTTTTTTTGAAACTTCCACCACCGCCTTGTGCGGTACTACTGGTACATCTAATGTTAAACCACCCAATAACAAACACCTGGAGGAGTTTTATTAGAGTGCGAAGCTTCCCCCTAACACTAAATTTAAAACCTTAACCAGAAAACTCAAATTTTCTATGTCAAAATCGATTAAACTCTTTTTTGAAATCTAATTAAATATTGCCAACAATTGAATTTCGATGGATTTCCCCTAATATTTAAATTAAAACCGTTAATGAAAACATATAATTTAGATTTTAAAGGAGGGACCCTAATAAAAAACACCCCGTAGTTGACTATTGAATTTTTATTAGGGGGTGAAACCCTCAAATGGAACTTAATGGAACCTTAATTTTCAAATTGTGTCGTTAGAGGGTCAATCTGCAATTTTCCAAACTTGAAACGGACCCGAGATTTTAAGGGTACATTTTGTAATAGGGCATAGGGAAAAGGGATTACTTTTGCACTCACTGTATCTCACTGCACTCATTGGATGATTTGAATGTGTACATGCAAGGTTGGTCACCTATTCCGAGTTTGGATGGACCCTGTGGCCACTTTCCACACAAGGGTCAGCGAACTATCATCGAATATATCATATTATGTGGAATTGGGAAACTCCTCCTCAACTTGATTTTTTAATAGAAAAGATAAAATGATGGTTAACCAATGGATATGGGGGTACCCCACTAACTAAGCAATTTTCGCACAAACCCATATACTGTAGTCAGGTGCTAGGCTTACTGCCAACATGTTGAAACCATCCATTATCATCCTGTACCGCCTATACCGCCTAGGCCTATACCATCCTATACCTGGTTTCCTGCCCACTTGCAGGTCGACAGGCATCCAGCCGGAAACGCGAAAGCCAAATGAGCTAGTCAGCTGGTGTTTGAGTGCCCTCTTGAGAATCTGGGCTATGAGCACACCATCGGAAACCAAGATGGACCCCCTGTACAAAGTGCCAAACAGTGGACTTGGAAGATGGACAAAGATGATAGTACTTGGGAACGTGGCTTCTGAGCAAGTGTGTGTGTGTGTGTGTGTGTCCCGTTTCACAATTCGAGGGTGTATCTCCACCTTTTGTGGCGATGGATACACCAAGGATTGTTAATCATGAATTCTTTGTTGGGGGGCAACTTGAAAAACACCAGCCGTTAGGTGGGCCATCGTTTCACCAGGTAGAAATTCTCTAGAGGGCCTGCAAAATGCGGGCCGCTAGTAGGAGTAGGGATGTTCTTCGCATTCAGGAACGTAAAGACTGGCTCGTACCCAAATGGATCAAAGATGATCCAAACATGTTGGCATTCACAAGGATTAACAGTGATTAGCGACCACCCTTGAATGCTGCATGAATGCCTTGGAGGCGTTCCTCGGCCAAGATGTTTGCTAGACTAGAGACTAGTCCGTCAAACAGGTGATGATTTTTAAGCTGAAATACATTATGACAAGGGGCACTGCCAATGATGCAGTGTAATGTCTGCGGTTTCCAGGCGCCACACTTGCCCAGCATCAAAAGAGCAATCAAAAGCCTTGGCCGCGCAGGGAGGGCCGCAGATAGCTGGTTTGTGTGACCCTCAGCCCTCAGCCCTGAGGTCTTGTGGATAGTGCTTGCAGTACTGGTGGCTCTGCAAAGGGAACGATGGGAGACTCGTGGAGAGATTGGGGTACGACCTGGGTGGTCTGACCAGTTTTCATGGTTGGAAATGCCAAGGTAGTAAGCTTAAGGGGCTTTTTGCAGATTCAAGGGATCTTTCCCTGCAACACTACTTCTGCTGGATTCATGCAAGAGCCGGCCAGTGCAACCTTCATAACCCGTTCGCATGCATGACACACACACAGGCATATCAATCTACATTTTGAACCCCAGTGCCTTTGTTTGTTTGTACTGTAATATGTATGCGTTCACACACACATATTTACACACACATATTGTATATATATATATATATATATGTATGTATTATATATATATATATTATATATTGTATATGTGCATGTATGGCTCTTCATATATATATATATATATATATGTACACATCCCCGTAGTTGCCCTAGGTGCAGATAATGATTGGCGTGCTGTATCATATTCATGTGTAAGATGCTACACACACACATATATATATATATATACATATCCGGTACTTCTCACGCCCAGGTCCTTGTGGGAGTGGTGTGGTGGCTTGGGCATGCCTGAGAGCCAGTAGAACTTCTGCGCTTTCGGGTGCTAGACTGCCCGCAAGAAACAGGCGAAACCCAAAACCATTAGCCATGTGGGTCTAACCAGTCTAACCATCTAAAGATCAAACATGTGGATAGATAGGTAGATAATGGTAGATATATATATATACACTGTATATGAATGATTATATATATATATATATGTATGTGTGTGTGTGATTTGTTTCATCAGGACTTCTTTGCGATTATTGTGGCGCAATACTTTTATCGTCCAATTAGTAGGTTTCAGCATGACACACGGCTTTGGGCACGCTCAAGGGACTCAAGGTCCCTACCACCGCAGCTGAATGGACCCAAAAGATTGGGGCGTGTGAATCTGTGCAATCAACTGATGGTGGTTACACGACTTGTAATCTAATGAAAGCCTTAGAGTAGTTTAGTTTAAGCATCATCCTGTATTTTATTTAGCAGGTTTCGAAACATGATGTCAATTCAATGCACTGATACTTGTGGTTTGATTTAATGCCATCTCCCCTATGGACTGTCAGACTGCCGTCCCTTGGTCGGTACTGCTGCCGTGGCAGACAGAGATAAGGTTGTTGAAATTAAATAGCATTCCGCAGGTCGACTTTTTCTGTCCATTACCTGCCCTAAATTTGGGACAGGATGGACAGGTGTCTGATCTCCTATGGCGCTTTGAAACCGAGAAGATGTCAACTGTTTGTTTCTTCGGATCTGAAGAGTTAATACCACCAAGAAATCCTGGTCTAGTCGTGTGTTGGATTTGTTCATAGATACTTGTTTACTTGGAATTCCCCTATGAATATGGATGGGGATGGGATGAGTTTTAGGTCATGTTCCATCCCTGCGTTCGACACTTGCCATGACACTTCCCCCCCCACATCATTGTGGGCAATCACAGCTTCAAGGACTTGGCACTCGCAGTGGTTTGTATCCAGATGTTCATGAACATATGAGTGTGCAAGTGATCCGGAATTTTCCGGAATCATAATTTACTCCATACGCAAATAGTATGAACTACGTACGTACTACGTACGTACGTATGCATACACACAAGTCATTACAAGTCTACAAGTACACAACGCAAGGACGCAAGTACACAAGTATACAAGGATAGAAGTATAGAAGTATACCGTATACAAGTATGCACCTACGTCCGCATTATATTTCACTACATTACATTACATTGCATTTACATTACACTACATTACACTACATTACACTACATTGGACTGGATTACATTACATTGCATTGCATTTACATCACACTACATTACACTACATTGGACTAGATTACATTACATTGCATTGCATTTACATCACACTACATTACACTACATTGGACTAGATTACATTACATTGCATTGCATTTACATCACACTACATTACTACGTTCCACTACATTACATTACACACACACATATATATATATAGATATGCACAGTCGCATGATATCTTAAACCCCTACAGGTTGTTTGAGCGGTCGTGCCGCCTGGAGATTGGTACAGAGAAGTGTCCGCTGAGGTGAGATGATTCAAACAGAGTCAACGGACATGGCTGGGTTGGTATCAGCATGGGTACCCGAAATTGCCATTGAAATCCATTGAAATAAAAGGAAAATGATGATGATGATGATGATGATGATGATGGTGATGGTGATGATGATGATGATGATGATGATGATGATGTATATATATATATACATGTGCTATATGAATCTGTATGATATATACAGTAATGGTTGTTTCCAGGGGTTCCAAACTTTGACAACGTGATTCAAGTTGGGAGGATTGAGTCAGTCAGTGATTCATAGATGAAAGTCCAGTGTTTTTTCAATCCACGGTGTGCCTGTGTCTCCTACAGAGCCTTGGTATGCCTTGGTGCTCAGGTTGCAGGGCTCAGTGGGTGCTGTTGGGGTGCCCCAGTTGCTCTCTCCGCTGCTTCAGATCTAAGTGATGCTCTTCTTTTCCCTGCAATCTTGAGTGCGTCCCCCATCATCCCCCATCATACACCATAGAGATATTCATGTTGCAGTGCTGCAGATTGAGGAAATTCTAAGGGGAGTTGGGGTTATTATTTTGATCCGCTTCATACTGGTGGGCTGGTTGATGGCCGAGGTCTGTGCTTTTTTCTACGCGGAGTGGTAGGGAAGCCTAGAGGTGTCAGAGATGAGTCCACAAAGGGGTGTACCTGAATCATAGCAGTTGTTTATGCGGGTTCGGTTCATTGATGATCAATGATGGGGTCTTGGGTTACCCAATTTGCAGACATACAGACATTTATGTTAATCCAATTCGTTTTGTTTAGGTCAGCCAGGCAGGATGTCCCTTGTCCTGGTATGTTTTGTCGTCCCGCTGGTCGTCTCAGCCCTTTTGCATACTGCATTTCTTTTGGGTATGGTATGATATGGTGAAGTAGTGTGGCATGTGATTGTGTAATGATGCGAATAGGCATATATAAATATACATTATATAATATATATATTATGTTCTTATATTTCACATACATGCACACATACATACATACATGGAAAGATTTGACCTTAGGGCATCCGGCAACGCCAAGGTCGGGCGGAAAGATGGGCCTGCAGGATCTCACAGCTGGTGGTTTAGTGACCAATCTCCAGAGATGGTGATGGAGAGAGAGAGAGAGAGAGATATATATATACACCATCTGGTTATTTAACATAGCCATGGAAAATCACCATGTTTAATAGGTAAACCATCTATAAATGGGCCATTTTCCATGGCTATGTTAAATAACAAGAGGGTATATATATTATTGATGATTATTGACCAATAGTAAATATAGTTAGAGGATATTTATCACATCATCTATAATAAATAGTGAAACCTGCAATCTGTGTGTTTTTTTAACCAACGATATCACTAGTCATTAATTGAGATGTGTTAAAGGACTCTCCATCCCTGCCTGGGATGATGGTACCAGTCATTTGTATCGGCAGGATTTAGACAAAATTGCTGGCGACGATGTGAAATGCTTAAGTGCGAAGTCCCGGTTGGAGCCAAAGGAGGGTGCATGTGATCACGATGCAGCTGATTCCACTTGCGGGCAAATGCAGTGGGTTGCGGTGAACGAACTTCGCGCAATGAAATGAAGAAGACCCCGTCCAAACCAGAGCAAACGAAGCATGAGTGTCTAACCCAACAAGTCACGAAGAAAACTTGTTCTACAGTAATTATAAAGTACTCAGTTACTACAGTTACTCTCCAGAAATCAAACATATGGCAAAATCACCCGTTGTGCAAAGTGTGTACTTTCATCTACCTATCAGCTATGGTGATTTTCACTGCCATGCTTGGCAAGCGTCTCCTTTTTAGGAACACCTAAGATAGCTATCGGCAGTGATTCCCTGATGGGCAGGGTGATGTTGAAATGAAACACTTCTCCACCCCTGCCACCAGAGGGTACAATCAAAGAATTGCTTTCAAGGGAACATCTATAGGAACCATCTATATTTGAGGGCACACGGAGGGGCAACCAAAAAAACTGTGGTTTCCCGTAAATATTCCCTTAAGCATCCTTAAGCCAATCCGTTGACACGCCTTCCAAGCTGAGGTATCGATGTTGGTGATGATGCTGGCGAAGATCTTGCTCTCAGTCTAGGCCTGGCATCTGAGCATTTCAGCCTGGCGCTATCTGGCGCTAGATGTTGTTTGAATACTGTTCAATGTGATGTTTTTTGGCTGTCTGACATGTGACTTCAAATGCCTGCTGGGGTATGGTTTATCTATGTTTATCTAATGATTGTTATCTACCATGTAACATTTTTGAAGCTGACATTCGAAGGTAGGGTCCCCGGTGCAAGGAGTGGGCTCGCAACTGCCATTGCTTCGCGTGTACCAAGCACCAGAGTTGCATCACTTGCGGGGGTTCACAGGGATGGTCACACGATGGGTCCCCTGGTGACATTGGCATCAGCATTACAGTAGAGAGATGTATATATATATATACATTATGTGTATATATATATATATTATAGATATATATGTATATAATATATCATATTGATATAGTTCATACACACACACACATATATATATATATATGGTACCCCCCCCCAAAAAACCGACATTTTCAAGATTGTAACGCTTTTGGGATAGTTACCTTGTTCAGTTTGAGATCCAGTGGGGCAGTATCATACATATATATGCATATATATATATACACATATGTATATTATTTGTTATCTTACTATTACTAAATCCATGTACTTAGAGTATTTTTTACAAGAAGTATTTGCAAACGTTTTGCAAACGCTTGCAAACGTTCCTGATCAGGATTCAAGATTCAAGATTCAAGATTCCCAGAAAAACTTCTTGAATCCAAGGGGATAGGATTCAAGATTCAAGATTCCCAGAAAAACTTCTTGAATCCAAGGGGATAGGATTCAAAATTCAAGATTCAAGATTCCCAGAAAAACTTCTTGAATCCCAGGATTCAAGATTCAAGATTCCCAGAAAGAATTCTTGAATCCAAGGGGATAGGTCTTGAATCTTGAATCCTGGGATTCAAGAATTCTTTCTGGGAATCTTGAATCTTGAATCTTGAATCCTATCCCCTTGGATTCAAGAATTCTTTCTGGGAATCTTGAATCTTGAATCTTTCTAAGTACTTGGGTCCCTGGACTCGTTTGCAAACGTTTGCAAACGCTTTTGGTGACAAAATTACTCTAAGTACCTGGGTTCAACAGTAAGACAACAATTAATATATACGTATATATACATATATATTGTACATGAGTTAAATAATGAGTTTGAAGTGGAATTTCATCAGGTAATGGCATTTGTTGAAACAGTTTATCTGCAATTACAATATTACAACTCAAAGCACATTGACAAATAATCACTTGCAGATGTTGATTCTCTTGTCCATATATCAAAAATATTGTTATATGAAAAATATCTTTACATATATTGTTAAATAGTTGAGTTACTAAACTGTCTGCAAGGTTATATGTTTTATATTTTATTAGGTAAGATATAAACTCAATTTCATCTTGTAATGTTTGTTTTAAGACATTCATATATATATATATTTTTGCATCATTAATATCAATTGTTTTTGGTAAAGAGATTTGTGAATTCTTGAGTAATTCATGTGCTATCATTCCATAAAAAGGTGCACAGTATTTTGAAGCCCTTTATAATATTTTTGACAGTGCATGATATTTTAGATGTTGCATATGTTGCATGCAAATATACATAAAATAGGAATGTCTACTTATTTGATTTGGTGATGTAGCAATCGCATCTATATAAGAAAAATGCTTTGGTGCAATATTATATACTTTTAATTTTACAAGTGCTATAAATCCTGCCAAGTTATGTATTTTTATATATTGTCAATATATGTTATATTCTTGCTAGCTTGATTAAGTAATTTGTAGGCAAGAGTGTATTTTTTAAATACTAATAGTTCCCTTGCATAGCATATTCTTAAGTCAGTACAATTTTATTGTCTCTTGAAAAGATGGGTTTAATATAGGAGCTAAATTTTGTTCTATTCTATATGGGTTTAGACGTATATAGATCTTTTCTGGAAAATAAATAATCAAAAATTAATCCTTAATTATATTGATGCTTATTATAATGTTATGATACATGTTTGTGCTTTGAGTATGATTTTGCTTTATTAAAATGCGACATTGCACTATCCTTTTATCCATATCTTTTAAACAACTGAAGAAATAAGAACTATTAAAATTTAATTGGTTTTGTAGTAATAGATTGTCGAGTTTAATTAAGTGATTTTTATAAGATATATATCTAGATATATATTTTCTTGCTAGCGTTTAAAGCAGTTTTGCCAATCATTTTTAATCCAACTATTTATAGCAAGAGCTTTATTTATTTTTATTTTTTGGTAGATTGTAAAAATTGTGTGTATGTAATTAAAACAATAAGCAAGTAGAAAAAAAAAACATACAAAAATAGCATGTTTTAGATATTTTGGCACAATTTGAATCACCAGTTTTTTTTTCCATCTGTTTCTAGTTCTTCTTCAGAGAATATGGATATATTTATTAGTGGCTCAAAAAATGAAATAACTATGGTGGAAGGATGTGGAATGGAATTTCCAGAAGACAGATTATTAAATATCTTAGATGAGGCTTTAAAGCTTTTTACTCCAGTTCTAAACTTGATATTAGATATGAAATCTAAAATATCAAAAATAGAGTTTATTTTCAATATTCCTCTAGATTCTCATGTTGCTCAACGTAATTGTCAGAAGAAATCGAAAATCACTCCAGTATACTTATTTTAAAAAGCACGCTATTTACTCAGTCTTCAAAACAAGAAAGAGAAAAACGTCGGTTTTGGGGGGGGGCTAGCATATATATATATATATATTATATGTGCGTGTGCAGATGCCTACATATGAACATACATACAATTACACACACATATATTAAACACACATATCACACACACAAACATATTACACACACATATTACATACATACATATATATATATACCTGTATCTATCCACAATGGCAATTGTGCATACTTTTTGAACATTCAGCCTCAGATAACATAGGTATATAAATATAGTATGCATATGTAAATGTAGTAATCTTCACTCCCGCCCTCCACCCAGGGCCGAGCATGTGGGCGACGGATGCACGGTGTCCGCCGTCATGTCGAGTGTGCAGAAGGCCAAGCAGAAGGCGAACAAACCACTGGATGCAGCGGAAATTTATAGGAACTCCCTAATTTTTGAATTAAACACCACGGTGACTTGGCAATGATTTTGCATCAACTTGGTTTGGATATGTTTGGATATAGAGTTTTGGAAGATTTGTTTCCTGCCATCTTTCCGATGGTTTGGGAACAACCCAAGCTTCCGAAGAACTGAGTTGCGGGGGAGGTTCCAGGCTGCTGATGTGTGACAGGTCCTTTACCAATGATTATTATGATGATTCACTTGGGATTCACTGGTATATACTGGTATAATCTCATGTTATCTTGAATGCTGGCATTTTTTTTTTGGCTATTGCGGATCTTTAGGGCAGCCTGGCTTCACCTGCCGCACCTGCAATTCCTTGCCTGATTTGGCCCAAGGCAGGTGCACAAGATATGTTCGTTCTTCTTGACCAATTTGCATGAGACCAGTTTTTAACAAATACAGATAATGATTTCAAGGTATTACACGTATTTTTGTCAGACAGACTCATTCTTGGACATCTGTGGGCTATGTATGATCCTCCATTGACCCAATTTTTTTTGTGTTTTCAAGCTCATTTTGGGATTTTTCAAGCTGGAAGCCACTGAGCAAGTTTCCATTCATCTCCCATCCTGTCAATGTTGATGAAGCGCATCGGCCAGCCTTGACGACTCCTCCTCTAGTTTTGATGACAGAGAGCAGTGACCGGACGCAGGAGCAGTGTTTTTTTTCCTTCAGCAAATACTGCTTGAGTTCTGGCCAAACAATATTATAATATATTATACATACATTAGATGGTGGTACTAGTAGTGACTCAAAAAAGATCCATGGGATTGTAGGATGATTTCATGCTTCTGATGCTCAGAAACATTCCGCCACCCAGGTCTTTGGTGGAAGGACTGGGTCCCAGTGAAAGCTGGGGCTGTCATACCAGGCTTGGCTGGAGACCAATATCTATGTCTATTTTTAATAGATGCCATAGATGTGCTGTATACACATTATATCTATATCTATATCTACATCTCTCTCTATATATATACATATATATTCGGATTACTGTATGTTGATTATATTGTACATAGGTATATGTATAATATACATATATATATATTGTACTGTATTGCTGTTTTTCCTATTGTTTCCTCATTTTCATAGATGTACATACCAATGTAATCCCATCTAGAAAGATATTCCTTGTTTAACTGGGACTTCAACCATCTCTAACCTCAAACCCAGCCGGCGGACACTGGGTGCCCCAAGTGGAAGTGACTGGTGTTTTTGTTTGTGTTTTCATCGTATTTGAAGGGATTACTCAGACTCATTACTATACTGCAAGTTCAACTCAAATTTATTATTTTTGTCCAGAGAGGTTGAAACATGTTGAAACCATGAGATGACATTTCAAGGACAATTTATATAAATATATTTGCTTTTCAATCACTGGGTCTGTAGACATTCCGACAACCTGGCTGGCGATGATATTACAACATTGGGAGCAGCTTTCAAACCACATAGCTTTGGGCTCAGACCCAACCCCAGCACCCGCCACCCGGGCGCTATGATCGATGCATACGATGTGCTCGGCATTCAGCTGGATTGCAAAGAAGAAGATGTCAAAAAAGCGCAGCTTGGAGAGTGTTGCACTTTATGGGAATTGCAATTGGTGTGTGCTTGTTGGTTGCTTATGTGTTCAATTTCCGTGGTAAGTGTTGTGGTGTATTTTATGCGTTTAGATGTCTATACGTAAGAACTATTCCGAACGCCGATAGTATCCGTTGATATGCTTGGATTTTCATAGATTTTCCACCATGCTGGGATATGCCGGGTATATACATGCTGTCATTTCAGTCCTAAAGGCCCTGGTCACTGGTCACTGGTCTTCCTGGAAGCAGCCTGCAGGTATCACAAGATGTCGCTACAATACCATCCTGACAAGGTTGGCGGCGGACCAGACGCCACCAAAAAGTTCAATGAAATTAAAAGCGCCAGAGAGTTTCTTGGCTGCAGCTTGGGCCGTCGGTCACCTGTCCCATAGAAAGAAAACGTCACGATTTTCAGGGCATCTTTTAAAGGACCAAGTTGAAGCTGATACAGTAACATTCTGGCTGGTGGTATCAGATGTTTATTGCTGTTCCCATCTTTTCCTCTGGGCTGATTGACAATGATCCCAATTGATCCCAATTGACTATCTCATATTTTGAGGACGGAGGAGAACCAACCAGCCATATTCATCCTTTCACCACTGGCTGCGCAGAGATGCAGGGCTCCGCTGCCTCCAAACATTCTCCGCAGGACGCTGCAAGATGCCGAGCGGAGAAAAATCTACGACACCTTCGGCACCGATTTAGGCGCCAGAGTTCATCCCGAATGGGGATGGATTGGATGGGTAGGTCAACGGATCCAGCAATGTCGAACATGTTCAGTGCTAGCGCTGGTCTGCCGCCGACAGGAGAGGAAAGGCCGGAATTGGAGGTTTGGACCATTGGCATCAACACCTTGCTCAGTCCGCTGGGAGGCTTTGCTATGCAACCTGACTGCAAGTTCAGATGCTAAACTACGAGCTCTTTCTTTTGGGCCTGGAAGGTGTGATAGATAGCGACACCCAGCCAGTTGTTTTAGCCCGAGGAAAACAGTAATGGCTCGCTTGGTGCTGTGGCTGGTGGGCTGGGTCTGGATTGGCCGACTTTTCATTCTCCTGGGCTTTGTCGGTGCTGGGTTGTACTACATGGATGTTAAGCCTCCTGGCTGCACGGCCTTGGGCGGCAACACAGTTTGTTTGGCTCGGTAACTGCTTGATGGCGGATTTCTGAGTGAAGATCTTCAGATCTCAGAAAGGTTTCCTATAGGGTATTAATATAGATGGCAGATCCAGCACTCTCCCTCAGCTCCTCCATTCAGATTGAAGGGTTTTTTGGGGAGATCAGCGGGTTACTAAGACATCGAAGCACAACATGCATCTCCAGTTTCGTTAAGTTTTTCATCAGCATATGATTCTATATATATATATACGTATGTGTGTGTGTGCAAACGCATTGGTGAATAGCAGATAAGAATATATATATATAATATGAATACATATATAGAGAGAGATAAGCATAGATAAGCAAAAAATACGTAAACACACCATAAAAGTATAAGCCAAAAAAAGATATGTGCAAGCCACATATGGATAGATAGATAGAATCTGGATCAGACATTGATGATTATATAGATAGGCACATAGACAAGATAAGATAAGACGCGCTAATATATATATATAATAATCATAGATCGATTCAGAGAGAGAGAGAGAGAGAGAGAGCTGCAGATATGTGATACATATTCCACGCACATACACATATACACAGAGTGATGCAGATATATGCACACACTACGCATATAGGTCGGCGCAGGTTTTCACAGGTTGGGGCAGGAATCAAGCCACGCTCACCCAGTCCCTAAGGATCAAGGACACTAGTGCTCGATCAGAAGAGGCAATGTCTCTGTTTGTGAATCTCTTGGTGATTGATGTGGCCACTTGGCATGTCAGATACCCATCACCCCGACCCATTTCTAGCTGCAAACTTGTGGAAGGGGATCGCTTCGACACACATGTGCTTATTTGCACGTGGCACTTCAACTTGCGCAGGGGCAGTAGCAATCGCTCGATTTCTGCAGCCGCATGCAGCTGCTCTCATTTATCAACCGGGTTACACGTCCCGAAGCCGATTTTTCCTATCTTTTCCCATTTTTCCCTGCGTATCGAAATATATCCAAGGTGATCGTTTTGAATTGGCTTTCGAGTTTGCTCTCGGACACTGTGTCACGGCAGCATGGTGATACAGCCTAATGGTCTACCCATGTCTACCCTGTAATGCGGCGAACAAACGGCTTTGCCGAGGTGTGTGTCTTCTATTTGGTGTCTGAGATTGTGAGTGCCCAGTACTTCTTCGAAAGCCTCTCGGAGCCAAAAGGAGCCCAATGACTCCCAGCTTGTCCAGCTGGTTCTCGGGTGTGGATGACTGTGCAGTCAGGTCGTTTAGTCATGGGAAATCAAACCAAACCCTGCAAAGAGCTGGTGGAAACAATAATCGAGTACTGCTGGCAATTGATTGCTTCTATTGCAACTGCTTTCTGCCAGCTTTTATGGCCTTATTTATCAACAGAGTACACGCGTTCTCAGCGCAAGGTTGGAAGATCGCAGCAGTGGCCCTGCTGCTGTCCATTTTCTTGGCGTGGCTGACGCAAGGTTGGTGGTTCTGGCCACTTGGCCCAGTGATTCTCACTGGTTAAATGCAATCAATTCGTCTGATTGAAACACATTGAAGCCACTTTTTTACAACACGCACACATAATATATATATATACACGTATATTTATGATCATTTATGTGGGTACATTTATCGATAGTAAGCCAGCAAGACATAGATTCCAAAAAACAGAACATGGTGGCTTTGACTGGTTTTTATTATGTTTTTTTGTGGTTAAAATCTGTTAACAAACTATGAACAACCCATTTTATTCTGCCGAAGATGTCCAAGGATCATTGGTCTAGAGGTCGCCCTGGCGGTGGTCCTGCTGAAACTGGGATGCGATTCTGTTTGGGGGGACTGGTGATTTCCAGCCGCAAGGTAACGGTGATTTCACCAGAATTTGACCTCTACAAATTGGATCATTGTGGGGATTTACCCCACTTGGAAACACTGGAAGCACTGAACAGGATGATTTGACCAGTGGCACAGTTGGTGATTCAACACTTAAGTGGAGTGTCACCGACCAAAAGTGAGGAGGGCAAGGCAAATCACAGGTGAAGATCTCCCAAAAGGCATGGGTTTGTCAGGAAGTGGGGTATGCGCTATAGCTGTAATACCGCAACACGGCCATGTTGTATCGAGAACATGATAAACCACTCCAGTAGATTTGAGGGCACCCTATTTCTTGACAAACCAGGATTGCTTCTGCATTGGAGTCCTGACAACTTAGAGCCGAGGATTGCCCTTACAATTTCTTCCGGCATCGTGCGGCTGTGGATAGATTCAGTCTTCACGCAGCATGGAGAGAAATTGAAAGAATGGAGGACCGTAGCCAGCTTCATAGCCATCTGGTGATTTGATGTGTGTGGAGCATATTTTATGCTCGGGCAGTGGCAAGACATGTCATCTTGACCGTCTTGACCTCTTTTAGCTGCTTCTTGCCCCTTTTTAGCAGCTTCCCATGAGGATGAGTATGCGAGAGAGAAGAAAGGAGATGGAGGACATAGGGCAAAGGGATGCAAAGGGCAGAGCATGAGGTTTTGCCATGTTTTGCTGTCAAAATCAAGGGGTCAATAGGGATCATTATTCAAGTCACAAGATGTCACAAGTAGTGAACGCCTGTGTTCAGTTGTTCGGTCACTAGGTTCCCGTGACTGAAATTATGGGGAGTTTAGACCCTACAACTGAGGCACTATTGGAGGTGGCCACACATCTGCCTTGTGACATGCAAGAGTTTACACGTTTGGATGTGCCCGGTTTCACAAGGGTGCTCATGTTGGCCACCACTCGATATTCTTCTGTTCTTAGATTCTTGCATCTTCTTGGTGTGTATCAATATAGAAAATACCTTCAATAACAACAGTAACGATTGCAGTAACGATACGAATTACTGTAGATGCTGATTCATTCTCGGTTTCCCAATACCCCCCATCTAGTTGGGAAGCCACGAACATTTCGCAGCTCCCTCAGCTCCCGCCCTTTTCATACAGGAGGAGCTGGCTTCTCTTAAGAAGAAAAATCAGCAACTTCAGGCAGGTGGTCCACTGACTGACTGGTTGAGTGTCTCAGATTTTGCATTTCTATATGGGATGATGATGCAAATTCAGCAGATGTTTGAATGGGGTTAATGATGTTTAATGGATTTTTTTCATGGTTAAATTTAAACAACCAACCATATAAATACGCTGATGTTTTTTTCCGAAAACTGTCCTTACTGGTACCTACTGAGTTTCCTACCTAAGAGAGGTTTAACTTATAAATGAATATGAATCATCCATATACCCCGGTTGACTGAGATGTTTGGGATGGCTTCACATTTCACCACCAACGTTGGAGCCGATTGGAGCCATTGTTCCTGGACGATCCACTTGGCCAGGAGGAGAATGAGCAGCTGAAAAAAAGAAAAGGTTGAGATGAAATGGATCGATTGGATCGAGAGTCGACCCCATTTGGGATCCAAATGGCATAATTACAGTATTTATTTAATAAGTACAATATTTACCAAATTATCAAATGGTGATCAACAACCATCCCCACCAAGACATCGTATTGGACGTATTGCATGGTTGTTGATCACCAAATTTGAGACCAGAAACTGCAGGGATCCGACCTGGCACATGCACAGCAACCGAAGACGTGTTCATAGCTGGGTGAGTTGGGTGGGTGTTTTCAAACTTTAACTTTACTTGGGTTTGTCCGAAAATGGGGGAGACCATTTTGATTGATAGGAACAATGGTAATAATCCAGTGGAATTGGGGATATTACTGGAACATCACAAGAATCAAATTCCACTGGATTATTACCCATCAAGATTATACCATTAATCACATGATAATAATCCACTGGAATTCAGAGAAACCCACTTTGGAACATCACAAGAATCAAATTCCACTGGATTATTACCCATCAAGATTATACCATTAATCACATGATAATAATCCACTGGAATTCAGAGAAACCCACTTTGGAACATCACAAGAATCAAATTCCACTGGATTATTACCCATCGAGATTATACCATTAATCACATGATAATAATCCACTGGAATTCAGAGAAACCCACTTTGGAACATCACAAGAATCAAATTCCACCGGATTATTACCCATCAAGATTATACCATTAATCACATGATAAAAATCCACTGGAATTCAGAGAAACCCACTTTGGAACATCACAAGAATCAAATTCCACTGGATTATTACCCATCAAGATTATACCATTAATCACATGATAATAATCCACTGGAATTCAGAGAAACCCACTTTGGAACATCACAAGAATCAAATTCCACTGGATTATTACCCATCAAGATTATACCATTAATCACATGATAATAATCCACTGGAATTCAGAGAAACCCACTTTGGAACATCACAAGAATCAAATTGATTGGAAGCGCCTTGGCTTCTGATCCATTTCATCGAGCCGCTGCTTCCAAGGCGAAGCCACCGATTTTTGCAAGCCATGATGAGCCCCAAACCGTCAACTGGCTTAAATATACTCTATGGACTTTCTTAAGCATATTAAATCCAATACATTCCAATTTAATCATATTTAATCCAGTTTATATAACTAGTTGGTAATTCTAGGGGCAGGTGGGCCCATAGTGAGCCCTAGTGATTTGGTGTTTCAAATTGAACAAACGGGGCCCATCGCTGCCAAGACATGGTCCCAGGGATGCCCCGCGTGCGCAGAATGGCCGTGGTCGTGGGGAACGCATTCGGCAGCCTGGACTGTTGAGCACTCGTTCGCTGCATAGGATTGCAGGGAAGAAGTAAAGCAATACTAAACTTTAAGACTTAAGATGATTTATGATATATAATTATATAATTTAATGTACATACGAATGAGATCGCATGAGAGTATAATATGTAAATATATACGTGTGATTATAATTGTGATTATATATATATATATATACATGTGCATTAAGAAGGCATTTTATGCGTGTGAATTTGTGTTTGTGTGTTCAGTCAGTCGTTATTTGTTGTTGGTCATTGACACTTCTTCACTTCATGTGAAAGGTTTCAGTCTAAACATGGGCTCAACCGTGCAGAAGGAGCCCAGAATATCACCGAAAGGTGGTCAAATGTGGCCGTTGAACATGCATTGAGCCTGGCTATGACAAGGTGGCATGGACTAGTAGCGTGGTGCACAGGCTCAGTGTGCAAACTCTCAGGGTGCACGCTGCCCTGCGGATGTCAACTGCTAAGTGTGGCAGGAGGACAGGTGCTTAGAGTCTTAGAGGAGAAAAATGTGCGCGCATCTCCCCGACCAGAGCAACTGGAGCTATTCACAGGCCGCAGTTCATTACATGCGGTTGTAGAGTGACAGGCTCCTACCAGTTGTGGATATTATGTAAACGTAAATAAATAAATAAATATATACATATATATATATATATACACATGCATACTATACGGGGATCAAAATTCACCAATTACTGGAGTCATTTACCAGTTGGAATGGGTTGAACCACCATGACACTCCCTGGTTCTACCTAAAGGGAGCCCATCATTGCAGTTACGGCCACCCAGATGCAGGACGGCGCCAGCGCGCAGCAGAGGAAAGGGCGTCCAGCCTGCTTGTCTTGACAAGGCTGGAAGTGCTCCAAGTGCTGCTGACCACTTTTCCAAGGTGGTAACCGCTGGACATCGTTTTTTATTGTAATTTTATTTAAGGAGGTGAATCGAAGTGCGCGAGCTGCAAGTTGGTCTATCTTGGTATATTTTGGTGAACCATGGTGGGATATGCCAACCTTGAACAGATGTTCAAATCGTGAACAAGACACTTCTTCCATGATCGGAGTTGCGGAGGTATGTACAGCAATTATATTTTGTGCCTGGTGTGTTCCATTGTATTATATAATATTATTATTATCGTCATTGGCACACGCATGTATCATCATACGTACATAATATTATATATATGTAGCCATATCTGCATCTAACATTTTAATATATATATATATATATTATATATACATATATATTTGTCTATTTCTATGTCTATATATCTTTAAAACACACACACATATTATATATATATATATATATGTGTGTGTGTGTTGTACATCCCCTGCTCTCAGCACCAGGTGGATGTGTTGATCTCTCGTTTGGCGAACTGGAAGCCATGGCCCAAATTGCGGATTTACCTATGAAAATGGAACCTTGATGGATGATGTATGAATAGTAGGATGATTTTTGACGATTAAATGATAATTTATGATTTTTATGATGATTTATGATGATGATTTACCTCTGAACATGGTGATTTTCAATCGTTTTTTGTTCACCAGAGGGTATCTTTTCATAGAATTTGGGTTGGTTAGTGCAGCCAGTGAATCCATAACCCATGGCATGCCACCAGTGGTTCCTGTGTAGCGAGGCCCGGTGCTGAAGCTCAGCAGTCTGGTGATTGAAAAATGTCCGCGGGGGAGAGCTGATACCCTCCAGATAAGTCTGACCGGGACTGGAAAATCCTGCATATATAGACTATGTAAATCTATGATATAAAATATGTTTAAACATGTTTTAACCTATAGTTTCCCTTCAAAGATGGTGGATTGGATTTCTTACTGGGGGAGCGTTTCTTTCAAAAGCCTAGTATTTCCGCCGGTCCGCTTCATGATATGCAATATTGTGCCACAGTATGGACGGAAAGTACTTGCTATATAGTCATGCTAGTCGTTACAGGTATTACACGCATGCACAGACTTCACTGAGTGCAGACCACTCTAGCAATCTCTACTTATTGGTGCTCAGTGGGGAATGGGAAAATCACCCATAATAACTATGAACAATCATCCCATTTCCTGATTCCCTACTAAGCAGCAGTAAGTCTAGCACCAGGGTTTGCTCGGTGATGTCATTTCCTCGGGCGAGGCAGTATCAACTGGAGCCTCAGATGTCTACGATGTGTTTCACTCAGTTCCGTTACCAAAGTCGTGGTTGGAGACTGGAAGGACATGTCAGGGCTAACCCTTGAAGCAAAGCACAACAGGGCTCCCGCTGTGATGACATTTTCTGAAGATCACCCCAGGGGAACCAATACCAAATCTTCAGGTAATGATTTAGATTTATCATGATTTATCATGATTTATCTTCATGAAGATAATACCAATTAGATTTATCATGACTTATCATCATTTAGAATCCTAAATTCATGGGACATCTTCCCTACCCCTACCATCCCGGGCCCATCCCTACCGGGGTAGGAATTGATTCACCGTTACTCCGAGATCGTGCGTGGAGCCTATGCTCAAACCGCAGCCAGCTACCCAGTAGCCGCTATCATTCGCTGGTTGGGACATTGACTTGCCATGGGCGTTTTTGGTGGTTTATAAATGTTATAAATGTTTATAATGGTTTATACTTGGCTATAATTTAGCCTATAATCATTTAAAACCGTGTAGAAAAAATATGAAAAAATCACAAGAATCACCAACTGTGATATTGGTGCTCTGTTTTCGTGCAATAGAATCCTTGATGACTCACGTCAAGTCAAGGTGGGTGGTCCTGGGGTTCGGGGGCTCAGCTGGGTGAAATCCCATGTTTCCCCTGTCTGGGATGATCAATGGCGGCACCACTAGCCGTTGCAACGGATGACAGGAAGCATGGCTCGAACAACTCACAAATTGGGCTAGGCTTTTGTAGCAGATGCCTGCGTGATGTTTGAGCCAGAGCAAGATACACCAAGCATATGGCTATGTATCTAGGCCAATCAGCCATACATCAATCATCATCCTGCTCAGAAATTGATGTGTCTAGGGCTAAATCGATTTACCACATACCCCACTAGGGCCTAGGGGTCTAACTTCTACTGTAGCATCTTTAAGCAAGCCCAAGTCAGTGGCCCCGTGTGTTTTCCCAGTCCCTACTTCAGAAGTCTTTGCACACAGAACCAGCTTCAACGACTGCTGATCCGGCAATGTTGCCATGAGACTTTGCAGAGGTTTGCTTGCAACTGCGAGGCTAGGGCGAATCATTTGCAGTTCCTGCGCGCCCGCACACGACGCCCGTTTCACTGGAGCATCAATCGGCCATCTGATTTTGGGTTCCAGAAAGCCAATGGCATCATGGCAGTCCATTTGTTAATTTTGATATTAATATGACATGATATGACATGATGACTGATAACTGGTACCTTTCCCTGATCGAGGCCCTTGCCGTCAGATGTTTGGCAATTTGGCGCTGGTCGACCACGAGTTGCGGTGCTGGAGGGCGTACATGGCAATGAGATCACGGGAGTTGAGGCGTGGCGTACGACCGGCTCTCATCAAGCACTGTCCTTCCAACAGCACTATGGTGTGTGGGTATAGGTCAAAGATGGTCAAGGCCCCCCAAATGGTTTCCACATGGTTTCCAATGTGAAATGCCATGAAATGCCAAATGGGATGTTTGAGTTGAGTTTCATCAGGTTGTCAAGGCTTTGGTTGAAGACTTTACTCACAAGGCGTGGCTGCTCTGTGTCCAGCAGATAGGGATGGAAAGGGCCTGCCGGGGGTGTCTGATAATGGGGTTCCGCAAGATCTCATGCTGGATCATGCTTTCCCCATTAAAAATTGCATGGGGTACCCCTTGACTCCGATGGTGTCCCTCCATTTTTGGTCAAATCCATTCAAACTCACTGGGTTTGTTTTGGCCGATATGGTGTAGCTTGAGGCTGAAGGAACTGGTACTTGGGATCTAGGTACAGTAACCTTAGTATGTAACTAGTTTTCTTACCTATGCCGAAAGCCATCCATCTTCATTACTCTTCACATATATATATATACAGTAATATTATATAATCATATATTATCATTTTGATATTAGTTGATATTGTAATATTGATGAATTATGAATCCCTTCCACCCGTTCATTTTGGATCATTTTGGTTCATCCAGCCCGTCCCTTAGGGCCTTGGTATTCGAGAAGGTCAACTGACAGTGGCCATTGGCAATCCTTTGGCAGTAGCACAAAACACGCGGTGACATGGCAAAAACTACCAGATATATGAACTGCTCGACTTCTGCTCGATTTTTGCTCGACTTTTGCTCGACTTTTGCTCGACTTCTGCTGGACTTCTGCAGTTGAAGCTTTAATTGATTCTTTCCCAATCAAGGCTTACCAGAAATCAACCATTTTGGTTGGATTTGGGTATCACTGATTTGAGACATAGCTACCAAGATATATAAATACCAAATCGCAGCATTTCTGACTTTACAAGTGATGGTGATGTGCTTGTGCCATTGTGTCCGTGCAGCTGTAGGTACATAGAGGAGGATTTGAACCGCTGCTTTGATGGCAAAAGCTTGGAAACTTCAGCCACTGGACTCTATTTGTATGACACTACATACATCTACATACCTTTTTCTATATTGATGTGTTTTTTCCTTGTGCAATCAAGACCAGTATAGAAAGAGGTTGTCTAAGCTGCTGTGTTCAAAGATGCACCTATTCAGGCCTTTGCCATGACTTTTTTGAACGCATTATTTTTGCTTTTACTGCCTATTCTGATTATAGGTCATAGGTATACTGGCCGCATGGAGGCTCATGGCGATGGCCCCATGGCAGCTGTGCCCCCAGGAGCTCGAGAAGAAAAGGGCAGCAGCTCTATCGCCATACCTTGAAGGTCTGGATCCTTGACCGCAGTGGCTGCGATGGATGTTGGTGGCATGTTGGTGGGGAGGCGTTGAGGGCTTGGTTGATGAGAAACAATATGATGATGATGATGATGATGAGGATGATGAGGATGATGAGGATGATGAGGATGATGAGGATGATGATGATGATGATGATGATGATGATGAGGATGATGAGGATGAGGATGAGGATGAGGATGATGAGGAGGAGGACGATGATGACGATGACGATGATTTGTGTTGTATCATTATCATTTGTATCATTTGTATCATTTGTTCTTACTTGTTATTATCAGCATGACACATATGTGTTGCCCCAGGGGCAGCAATGCCCTAGGATTTGTGCGGATCGCCTAAGGGTGAACATTTTTTTGTTTACATATGTTTGTGTTAGTAACTAGTACACTGGGGCCGTGTTTGCTTGAGCACGTTGCTGGACAACTAAGTTGGGACTGAACCCCCCCGACCTTGAAATGCCATTGTTTGCGCAGGATGTTCTTTTGGACCTTCATGCGACCAACAAGCCGTCCACTCCATTTGCACGGCTTCCAGGCACCAACACTGGGCTGCTTGCAGCCATCTTGCTATTGAAAATGGCCATAAATGGCCACAAATTATATAGTTGATTTACCTATTAACAATTATGATTTCCCATAGTTATATATATATATATATTAGACTATATTTGTTTACGAGAGGGTACTTTTGTCAAGAGGCCTGGCAACTGGTGATGACTTTGGAACTCCTCAGTGATTTGTGCAGGTCCTATTGAGGGCCGTCGGCAGAGGTTCCAGGTCGCAGAAGATTTGTTCCTAAGCTCACTGCCAACCAGCTGCCAGACCGTGCTATGGGATCCACATGAACTGATCGCAGGGGGCAGCATGACGGATGAATTTGCCCTAAGACATGCACCAGATGGATGGGATGGATGGGATGGAAGCTATGGAAGCTACATTTGCTTGGAATCAGGACAAGCAAGTGATCGCAGTTCAGTGGATGCGATCTACCTGGCAGTTTTGCAATGTCTTCGCAAGCTCCAAATGCTTGGGCCACTTGGATTTGAAGGGCGCCCGGGACCAGGCGATAAGAAACCACGAGCCTGGCGGCACTTTGAGATCATGGAGAAATTCAGCCTTGATCATAGGGGCTTTGAGTGGACCAATGGCCATGGTGAGTACAATTTTCAGGTCGTGCCCGCTGGGCATGTCTATGGCCGAAAGGGTCAGGTTGAGTTGAGAGCACCGGAAGGGAAAGAGCCACTGGCCTTCAACTTGGTGAGATTTTTGGTGGCTATTTCGAAGTTTCATTATCTTTCATTCAAAATCCGATGCTAGCA
The DNA here is from genome assembly GCA_947184155.2 of Cladocopium goreaui. NCBI lineage: Eukaryota > Dinophyceae > Suessiales > Symbiodiniaceae > Cladocopium > Cladocopium goreaui. The sequence goes on from CAMXCT020002591.1 coordinate 71,983, forward strand.
TTTACTTGGTATTATAGATAGATAGTAAGATAAGATAAGATAAGATAGATTAGATAGATTAGATGGATGGATGGACGGACGGACGGATGGATTGATGGATGGATAGAGAGACAGACAGATAGAGATCTGCAAACTGCCCATTCACAGGTGACATCCCCGTGATTTTCCAATCTCTTCGAATGAGATCTATGTTTGTACGATCTGACCGGCCGGCCCCAATCTTGGCGGATTTTTTCCTTGGTGCTCGCACCCATCAGTCCCTGCTTCGACAGAGCAATGCGCTTTTGACCCCTACATATCATCCCGTATCAATTTCGGTTGATGTGTCCATTGGGTCTCAAAAAATCCCCGGCTATGAACTGAGGTCCTACATGGTCTTTCCTAAGGTGCGCAACTTATGGGCCGAGGGTCGGCCATTGGGATGGCTCGCAAGGAAGCTGGAGCCAGAAGAACTTTGAGATCTTTGAACCCCTCGAGCTGGTTAAGATGGTGGTGGAAACCAGTGAGATGTACCAGGTGGGGGGGTTAAACAACCTGGAGATGGAGTGCTACACCAGAGCGGAGGAAGTTCATTGGCAAATAGTCTCAATCAACATCAATCAACCATTTTTTTTTCACCAGCTGCCATTTTAATCCATTTTAACAGACATATTTGAATCAATTGATTTTAAGCAAAAGTTGAAGACTTTGAGCATGTTGAATCATCAGAATGACCAGGCCTGAGGAGCTGGACCCTGCCACTGTGAGGCCAAGAAGCGTGTACAAAATGGGTGAAAGCGACGATGTTTTTTCGATGTGCGACAACGATCGAAACGAGCTCAGCAGACACCGGTGGACCGGACTCGGAGCAAGCAGCAAGCTGGAGAAAGGATGCGAGGTTGCAGCAGCTTGTAACATACCAGGCATGTTGGGGCATGCTAAGATCATCCAAGGTCTAATATGTTTTTAATGATAATTACTTAACATTGCGATGCATTCAGCGTGATTTTTGCACAGTGGTTGCCATTTTTGGTTGCCATTTTTGCATGGAACATATGGAACCATCGGCCCTTTGGTTGACAGCTCATATGCTTCCAGGGGAGGAGTTGAATATTATTGCAGGGCAAAGCCTGTGCCGAGGTCTTACCCTTCGATGTGGGTGACATCCAGAAGCGACGCAAGCTTTTAGGAGGGGCCCGGAGGGGTGAGTTGAACCTAGTTGAACAATGGAATGATAAATGGGTTCTGCAGCTCTTTTTCTTTTAGCTTCTGAATTTTGATGCAGGTTGATGTATGTTAATGGAGGCATTCCAGTAGCAGCATGCAATAGCTTTGTTATGCTTTGTTGCTGTCAAGAGCATCCATAGGTCATCCATAGGTCATCCATGCCAGATGCGCATCTCTGCAGGCTACGCAGACAGCGATGTAAACGAGTCTGCGGACCTAGGCCTGGCGCCTGCGGATGCTGCGTGTGGGATATGGGACCTCCGAAACTTTGAGCAACGGCAGGTGGCCAACATCTGGCTGAAATGAAATAAGATCAAATGGGTATTGCCATGGCATGGTGCGGCATGGTATGCAAGGCATGAGCCGCTAGGGTGACCCTTTCTTTGGCCAGTGGCACGGCCTTCCGCCTGACCTGTTCATACTTTTGTGTGCCACTCTTGCCAGATGAGGTATGTGAATGCCATGTCAATGTATGTCTATGTGTCCAGGTGTGCATACGAAGCACAATATATATATATATATATATATAAATGAATAAATATATAACTATATGTATATATATTATGTATATATAAATATATGATATCCAGACGATTCCTTGTGACCTTGTTTGCGTTTTCTGCTAATAGTGGCCTTTAGAAAGAGGTCAGTTAAGGAAAACGTAGAAAGATGTCACTTAAGGAAACGAACCAAACAGTGGCCTACCAGTGACACGCAGGTGACACGCAGACAGCCAATCCTTAAGTGACCTTTTCAAGGCTTAAGCGACCTTTTCAGGGTCCTAAGTGACCTCTTTCATCCCACCTCGAAACCCCAGTGACACGCAAGTGACACGCAGTGACACGCAGTGACACGCAGAAATCATGAGATCAGCCAGGCAAAGAGGTCACTTAAGGATTCATGAAACAAGGTCACTTATGCATAATTGATCTTGTAAGTGACCGTTTGGCACTTTGGGTCTAAGTGGCTTGCATTAGAGGGCAGAAGTAACTGCCTGGATATATATTAATTTTATATATGAACACGCAATGTAGATCTACACATGCTCCACATCCCACTCCCAGAGATCCCACAGGGTCGTCCTGCCTCGCAGCGTGAGGCTTGGGTTGTGGCAACCCATTGGTAGCGGCCAAACTTCAGCCTGGTGAGGCAGATTTATGGCAGATTCATTTGGCAGATTTACGAAAGATCTATTGGATTTATATGGATTTATATTGGATTTATATGGATTTATATTGGATTTATATATTGCAGATGATAATGTAATATAATATACAATGGCAATTAGTTTTAAAAACCAGATTAAACATGGGGAGGATAAAGAAAAAAACGATTCTCCATGAGCAGGGATGCAACAATCAAATATGATTGAGAACTGACCCATCCAAGAAGTGGGACAGCCCCCACGGCACCGCATGGCGCGACATGTGGAGGTGGTGGTAGACCTTGGCAGTGGCGCTGGAATCGATTGCTTCATCGCTGCCAAGCAGGCTGTATCTTTGGACATGTTTTGAGTATTCATGGGGTGACCCATCATTATATTATGTTATGTATATATATATATGTGTTTTATATTGTATATATATATATACACATACACACATACATAAATATATGTATGGTTATTTATTTATTTATTTATACGTGGCCTGTGTGGTCAGCATTTATCTACTTATTTATATATATATAATGTATATGGCAATCCATGATTTAAAATAGTGCTGACAGTTTATTTTTGATAAATTGTTCGATTCATGTGAATCTGATGATTCGTATTGCGATTCATTTGGCATGGACTTTTGACAGCTATGAGGTGGGGCCTACAGGACATGTGCTTGGAGTCGACATGTGTGGCTCCCAGCAGTGCACCTTTCATACGCGTGGAAGGTTGATGATGCTCTTCGTGCTTTGATTATTCTTTAAGAACACCTTTGGATACCTTTGGGTGGAGAAGCTGGCTCCAGAAGCCACATCAAGCTTGCACACAGCTGCACCTGGTGTTGACAAGTGTGTGAATTGTCCGCATTTCGGGCACTGTTTCACGAGTCAGGACGCCCGAGATGTTGGGCAAGGCGCGCGAAAATGCCAAGAAAGACAAGGTCGAGAATGTGCTTGGGTGGCCCAGCCGGAGAGCCATGATGCCATGGGGGTGGCTATTGCATGCTATTATCATGCTACTGCAGATGTCAGATCCATTCAGGAGTCAAAGTTGGACACCTAAATCAGCATCAATCAGCCATAAGATGCTACAAGATGTGCATGGTAGGTCCTGGTGCAACCTTGCCTTCCAATCCAGCTGCCAACATCTTCCAGTCACAGCCTTTGGCGCCCCTGGTTCCAGTGCTCCAAGAAACATCATGGAACGATGGTGGAAATATGTGGAACTTCTCATGACGTCGTGATGAAACTGTCCAGTGAGAAAAAAAAAGCAATCATCTTCACCAAATGAAGATAGATGGAGACTCAGAAAAGAATTGAGATAATTCAGGTGGCAAATGTGCCCTGGTGCACCAAACGAGAACCACAGAGAGAGAGAGAGAGCTTGCCTCTGAGGCTTTGCATCAGTACTAGCAGATCGTGCGAGCAAACCCACTCAATACATCTATTTGGGTGCCTTCTTTATTGTACGGTCGTGGTTCTCCCTTCCTTTTTAAGCTACATGTTCGAGTTTGCTGCCTCTTTTTTAAATTTTAAATGATTGGTATGCAACTTCCAAGATGTTTCAAGATGTTTCAATTTCAAAACGGCTTCGATCACAGCCTCGCGCCTCGCGGTGTCCCACGCCATGGATCCAGCTTCCGCTGAGCGACGCTTCACCTAGTTTGGAGTCGTTTTCAGGCTTTGATTCCAAGAATTTGTTGGTAGTGGCCCTCCAAAACAACAAGAATTGTAACAGGTAACTATATAGAATTAGTATGAATTAGTTCGTGCACGCTGACGCTGCAATGCTTTGCAGGTGGGGTACGTAAAAGTTCGGAGCTCTTCAACAGGCCCAAACAGGATCTCAACTTCCACTGTTCTTCTGTTCATCCCCTCAAAAAAGGGACGATGATCCCACTTGAGCCACGCGGCCACGCAAAAGCTCTCCGCGAGCAAAATGGAAGCAATGGCGTGAGCATTTTCTTGTCGGCCAGGTTAAGACATTTAGAACATGGCTCACTTGAAACCATCAGAAATCAGCATCCATCACCATCACCAAACAATAAACACCCCTAATAAAGCCAAGCTCACTTGACTCCCACCCCTGGCGCCACAAAAATCCCAGGAATCGCCGAATCCCTGCAACAACTGGCCTTAGCTCCAGGCCCAGGCTGGGAATGGCACTCGTTTGTGGTTTTTGTTTAAAGTCTGGGATGAGTCCGGGATGATCAGATTTTTTTCACTTTGGAACGGCATAGAATGGGAGTATATAACACCTCAAAATTCAGTTTCCCTTTCTGTATTTTCTATAGATATATTTCCACAGTTTCCCAACCTTTCAGCACTGTTTTCCGCCCCACATCCGTTGCGCAAGGTGGCCTTGTGGAGCGTTCGGTTCTGCTGGAGACGCTGCGTGCTTCGGATCAGAAAGATTGGTGGAAGGGAAAATCCACAGGATCCCATGAACATTTTTCCTATGACATCGGGTGGTTGTCCTGGTTTTTCCCAATGAAATCTGGTGGTTTCCTATGAAACACATTGAAGTATATTGAAATCCGTTGGTTTCCATGGTCTTTCCTATGAAACATTGGTGCTTCTCCTATGAAGTATATTGAAAATTTTTGAAGTCGGTGGTTTCCTGTAAATAATTCCCGGAAAGACCAATGGATTGAAAAGGGAAAATGGCCTATGGCAATTGTAGAAAGTCCTAATTATTTAGGAGATTTGATCTGTGACATATTAAGAGTAGATTAGATGTTCATGATCTATATATATGTGGATGGAAAAGCCATGGTTGACTGTAGTTTTTCCAGGTTGGTTTTCCTGCACTAATGTTTCGCAATATTACGACCCAATGGGGCCATGGGCCATGATGAACATCTTGGTTGACCAGAGCACAGGGCGAATCAATCTACATGTCCGACTGGTCTTCAGAGACTCATGCAGTTTTGATCTCCAGTGAAATGCGGAAGAGCTCAACTAGTCTCTTGACTTTCAAGTATATATGTTTTGCAAAGATGGATTGATGAATTCGATCCGTTTTCAATGAATTGGAAAGGAACAACTACAGGAAGCCATCATATTTCATACTGGTACGCAAAACCCTTGTTTGATGTTTCCAATAGGTGTTCCAACCAATCCGTTGATTTTAAGCCTCATCCAAGGTAGTATTGAGCCATCTTGGACAGATGAAAACCTCTTGCGCCTCAGCTCAGCTTGGGTTGAAACCACCAACCAGACTTCACTGGGTTGCCTTGAGGGAAAACCTACAAGAAACTAGAAACCATAGATTTTGAAAGCCAAATACAGGTTTCCTGTATTTCATATTTTCTCTCTCTCTCTCTGTATTTACATATGCACATTTCATATAATTTCACTATCTTCAAAAATGATCGCACAATTCCAAAATTAATTTCAACATTACTAGATATAAAGCGTTATCAATTCCCAGTAATCCTTGGTAATCCCCCAAACCCATGATGATCTGGCCAGGAAGATCCTTCAGGCTGCTGGCCTACCAGAGGATGAACCCATCAGTGGGAGACCCAGAAATTCAGAATGGATCTAGGAAAGTTTCAGGATACTGTATATATATATATCCAGAAATGATTCATGGTGGTTTCATGCGGAATATGTTTTAAAGAATTTCCAACCTTCAAATGTTTTCGTGAGAGAAAATTGACCTGTCGAGTGGCCATTCCATCAGATATTGGATGATACCAACCTTTCCCAGGGCCCACAGATGACAGGATGATATGGTTCCAGGTTTGGCCCTCAAGCGTTCTTCGTGGTTAAAAAATCATAGCCTAGATATGCCTAGATTATCTAGGCAGGTGAAGAACTGAGGGAATTCTTGAAAAGAACGATCCAAAGTCAGGGAAGACCAAGTTCCCATTCGATCCTATCCCAGGGGCATCCATGGCTTCGCAATGGGCAGCACAGGCTGTGCAGACTTCACTTCGTGGCTCTTTGATGTGAAGTCGACCTCTTCCACTGCGAGGTGTGTGGACTCAGCGGCTGTTCAAGTCCCTTGCGGGGGTGAAATGGGACAACTTGGGACATACTGTAGTGTATAATGTTATAATTTTATAATATATATATAATATAATATAATCATTACTGTATATGATGATACATATGTAATCATATGTACATATACATATATGTATATTTATATTCATCATGATATAACATGATAATATCATGATCATACTGTATAATCATAATATGCACATATCATATAACTAGAGGCTGATGCAACCTGATGTGGACTGCCACTCAGTTACCACTCTAACTGTAAAGGCAAACATCGCCTTTCTGAGCCAATTTCTGTATGCAACAATGAAACATCATACCTGACATGTATATAACTGTATATATGAATGTGGATGCGTGCAATATATACACATATATATTCATATATATATATTAATTATATAATTCTATATAGTTGATTGCATATAATTATATAAATATAATATATATATATACATATAAGTGTATATTCACATAGTTGGTATGATGTATCATCCTTGACCTTGGCCAAGGCCAGTCGCTCACATCCCTATCACAGACGATATGAGACTCGGAGCAATGGGAAGACGCTGGGAAGACGCTGGGAAATCCGGAGATTCCCATGGGATATCCATCAGTTGTGGCCATGTTAGATGGAGGGATGACGATAACTATGATAACTTTTCTGGGTAAGTCTCCTTTATTTGAGGATAAAAGCACATTAACTATGCGATTCATTACATAGTTGCATCTGACCCCCCCGTTGTGACACTGTGCTTGGTAGCAGGTTCACTGATTTCTTTGGGACAAATCATATCATGGCATGTGTGGAGCAAATGACTTAATGATGAGATGAGATGATGGTCCTGACAACCCATGAGATTTGCATTCCAGAACAGCAGCATCACAGCTCTGAAACATCCTGAAACAAGTGACTGCATCACCCCAAATTTCACACACTTGCGACCTGTGCTGAATATATGTGGCGGGATTTGCTTGCAATAAAAGATGAGGGGGACATGTGGTGCCTTGAACCCAACCGACAGTTTCTGCAGTGTGCGCTTCAGATGCATTGAAGTAACAGCGAGATACAGCAAGGACAGTTGAGTTCCTGACAGACGTGGAAGGAAATTGGGAATACTTTGCGCCTCGGCCCGTGCTTTTTAAACCTCACAATTCATCCGGCCCAATCTGAGTCCTTGATGGGCACAGATGAAAGCATTCTGGGAGCAGGTTCCCATGACATGAAAGCAAGTCACGAGCTCCAAGAAATGCAAGTGTTTGAAAGGCGATGCAGAGCGAGAGAGAGAGAGAGAGTGTGTGTGAAAGAAAATCATAGTTTCTCATAATTATTGTTGATTACACATTCCTTTAATAATTATAAATATGAATATATATATATATCCATAAAATGTTGAGCAATCATCCCTTTGAAGACGTTATATCGAATAATATCATAGTTGTATCCGATTCTATCCTGTCTTCAAATATACTGATATATATATATATATACATATATATTATACTATAGAAATCTATAGAATATCATATATCATCATATGTCCATCATGGGATTGCCCTTTAATGCTGACCTTCCGAGGTGCACTTCATCTCACTGAGTCAGGTGCTCTTTTGGTCTGGCGAGGATCGAGGTGTGTGGGGCCCTGGCGAGCTGCAGCTGCGGGAGTCTGGCTACCTGGTCTTTGGAGGTGGCGCCATGGGGGAGCCATCCGGGGGCTGCTGAATTCACCATGGAACTAAGGGATGTTGGAATATCATGGGTGATGTTTTTGAGCAGGGCTCGCCAAATCGGCGAGCTGAGTTTCATGATAATTTTATGGCAGATATTTCAAGATATGTGGGTATGGCTCCAAATTGGGGGGAAAATCTGGGTCAAACATATATTTTTGCATTCTTATTTCATCAAATCAACATGGTGGTCAAAAAACTTGAGCACTACCCTAATTGATGGTTTGTAAAGTGAACCATTGCTAGCTGGAAAGTCTCAAGTTGTTCGCAGCAACATACAGATCATACAGCAATAAGCCTTTGTGACTGGATGTTTGCATGGGGATATGGCAGTTTGGTTTGCAAAAGGTTCCCCAAACTGGGCATATATCAACATTTGGAACTCATAACGGTGTTCTTTTCCCCCAAGAAATAAGTTATTTAAGTTGATCCCCAGATTCCTGGAATTGGATGCTGTTTCTTTCTTTTTCTCCCAAGCCCCCTTTATTTGGACAGGTTTTGAGCATGGTTTCTGGCAGTTCAGCACTCCAGCGTCAGGTGATGCCGTGGATAAGGGCGCTGGAGATATCCGCGTGGTGAAGACCTTACTGACCTTGAAGCAACGCTACGGGTCCCGAGCACCTCGGCCAACCTTTTTTCATAGTCATGGGGGTACCAAAATAGATGGATGTTCGGGCGGAAAATCCGCACAATGGATGATAACTGGTAACTCCATGACTTAGGAAATCTCTATATGGATAGATGATTGCAATTGATTATGTAATTAGGCTGTGTATTATATACTATGATACATGTACCTTAGATATATTATATTTGTATTTGTAATTGCGAATATATAGTATCCAGGCCTTCTCCTGACGAATTTCTGCTCTTCCTGTCAGAACTTGATTTTTTCTCTCCACTTATCCTCAATTTTGCTCTCGGACCTTTCTTGGCATTTTTGCCATCCACTATCCACATCCACTGAATCCACTGTTTGTTGCGAGAACTGTCCCATAGTGAAAGAAAACAAGCCATCACAATTCACCAAACGCTTTTCTAAAACAAGCATTGGGCCACGGCCACTGGAGCTCAATGCTTTAACGCGCTTGTTGATGGGCATTTGTGGTATAGCTGTTTTGGTGACGGTGTTTTACCAATGTGGTACAGCAGTTTTGGTGACGGTGTTTTCAATAAAAGGACTGTTTCCCCGATAAACATCATCATTACCTGTACCTCAGTCTTGCATGGTTCTGTTGACGTCCCTCCCCTATCACAGTCAGATGGTATGTAAGATTGCAATTCAAGGGCCCACAACCCATATAGGCAATGTCAATTCATTTGGCCTCCAATTGTGGCATCACCAACATTTGCAACAGGTTTGCTGGTTTCTTTCAGCATTTTGCCTACCAACGTGTATAGTGAAATTTGAAGATCTAAAACTGCAACATTTTACTCAAGGATCTTCTCTTCTGTACTCTTCCTCTACTCTTCCTTCATTCTCCACTATACTCTTTCAAGTCTGTGTAATGCAGAAGCTTCTCTCCGACACTTGGCATATCTCAATATTCAATTGTTTCATATTGGTTCCTTCCACAAGAAAAAAGATCCCCTAGTGCCTGAATAAGGAAAGGGAAGGTGGGCCGATGGCATTGTGATTGTTATACTTTGTTTTTGTTGTTGTACTGTTGGTTCTGGTGTTGATGTTTGCCAGCCTCAAGGTTTTCATCGTCATTGGCAACAGAGATATTTGCGGCTTGGCATCAGTTGCTGCATTCGAAAGTGTCCCGTTTCTAGCGGCAGAGAGATCAGCCAAGGGCTCGTGAATGTCATGACAAGAAATTGTTACCGGAACCACTGCTGGGGGAATGATGGAGAAGAGGCTTGAGGTGCATGATTGAAAGACCATACGATCAAATCTTTATTTTGACTGAATGCATTACCTCCCACTCTGTTATATACCCACTTAGTTTTTAGAACTGAGATATGAAGTAATGTTGGCTACTGATTAGTGTCAGGGCCCCCCCCTCAACAATTCAGGTCTACTCAATAACCGACCATTTTTGACGACCCCCCCTCAAGAATTTTTAGGATAGTCAACTTAAGTAAGGATTTCAATTTACTTTAAATGGATGTCAATTTGCTTTCAAGTGATTTTCAATTGATTTCAATTTACTTTCAATTGATTTTCCTTTTAAACATCAAAGAAATCTATTGATAAGAAAGGGTTTCAGTTGAAACCAGTTTACTTTCAATTTCTTTGAATCTGCTTTCAATTGATTTTCCTTTTTAATCAAAAAAAACCAGTTTTTGTGCACAATAGGGTACCATCGAAACAATTACATTATTGAGGATCTGGGTCACTCATTTGGTACCCCCTTGAAAACTTGTTTGGGAGCTGTTTTTAAATAAGGGTTTAATAAGGCATCTTATTATTTGGGACACATTTCATGTTCAAGGCTTTAGACATGGATATGGCTTTCCAAAGTACATGGACCAGCTTTACCAAAAGAAAGGTGGATAAAAGGTTTTGTTTTTTTTTCACCCCGGAAAAAAAGTGCACACTAGGGTACCATCGAAACAATTACATTATTATTCATTATTGAGGATCTGGGTCACTCATTTGGTACCCCCTTGAAAACTTGTTTGGGTGCTGTTGTTAAATAAAGGGTTTAATAAGGCATCTTATTATTTGGGACACATTTCATGTTCAAGGCTTTAGACATGGATATGGCTTTCCAAAGTACATGGACCAGCTTTACCAAAAGAAAGGTGGATAAAAGGTTTTGTTTTTTTTTCACCCCGGAAAAAAAGTGCACACTAGGGTACCATCGAAACAAGTACATTATTATTCATTATTGAGGATCTGGGTCACTCATTTGGTACCCCCTTGAAAACTTGTTTGGGTGCTGTTGTTAAATAAAGGGTTTAATAAGGCATCTTATTATTTGGGACACATTTCATGTTCAAGGCTTTAGACATGGATATGGCTTTCCAAAGTACATGGACCAGCTTTACCAAAAGAAAAGTGTATAAAGGTGGATAAAGCTCCTCCTGAAAAAAATGAATCTGAGAAAAAACCTTCCCCAATAGAGCCCCACCCCCACCATCCACAGGATCCTAAATTATTTTGGAAAAACTTTCCACAATAGAGGTCCATCACAGCAGTAATCGGTAGCCAACATTAGCAACTAATGTGTGTCCAGTGTCCAGCACATTCTCAAGGCTGTCCAATATTTCCAGCTTGGTTCAGCTTGATTCAGCTTGGTTCAGCTGGAGGCAAACTTCGCTTCTTTGCTGAGTTGCAGGAGGGCGAGGATGGTGGCAGCTTCGAGAAGAAAGGTGGAGTTTCTCGGACGGCGTCGCTGCGTGGGGCTTCTCCATGCTTCTCCCATAGCTGGATCCCCCTGGGATGGTGGAAGCTGAGGCATATTGGATTCCAGATCCGAAGCCTCATCCGGATTACGAGACATATGTGCAGATGCGGCTTGTCTGCGAGAGAGTGGGTCTTTGAGAGATATGAATCTCTATGAAGGGAAATTCTTGGAGGACTATATAAATGTTTTCACACGTAGAGAAAAGGTTACACTCGTTGTACTTTCAGCATGGTCTGCTAATGATCATGCATGTGACCCCCTTGTTGACTGCCAGCTGTCCATCTTGTGCTTTGGCATACCCGGGTGTTGCAACAACAAACAGTAGTCACATAGCACATAGAAGTCGCCCATATAATCTATGTATAATCTAGTGACACACGACATAAATGAATACAAGTTCACTTTCAAACTTGGGTTGGTAGGATGGACTGGATGTGTCATACCCTACCAACGTATACAACCGTACTAAAGCTATTCAATCCCTTGCCTGTATTCAGGCACAATCTGGAGCGTGGCCACATCAGTACAGTGCGCTGGGTATTGGATTGCAACATGGGCTGCACCCAACTCAGCAAATGTGCAACAGTTGTGACGCTTTTGTGGATTCTTGAGCACTCTTCTGGCTTGGGTTGTGTGATCAGCATTTTCGCAGGTCAAACAACGACCTTCAATACCAGGAGGTGAGATGCCAAGCTTCCTCCACTCCAGGGACTCCATGTGACAAATCACGTGAGTTGAACTCGGTTTGCCGCAGATTTCATGGCCCCATATTAGGCCATCCTTTTCCCATCTTTGCCAGGCACGAACTGGCTCTCTTGGGTGTGAAGGCCACTGATGAAGCAGCACCTCTACTGAATCCGTTTTCATGGCCTAAATGATATGATGTACCTGTCATTCAGTTGATGCAGTTCGCGTCTTTTCGCCACAATTTTCGGCAATCTTCTGCGGAAAACGCCCAGGTGGTTCATAGTTATCGCTACCTGATTGCAATTCTGGATGACTCTGGGATGTTGGGGTCAAGGGTAACATAATGCTGCAACTCGCATTTTCCAACGAGCTGACCCTGCAGACCCTATTCTCAAACAGATTTTGACAAATATACGTATACATAATGTATAATATATATTCAAATGATTGTCATGTATTAGAGTTATTAGAGGTTATATAGGAGATATTATGAGCTTGTGCCAGGTGGACTCCAGACCATAAATTTTGATTGTTGGACTGTCACGAAACTCCCAGGGGATTCCGTGGATCCTGCCAGTGCTGATCCGTGGATGCTGGAACTTCTGCGTGTTGGGCAACTTGGCCCAGTGACAAATTGGGACCTTCTGTTGAAATCAAATGCTGCTGCCTCCCACTTTCATTATACAGTAAAATTTGGTAAATCAAACAGACAAAAATTTCTAAAAGAACACCTGTATTTGTATGTATATGTGTAATTACCCATGCATGTGAATATTCATATAATTCCATACTTTTTCCAGATCAACAAATGTTAATCATATTTTAAGCGAAGACTGCAGCGGACTGCAGGCAGTTGGCCGTCATTTTGGGCAATTCTTTGTTCGTCCACGGCGGCATCTACGACGAGGCTCTGGGTCAAGTCCCTGGAGATTTTGGCCCCGCTGCCTCTCGGTGGATGGTCGGGTTTCGATTCGTGGCCGTTTCGCTATAATATTTATATAATATATATATAATTACTATGGCACATACATAAACAGAGAATACATACATAAACAGAGAATATTCTATAGATTCACACGCACACACATATATATAGATATAATTCAGAAAAAATAACCAAACTAGAACTTTGAACTTCCTCGGTGAGACCGGGCCAGCAAGGCGAACATGTCGGAGTGGGCTGAGCGGCTCAATGCTTGGAAGGACCAGGGGCAGGGACTGGCCATGGTTGTTTCATTACTGAGTCATGGCAATGACTTGGATGATTTGGGGTACCGGTACACCATGCTACAAACCATTTTAGGAAACCTCCATATGGCAGATTTATGATGATCTGCGTCGCAGGTGCAGCAGTGTTGATGTCGATAGTATTGATTTTCAGGTTCAGTTTGGTGATGTGCTTAACAGCTTTGGGTCGTGCAAGAGACATTGGCAAAGAACACCAGGATGAGAGAGGACCTGACATCATGCAACGTTTCGCAGAACTCGATCTTGCTGGCTTTCCAACCCATTGATACGAACGTATCAAGGGGAAGTCGGACCCTTGTTTGCCCTTTGACGGCTCAAGGTGGGGTATTTTTTGATCACAGCAAGCTCGCTGTCACTAGAACCACCAATCATGTCTCGAAGCACCGTCAGCATGGCAGTGGCGGCCGCGGGCCTTTGCGCTCTGCCTGCCTTCATCCCTGGCATCACCGGATCCCGTGCACCTGCAACTTCCCCAGCCTTGCGGGGCACAGCTGAAAGCAGCAGCACCAGCACCTTTGGTGCGGCTTATGGTGCTGGTCTTGCTCTCACTGTCCTGGGTGCTGCTGCAGTGAAGCGTGTGAGCGCACGCAAGGCGCTTCGCCGCGAGCTGGCAGTGGCTTATGAGGACTCCGGCATTGACCTCTTGGACAACGGCAAGTTCGCCCAGGGATTGCCAGGTGCCAGCATTGGACAAGGGGTTCTGAAACGCCTCTTGCATGGAACAGCATTGAATTGACGGTTTTGTAAGTCTTGAATTCCATTGACTTTGTTTGAGATTCATTCTTGGCTGCCCAGTTTGGTGCATGTAGACATGGATCGTTGTTTTATTTTTTTGGGGGGGGTGGATGGGGATGGGTGGCTTTGGAACTTGCCAGGTGCTGATGGTGCATGGGGTCGCTACGAGTTTGATCCCCTGGGCTTCTCAAAGAAGACTGAGCTGGTGCCATACTTCCGAGAGGCTGAGCTGAAGCACGGCCGCTTGGCGATGTTGGCCTGGGTCGGCCTGGTGGCACCTGACTTTGTCCGCCTTCCTGGTGAGAAGTTTTCCTTTGAGGCTGTGCCAGTGTCCATTGATGCCCACGATGCTTTCCTTGGGGCTACTGGTGTCAATGCTCAAGTGTTGTTCTGGGTGAGCATTGTGGAGTTGTGCTGCGCCAAGAAGGTCTTTGAATGGAACTCCTTGGAGGTCGCTGGTGACTACGGCCTCACCAGTTTGTTCCCCAGTGATGAGGAGGGTCAGAAGAAGATGCGCACAGCCGAGCTGAAGAACGGCCGCTTGGCTATGATGGCATTCGCAGGTGCAGTGACCCAGGCTGCCCTCACCCGCCATCCGTTCCCATGGCTGTTCTGAGATGCGCCGCAAGCAGCGTGAGACAATTGGTAGCGTCGCCAAGGTAGCGACATTCTGGTGACAGCCTAGCCCCTGATTTTACCTAAGGGTTAATCTAAGGGCTTGCGCAGAAAAATTGAGTCAGAAACTGACGGTTGGCTGTTGATGCTGTTCCCATCCTTGTCAAATGTGGAGCCGCAAATCAAAGCAAAAGCATGGCACCGCTTTTATGTGCTTTTTGTGCATATCCGAAAAATCATTTGGCGGGCCAGGGCCAGTGGTGATGAGTCTTTGTGTACTGTCACATCCCTATGATATTCTTGACGTACAGCGATATATTCACCATTTGGAGTAATAGAAATACACAGTACCAATGTGCGTTGCGATGCAACCCTGTCTTTGGACACTCCTTTGGGACCAAGCCGGCCGTATGAATACATCAGCCCATGACCAAGCACGACAACATGAAAGCTCAACGCATACAGCACAATCAGCATAAATGGTGCCATTGACTTACAGGTGTGCTTTGCCAAGATCCTTTCGCTTCCTGGCTGGAAATTTGATCGAGACAGCCGTTCATCATGTCTCGAATCAGCATGGCAGTGGCGGCCATTGGCCTTTGCTCTTTGCCTGCCTTCATCCCTGGCATCACCGGATCCCGTGCACCTGCAACTTCCCCAGCCTTGCGGGGCACAGCTGAAAGCAGTAGCACCAGCACCTTTGGTGCGGCTTATGGTGCTGGTCTTGCTCTCACTGTCCTGGGTGCCGCTGCAGTGAAGCGTGTGAGCGCACGCAAGGCGCTTCGCCGCGAGCTGGCAGTGGCTTATGAGGACTCCGGCATTGACCTCTTGGACAACGGCAAGTTCGCCCAGGGATTGCCAGGTGCCAGCCAGCATTATATATCATTGTAATAACAAGATTATTTGAGATTCGAACTGATTGGACAAGGGATGACAAGGGGGTCTGGCACGCCCTTTACATGGAACAGATTGGAACAGCTTGGAATTGACGACAATTGATGGTTTTGAGTAGTTTTGTAAGGCTTGAATTCCATTGACATTGTTTGAGATTCATTCTTGGCTGCCCAGTTTGGTGCATGTAGACATGGATCGTTATTATTTTTTTGGGGGGGTGGATGGGGATGGGTGGCTTTGGAACTTGCCAGGTGCTGATGGTGCATGGGGTCGCTACGAGTTTGATCCCCTGGGCTTCTCAAAGAAGACTGAGCTGGTGCCATACTTCCGAGAGGCTGAGCTGAAGCACGGCCGCTTGGCGATGTTGGCCTGGGTCGGCCTGGTGGCACCTGACTTTGTCCGCCTTCCTGGTGAGAAGTTTTCCTTTGAGGCTGTGCCAGTGTCCATTGATGCCCACGATGCTTTCCTTGGGGCTACTGGTGTCAATGCTCAAGTGTTGTTCTGGGTGAGCATTGTGGAGTTGTGCTGCGCCAAGAAGGTCTTTGAATGGAACTCCTTGGAGGTCGCTGGTGACTACGGCCTCACCAGTTTGTTCCCCAGTGATGAGGAGGGTCAGAAGAAGATGCGCACAGCCGAGCTGAAGAACGGCCGCTTGGCTATGATGGCATTCGCAGGTGCAGTGACCCAGGCTGCCCTCACCCGCCATCCGTTCCCATGGCTGTTCTGAGATGCTCCTGAGCAAAGTGCATTGCCAAGGCAGCTGCCAGTTTGGTGTCAGCCTAGCCCAGGTTTTTTAGGATAACATTGGGACGTCTCGCACCGCAGCTGCAAAAAAGACACTTGCGCTTTCTTGCGCTTGATGCGGCTGGATATTTGGCATTTTGCGGCATAAGGTGAGCAATAGCCGGGTTGGCTCTCAGAGAACACTCAGGTGTTTCTCAACTGTGGGAGTTTTTGGAGCTACCAGTAGGGATGTGGAGTTGTCGTGCTTTGCAGTTAGTACTGGCAGGCTGGAGGTGCACGTGTCAAGACGAGTCATGTAGGCAATAAATGCATTATAAATGCATGATTTACATTGATTTACTGATAGAGAATCTTGTGCAGGTCTGCCATCCATTGCATGAATAAATAGCGAGAACAGCGGACTTGCGTATTGCTGAGGTGCTTGTATAAGTATCAGGTGTCTTGTCCTGGTGGCATTTGGCTCAAAGAGGCTGGCATATTTTATCAAAACAGCTGCTGATCATGTCTCGAAGCACCATCAGCATGGCAATGGCGGCCGCGGGCCTTTGCGCTCTGCCTGCCTTCATCCCTGGCATCACCGGGTCCCGCGCACCTGCAACTTCCCCAGCCTTGCGGGGCACAGCTGAAAGCAGTAGCACCAGCACCTTTGGTGCGGCTTATGGTGCTGGTCTTGCTCTCACTGTCCTGGGTGCTGCTGCAGTGAAGCGTGTGAGCGCACGCAAGGCGCTTCGCCGCGAGCTGGCAGTGGCTTATGAGGACTCCGGCATTGACCTCTTGGACAACGGCAAGTTCGCCCAGGGATTGCCAGGTGCCAGCCAGCATTATATATCATTATAATAGCAAGATTAATTATTTGAGATTCGAACTGATTGGACAAGGGACGACACGGGGGTCTGGCACGCCCTTTACATGGAACAGATTGGAACAGCTTGGAATTGACGACAATTGATGGTTTTGAGTAGTTTTGTAAGGCTTGAATTCCATTGACATTGTTTGAGATTCATTCTTGACTGCCCAGTTTGGTGCATGTAGACATGGCCGGATCGTTATTATGTTTTTTGGGGGGGTGGATGGGGATGGGTAGCTTTGGAACTTGCCAGGTGCTGATGGTGCATGGGGTCGCTACGAGTTTGATCCCCTGGGCTTCTCAAAGAAGACCGAGCTGGTGCCATACTTCCGAGAGGCTGAGCTGAAGCACGGCCGCTTGGCGATGTTGGCCTGGGTCGGCCTGGTGGCACCTGACTTTGTCCGCCTTCCTGGTGAGAAGTTTTCCTTTGAGGCTGTGCCAGTGTCCATTGATGCCCACGATGCTTTCCTTGGGGCTACTGGTGTCAATGCTCAAGTGTTGTTCTGGGTGAGCATTGTGGAGTTGTGCTGCGCCAAGAAGGTCTTTGAATGGAACTCCTTGGAGGTCGCTGGTGACTACGGCCTCACCAGTTTGTTCCCCAGTGATGAGGAGGGTCAGAAGAAGATGCGCACAGCCGAGCTGAAGAACGGCCGCTTGGCTATGATGGCATTCGCAGGTGCAGTGACCCAGGCTGCCCTCACCCGCCATCCGTTCCCATGGCTGTTCTGAGATGCTTGGAGCAAAGTGGGACATTGCCACAGAGCAGCCATTTCGGCGACAGCATGTTACAGCCTCAATTTGTTTGTGCTGATTGGGGCACATCAGCTGTCAAAAAAGTCTGCGCACCTTTTCATGTTTGACCCGCCCCTTTCGCCCCAAGCCTGATCCTGATTTGCGAAGCCATGGGGGGAATGTCATGCCATGCCATGCATTTCTCAAATCCAGCAACTTTTAATCAATTTGATGTCATCATTTTCTGTCAATTTGGCACTGTAAAACGAACAATGCAAAGTCATGCAGAGTCCAGGTCCATGTCCTTCTGCATTCCTTTGGGTCCAAGCCGGCCGTATGGATATATCAATTTATGATTTAAACAAGACAGCATGAAAACTCAATACACATATGGTCTCATAGGCTTTAACTTGAAGGTATTTTTGCCAAGATCCCTTTTCGCTTCCCGGCTGGAAATTTGATCGAGACAGCCGTTCATCATGTCTCGAATCAGCATGGCAGTGGCGGCCATTGGCCTTTGCTCTTTGCCTGCTTTCATCCCTGGCATCACCGGGTCCCGCGCACCTGCAACTTCCCCAGCCTTGCGGGGCACAGCTGAAAGCAGCAGCACCAGCACCTTTGGTGCGGCTTATGGTGCTGGTCTTGCTCTCACTGTCCTGGGTGCTGCTGCAGTGAAGCGTGTGAGCGCACGCAAGGCGCTTCGCCGCGAGCTGGCAGTGGCTTATGAGGACTCCGGCATTGACCTCTTGGACAACGGCAAGTTCGCCCAGGGATTGCCAGGTGCCAGCCAGCATTATATATCATTATAATAACAAGATTATTTGAGATTCGAACTGATTGGACAAGGGGGTCTGACACGCCCTTTACATGGAATAGCTTAGAATTGACGACAATTGATGATATTGACGGTTTTGAGTGGTTTTGTAAGGCTTGAATTCCATGTAGACATGGCCGGATCGTTATTATTTTTTTTGGGGGTGGATGGGGATGGGTGGCTTTGGAACTTGCCAGGTGCTGATGGTGCCTGGGGTCGCTACGAGTTTGATCCCCTGGGCTTCTCAAAGAAGACTGAGCTGGTGCCATACTTCCGAGAGGCTGAGCTGAAGCACGGCCGCTTGGCGATGTTGGCCTGGGTCGGCCTGGTGGCACCTGACTTTATCCGCCTTCCTGGTGAGAAGTTTTCCTTTGAGGCTGTGCCAGTGTCCATTGATGCCCACGATGCTTTCCTTGGGGCTACTGGTGTCAATGCTCAAGTGTTGTTCTGGGTGAGCATTGTGGAGTTGTGCTGCGCCAAGAAGGTCTTTGAATGGAACTCCTTGGAGGTCGCTGGTGACTACGGCCTCACCAGTTTGTTCCCCAGTGATGAGGAGGGTCAGAAGAAGATGCGCACAGCCGAGCTGAAGAACGGCCGCTTGGCTATGATGGCATTCGCAGGTGCAGTGACCCAGGCTGCCCTCACCCGCCATCCGTTCCCATGGCTGTTCTGAGATGCTTGGAGCAAAGTGGGACATTGCCAAGGCAGCTGCTAGTTTGGTGTCAGCCTAGCCCAGATTTTTTAGGAGACCATGAAGGGTTGGCTTGCACTCCATGTCAAAAGAGCCTTCTGATTGTCTTGTGTTTGAACAGAACCGACGTATTTATAAAAGTTTTTAAATATGGTCGTTGGTGAGGCTGCAATTTTGATCACTGGTGTGCACGTGCAAGTCATAGACTGTGCTCAAGCCACTTGCTGTTCCAGATTGTTGCAGGGTACGTTACGATATGCAGAGTGCGTGTGCTTGTGCCATTCCTTTGGGACCAAGCCGGCCGTATGGATACAGCAGTTCATGACTTAAGCAAGACAGTATGAAAACTCAATACACATATGGTCTCATAGGCTTTGACTTACAGGTGTGCTTTGCCAAGATCCCTTTTCGCTTCCCGGCTGGAAATTTGATCGAGACAGCCGTTCATCATGTCTCGAATCAGCATGGCAGTGGCGGCCATTGGCCTTTGCTCTTTGCCTGCTTTCATCCCTGGCATCACCGGGTCCCGCGCACCTGCAACTTCCCCAGCCTTGCGGGGCACAGCTGAAAGCAGCAGCACCAGCACCTTTGGTGCGGCTTATGGTGCTGGTCTTGCTCTCACTGTCCTGGGTGCTGCTGCAGTGAAGCGTGTGAGCGCACGCAAGGCGCTTCGCCGCGAGCTGGCAGTGGCTTATGAGGACTCCGGCATTGACCTCTTGGACAACGGCAAGTTCGCCCAGGGATTGCCAGGTGCCGGACAAGGGGGTCTGACACGCCCTTTACATGGAACAGCTTGGAATTGACGACAATTGATGATATTGATGGTTTTGAGTGGTTTTGTAAGGCTTGAATTCCAGTGAGGTTATTTAATCCATTCTTGACTGCCCAGTTTGGTGCATGTAGACATGGATGACATTATTATTTGTTTTTGGGGGTGGATGGGGATGGGTGGCTTTGGAACTTGCCAGGTGCTGATGGTGCCTGGGGTCGCTACGAGTTTGATCCCCTGGGCTTCTCAAAGAAGACCGAGCTGGTGCCATACTTCCGAGAGGCTGAGCTGAAGCACGGCCGCTTGGCGATGTTGGCCTGGGTCGGCCTGGTGGCACCTGACTTTGTCCGCCTTCCTGGTGAGAAGTTTTCCTTTGAGGCTGTGCCAGTGTCCATTGATGCCCACGATGCTTTCCTTGGGGCTACTGGTGTCAATGCTCAAGTGTTGTTCTGGGTGAGCATTGTGGAGTTGTGCTGCGCCAAGAAGGTCTTTGAATGGAACTCCTTGGAGGTCGCTGGTGACTACGGCCTCACCAGTTTGTTCCCCAGTGATGAGGAGGGTCAGAAGAAGATGCGCACAGCCGAGCTGAAGAACGGCCGCTTGGCTATGATGGCATTCGCAGGTGCAGTGACCCAGGCTGCCCTCACCCGCCATCCGTTCCCATGGCTGTTTTGAACAGGTGAGATGATTGGCAACATTGCCAAGCATGGGCCTTTTTGTGAAGCCTGGCCCAGGTTTGCATAACCAACCGGGGCATCAAGTGGCTTACTCGAAGGAAAGGGAACGAAAAAGCTTGACTATGATTGCCTGCATTCCCACGTATTCTCGGCTTGCCATGCGGAAGGATAGATACCTGGAAGGATTAAAGCTGAACAGAAAGTGCATGGTGTTGCACTGTTTCACCGTTATTTCTTATTTCAATTTATTTCATTCATTTCGAGCTTGTGCTTTGGATCTTCGCATGTTTTTGTGATTTAAGGACCACACATCTGATTCAGAAGCGGCTTGTTTCTCTCATGCATAGTGCTGCAACTTCTGGTCGTTTGGATGAACTTTTTGTGATCAAGCTTACTCAGCTTATAAGTATATCAGGGTCTTAGTCTTAGCCTAACCACTGCCAACAAAGCACTGGCTGATATGATATGCCCCAAATAGATCCAAATAGTTTTTCTTGAGGAAGGGGTTGGCATCCAAGATGCAACCAGGGGCGCACATAAGGTAGCAGAACGATGCTGTCAAAGAATGAACGAAGGGAACCAAGTCCTCGACCAACAAGCACTTTTGAAGTCAAACGAGAAAGACGGAGCCTGACTGTCATTTTCAGAATCCGTTTGCCAAAAAACAGTCGAAAAGCTCCAGCATGACTTGGAAGGTTTCATCCACATCTCTAGGCAATCTTAGGCAACTTTGGAGAAAAAACAAAAACAATAGAAAAGCTCCATGCTTATGTGCCCTGTAGATTTTCGAGATTTTCACCCCCCAGCGCCAGCGCCATCCCGTGCTATGCTGCTCAACGGCTTGGCCTTGTTGGGTGGAACGCCATCTCCCCGAGTGGTGGCAACACTTCCCAAAGAGGAGGATCTACCACTGGTGGATCGGCAGGTCGGGACAGCAGTTTCTGTCGATTTCTATCATCGATTTCTTCATGGATACCCATGGATTCCAATGGATTCCAATGGGTTCCAATGACTCTAAAGCAGCATTCGACATCAAGAACTAGGTCCTCAAATGTTGGACATACCCCAAATCAATTCAAATCAATCCAAATGCCAAATCATTAAATATCTCCATTAATTATTTGAGATTCATATCGTGCTGGATATTCCCTGGACAATCTCTACACGTTTGCTCCATCATTTTGCCAATACATGTCTGATCATGTATGCCTAAACAATCCTAAACATGCAACATTCACTAAAATCCTCCATTTATGTTTTTCCGGAAGCACCAGAGGGTGATCCTCCATTGTTCGGTTGGGTGAATCTGAAATCTCCCGCCACCAGGTGTTGCACCAGTTGCCAGCAACCATCATCCGGCGCAAAGGCCCGGTGATCGAACATGGCAATTGGAATGGAACCATCTACCAGGATCTACCATGGTTGTCCATTGCTAGATGAATGTCCCATTAACATCTATTAACTAGAAAACATGGCTAAACATGTGGAGGGTGAGACATCTTCTAGCTGGTGGTTTCACGCATTTTTATGATTTTCGACATTATATCAAGATGGGATGTTGATACCCATTGGCCCAATGTGCTCATATTTGTTGGGGAGAGCCATCAAATATGGCAAACATGGCCTTAAATCTATCTTGGCATGGACGTATCCCCATTGAAACTTCCACTACAGTATCGGGGGGGGACTCCCTTGTAAAACACCTAGCAGACGAGTGACCTTGCAATTTCAAGCAGGCGGTTCCAGGCTTCGTTTGGAATTCTTTGATTTGAAACAGATGTCCAATGATGTCCTTCACACCTGTTGGTTGATTAAAAATGATGGGTAATACACAATTCGGAAGAACCAATCGGACCTTTTTCTGAGCCACATATCTTCCACACAACTCCTCCATGCCCTTGAGGTGGCTATGTGGCTACTTCAAACGCAGCAGGTAGTGCACGGTATTTCTGCAGCGTTCTCGATGACATGCCACGAATTTATGTCTCGGCTTTGGCACTTGACATCAAAGGTGCAGGGGACGGGGAAAGTGAAAACATGCCAAGCTGTTCCTGGTCAAAATCACGGCCTCTAGATACATGCATTCATTAAATATATTTGGATCTATTTAATATTATATGACACTATATGACATATAATATATATATAGTGCAAATTGGAGTTGGGCCTTGCCGTGCCTGCGTTTGACCACAGGTGTGCTTTTGCTGGCGGTGGGTACCTGAATACTGTAGTCAGAGAGCTCCATAACCAGTAGGCAAATCACGTGACAAATATCACATCATTGGAAAAACCAAGACATGTGGGGAGGTCTGGCAATCCCAAACAGGCTATAGAATATATATTGTCACTAGTTGCAAGAAGGGATGTCTTCTTTTGCAAGGATATCCCACTGTACTGGTACAACTATGTTAACACGAGAACCAAAACATCTATGGTTGACAACGAGCAGCAAGCGATGATGAAAGTGTTTGGGCACTCCTCAAATGTTTGAACATTTGCAGGAGCCAACATCCAATTGTTGGGGCCAATCATTTGGAACCATAGCCACATCATAACATAGCACAATCAGAGTCTGAGTTGGAGAGAATAAACTCAGCATATGTCAGCATGTCCTTTCTAGGCTTAGAATTATTATAGAAGAAAGGCTGAGGCTCATAGCAAGCCTGTAGAGAGGAGCTAAACTTGCTAAACCTAAAGAATCCAAGTGTGGTCCTGTGGCCATCTGTGGCTCATACATGGTTCATGAGACTCATGAGAGTGTTGGCAGTGCCAGGCACGGCGCTGACAGGTGGTGCAGGTCGTCTACTTGACGATTACGTTTGCGTTTGGTCTGGCTCTTCTGAAATCCTCAGTCGCAGCTTTCTGCAGAGCTTGGCACAGCTATGCGGCATGGCTTTCTGCAAGACGAATGGTTACTCTGTTGACGCAGGGCTGACATAGGGACTTTCGGGGTCAGCCGCCTTTTGACTTTTGAAGCAGGTTCCCTTTGGTACAGACGTCACTGGGTGAACCCTGACTTAAAGCTAAAACATCCATGCACTAGGACGGGCTATTTATGTCTATTTGATCTCTTTCTTTCCGGAGATGCCTGTGGATCCCAGGAGCGCTTGGTCCAGCTCTGGTCGTGGCTACTGGAAGTACCGAGCCCTCCACCAGGTTGTAGCCTCCATCTGCATGCGGACCACGACTTGGCTCCCATTGTTCGGCCAGCGGCACCTCACCAAGTCTGGAGAATTCCATGGAATTCCGCGAAAATTGCCCTGTTCTTGTCAAGTCTGTTCACAGGGTTAATTGATTGCCCAGCCAAACCCAGCTATAATGTAATATTGTAATGAATTCGTTGCTCTTGATTCTGGACCAAAAAGAGCCAGATGCAGGGAACACACTGACTACACCAGACCACAGATATCCACAGATTTATTGTTATATGTTTGACGTTTGCAACCTTCCCAAGTAGACTCAGCAATTTTCTCACAAGCTCTAGGCATGCCATGGCCTATCGGCCCCCCATGTGCCGCTGCGATTTCTGCTGGAACGGCTGAGCTTGGAGGATCCTGGACGGCGAGGGATCGAAGGTGATGATTCGCACAACTAAACTTCAGGACCCATACCCAGTCAAATTTATATATTTCTTATTTGAGGGTTTGGAATCCATTAAATGGACAAGACATTCCATTCACACGATGGTAGGATACGGTAAATGGATGTAAATCGCTAATTATATATTATGAATAGCACTTGGTATGTCCCCTCCCGTTGTGGTTGCCAGAAAGCACAGTTCTTGATGTTGCTGATCAAACCTCAGATATCATGTCAGTATCCTGTTCGATCCCATGCACTTGGTGCTGCTATTTGCTGCTTGTTTTGCCCTGACTGATGTCAGCATAGCAGAATCAAATGAACTAGAATAGAACTTGTTCAAACGCGGTGCTAGCATGATTTGTCAACATGATGCTTCGATCTTATTGTGTGCCTTCCATCTTGGGCGTGCTTTATGAACGAAGTCACTTGCAGTTCCGTTCATGCCTCAAGTTGAATGTTTCGTAGTGGATGGCTACTGTGTTTGTCGCCCAGAGCGAGAAAGTTGAGGATTCTCAAAGCTTAATGATGATGGGCACTGTCGGCATGACAGGAGGAGCTGAGGCTCCTATGGGTTTGTCTAAAACTGCGGTATACCTGAAAATGGTGGTTGTGATTTACTTCTAATAGGAAGATTATATGATCGTATATATATAAATATATATACATATAATATTATACATATGCAGTAATCCACTTGAATTGGGGTACTCATGTTCAGACAACCCCAAGTTGATGTTGAACTCCAATCCTTTGAAGATGGCGTTTTCACACCCCACCGGACCTGGGTGTCAAGGTATGACCACCACCATGGTGAAAGTGGGACCATGTGGGACCTGCTTATGAGCCAAGGATGTTCTACTTCTTTGCCGTTTGGTGTTGCTGGAACGCAACTTGGTTGCCAGGTATTTTCAGTGACATGATTTGACTGGATTGATCATGATTGATCCATACCACATATAATGGCCAGCAGCACTGTCGATACCAAGGTCGGATTTTGCTGCGTTCGAAGCTCAGTATTTAATATTGATCATTGGCACTTCCTAGCTATGTGGACGTAGGCTAGTCAATGCTAATTTATAATCATTCTAAAGGCAACATTCCCATATTCAGAAAATCTTCGCATACCATGTTTTCATCGTACTCCAGACCTGGGTTTTGGTATGTTACTTTGATAGGCATTTCAGCTCAATCTGGAGGGAACAGTTGGCCCACGGCGAATCCATTGAATGCCCCTCCACAGCTTTCTATCCCCTATGTCGTTCCAAAGGAGCTGTGGACGTTGAATGAATTGAAGGCTGCTTTGATAAGGAAGTTTCCTCATTTGTCTACAGAAGAAGGACAGGGTTGTCAAAGGTAACGTTTTTAAAGGTTGGCTAAGTAAAAATTAGCAAGTTTCTTCCCCGGGACCTCACCCAAGGTGAACTTGGAAAAATAGAACCCACTGGTGTGCCCCTGGAAGTTTGGGCCGGCTTTGGGATTGGAATTTTGGTTCTGGCCGCGAAATTTCCCTATGTGGTCTCTATACCAGCCACGCATACTCGGAATTCTTCGCATTCCACAAATTCTTCGCACTCCACATAGGACATCGCACTCCACAGCTAGGGACGCGCACATACTATAAAATCCACGCACTCTGCAAGATCTTCGCACTCCATAAAATCTTCGTACTCGGTAATTTTTCGTTTTTTTCGTTTTTTTTCTTTTTTTTTCGTTTTTTTTTTGGCTAAAATCGCCTGGAATCACGTTTTCTGGAATATGGGAAAGGTAGCGGTTTTTCGTGAGACGTCTGTAGTTGCACATACTATCGCATTCCAGGCAATTTTGGCCAAAAAAAAAACTCAGCAGGGTGAAATGTGATAATTTTCTGGTATATGATGGAAAAAACTGGTGTTGGATTCATGGGGAAGGTCGAAGGGGGCCACGCATACTGTTTTATTTTCGCATTCCAGAAAATTAGCGCACTCCAGGGGTGGCATCGTACTATATCGGTGGAATTATTTTGCACGGAAGAAAACAGGATCGTCGATGATTTGTGTTCCCAGATCCTGTTGTGCAGAGCTCTTTGCGGGGCCACAAAGATGTCAAGAAAGATGGGGATGGCGCTGCTGATGAAAGGCCAGCCAAGCGTGCCAGAACATAAGCTTAAAGCTTATGAATTGGGTTTTGGGATCGTGAAAAGTGTAGATGACAAATTTCCATAAGAACATTATTAATCCATTTTTGGAAAGCTCAACATTTTTAATTATGACATTGCCAGAAATTGTTGAAAGTAAGGATCTTCTTTGGGGAAGAACATGTGCAGTCGACAACGTACGTGCCAGAAGAAAAGGAATACTTGGCAAACTGTATGAAATACAAATTTCACCTGAAAGGGGTCTTCGCAATTCCCTGAAATTTCCCAGCTATTTTGGCATGGAATATGTTCGGCCCTGGAATATGGGCAAGAAATTGCTAGAATCATGATGAATCAATGTAATCAATCTGGAGCTGCGCCCAGGTTCATCTTCTTCCTTTGTTCTGACAGCCTGTTGTGAAGCGTTGGCACGGGTGCTGTTCTTTCCACTGCAGTGGCAGCGGCTCGGCAATGTGTCAAGAATGTGCACCCCTAAAATAAACCCCAATTATTTGTCCATTTGTTCGTCCATTCTCCCTGGCCAAGAAAACCCTAGAAAAAATACGATTCCAGAATCTCTTGATATTCCTTGATGTTTTTGGCATGTTTTTTTTGGGGGGGTTGATGTTTTGGAGGCATGTCTTCAGCCCAGCAGCCTCCCAGCAGAACCTCATGGACAAGTGCCCATGGCTGTTGGGCTTGCGCCGCGACGCTCTGGAGCTCGGTGGCGCGGCGCTCACCGCTGTTCCTTTGCCAGATGGTTTCTGGGCCGAAGAAGGAGGGAGATGGATCAAAGCTATTTGACCGGACTCAAGGCCCTGCAAATCTTGGTGGTATATGGTGATATATGGTAACTGGACCCACGAGTCCATTGCACACTTCAATTCTATGCGGCATGCCCAATCTTGAGATCTCTTGTGAACAGAACTTATTTTGTCGATGGGGCTCCGTATCGTGACTGCCGGTATAATGAAAGGTGTCTTGAGCAAGCTACCAGTGAAGCCGTGAAGCCCCATCAATTGTTTTAGGAGCATGTACTGTACGAGCTGATGTGCTGTTTTGATTTGAATGATTTTGGAGCTGTTTCGGGGCGGTGACATCAAAAATCATATTTCAGATATTTTCTGATTCGACCTCATGCCCGGTGAGTCACAGGTCAAGTCTGTTCCATCTTCGACTTGGACGTGGGAGAAGCGGTTTTCGTCGAAGCAGCGCTGCCACGGCTGCCGGAGCTTCCCACGGACATTCAGCAGGGCTTGCGCAGCAGGTTGAGTGGTTTGATGGCCCATCGGGCCACTAAGTTGGAGGCCAGGGACCTGGGGGACCTGGCAAACCTGGGGGACGGATCGGCCCGAGTAAGGCAAGGGAAGGGTAAATTTTTGATGAAGGGAGTGGCAGTTTGGACAATGTTTGTTTTTCCTTGCCCTGAAGAATAACTAATTCAGTTTTGGACGTGTTGGCATTTTTCATAAAACCCCCAATGCATTTTATAGTGTTGACATGTGTTGTTTTTTCCAATAGGGTCACCCGTTTTTATAAACGCCATATAAACGCCTAAATATGAAATACGGTAGAGGTGGATACCCATTTACCGCTCACCTTGGAGAATGGAAGTGCCAGTGGTTTGCTCCCCAGGCCCCAGCTACTCTCCATCTCCAGCCAACCCTTTCCAGGCGATAGGATCGCCAGAGGATGCCAGTTTCGACCTGGAGGTGCAGAAGATTTTTTTCCAGGCCTTGGCACCGTTGTTCACCCAGCTTCGCGGCCATGTGCGGGAGGGGCCCAATGGGCTCAGCTACTTTGATGCGCATGACTACGTGCACAGACAGGCCGTTGGGGCACAAGCCTTTTGCAGGGCATTGGTGGAGACTGCAGCCTTTCGAAAGCTTCTGACTGAAATGATCCTCACAAGGCCATCATTGGGACTTCCCTTTGAAGCCTTGAGCAAACAGCTCACTGACCATACTGACCTGGACTGTCCAATGGAAGCTGGAGCTACTTTACCCGACCAGCGCCCTCTCAAGGACGTGGATGGCAGCATCTCTGAGTCCGAGCTGTTTCAGACCGTGAAATCCTTTCAGAGTTGCGCCAGCAATGAGAACTCTCATGCCACCAGTCGACCCCGTCAACCCAGTCGCACCTCCCAAGTCATGCTGGTGCACCAGACGGCGAAGACGTCACTTAGTTGCTGCTTTTAAGACATGTTTATAATGATCATAAGAATATATAACATGTTCCATCTCACATTTAAAGAATGGGATGACGATTATCAAGCGACTTAAGTTTGCGGATGGATCAAAATAATCATTTTGCCTACAAAAGTTTATCGATTTTTGTTATGATTTGAGGGGTGATGCAGCTGAAACATGGTGTAAAAAGTGCGGGAATCCATGGGATCCCTGCCGGTGTTTTAGAACCCATTTCCATATCATTTCAGTGATGAAAACCAATTCGTGGCAACCAACTATACACCTCTGGGGTAGAAACATGTAGAAAGATCATGAGATATGGTTGGAGTATCATTTGTGTCGATACAACATGATACAACAGTTTCACATAGACTCGAATGACTGTGATTGTGATTGGCTCAGGTCATGGTTGGAGCTTCACCTCTTCCACCCTCCGGCCATGGCACCCAGCCAGCCCAGCTCGGGTGTTTTGCTAGCGGCTTGGACGGCGACGGTGAGCGTGGCGCAGAGAGTAGGCCCATGGGCAACGGTGAATTGATTTAAATACCAGTGATGATAATTAGTGATGGCCGCCAGTTGTTGATTTTCAGGTGCGAGTCAAACTATGGAAATACGCCAATTCGCGAATCAATTGGCTTCTTTACCAGTTACATGGGCTGAGTTCATCCTGTTGAAATACAGCGTAGTGGGGTAAAATGGTGTAAAGCCATTGCCAATGCCAGTACAGGCAATGATTCAATGCCAGTCTGAACCAGCTTCCGGTAAAATTGGAGACAGTTTGGCCAGTTTGGCATTTTAATGTGTTGGAGTCGTCCAAGTGATGTGCCATGCTTGTCTAAAACTGATGCAGACGTCAATCCTGGAATATGGTATCAACCAACTGTGGGATGACCACCGAAGGTGCTTGGTTTGTTGACCCCAACCGCCATAGGGCCTGAGGGCAAAACTGTGGATGCGCTGGCACAGAGGATGAAATCAGAGTCCATAAGCAGACAGAGACCGCAGTGGTTGCAGGCCTGTGGCTCCAAAGCCAACTTCCCAATAGCCACACCCCAAAATTGAAGGGCATTCATTGCTTGACCGATTCAAGTCGGACTTGAGTGTCCTGATCCCAGCTGGGTCTGGAGATTCCAATCTCCATCAAATTTTCTAGTGGCAACAACTCCATCGTCATGGCAACACGTAGATGTGAAGATCGTAGTCGGGAGGTGCAGTGCTTCTCAGATCTTTTCAGGATTCAATAATATTCAATATTCATCAAAAATACTTTCTGGTAAACTAACATCACTATGGAAAATCACCATTTTTAATGGGAAAACTCACTATAAATTGCCATTTTCAATAGCTATGTTAAATTACCAGAGGGTACCAAGCACGTTCCTTGGAAAATCTATAAATCTTGGCGCCTTGGCGCTGCCTTTGTTCCCGAGGCGCTTGGCTCGCAACTTGACGGTGAGAGGTCTGCATCGCAGCTGATTGCAGACTTCTCAGGGTTCCTCGAGGAGCGAGTGGTGACTCGAGAGACCTCACGAGAGACGACTGGGAGCAATGGTGGGATGCTGGTTCAAAATCTGAAGCCTGACTGCTTCACTACACCAGGGATACACAGGGCTGAGTCAACCTGTTCCTACCCTTCGGTTGATGATACGGATTGTGACTGGGCGTGAGTTGAAGGATGTTGAGGGTAGCTGAGGGTGTTACTGGTTGTTGGTTTGCTGAAGAGAAGCAGGGGTTGTGGGGTTGCGCAGGTGCCTCGGTGGCCTCGGTGGTGTAGTAGTGCGAGAGAGGTACTTGCACATTCTTTTCTCCCAATCTCTCCCTCTCTCTCTCTCTCCCTGCTAGCCTTCTCCCACTCTTTGCTTCTCCTTCTCTCCTTCTCTCCATCTCTCTTCGGTGCATTCTGAATTCTACCCCGCAATGGTGAGGTGAAGAGGATGAATCGCATTTTGAGGAAGCAGAGGCATCGCCAACGATCCTGAATTCCTTTCAGAAGTGCTTAAAAACGCCTCGTCATGCCGGCTCGCTCGCGGCCCACCTGCTACGAAAAGCTTTTGTATGCCTGTATGTGACACAGGATTCCATGGAACCGAAAGCTGTGAAGGATTGCAGTCGATCGCGCAAGAACTCCAAGCATGTGTTTGGGCATTTGGAATGTCAGTTTTGTATAGTTTTGTTGGCTGATTTATTGTGCAAAAGCTACAGTATTCGGCCCTGGCTTCATCAACCCTGGCAAGAATATCGCCCCCAATGAAACGATCTGGGGTCAACATTGTACATCCTATTGCATCCTGCATGTTTCGCAGTATTTCAGGATTGAGCCGCCCCAAAGAACCTTCCTGACGCCAGATAACTAGCCCCAAAACATCCAAATCCTGAGGTCCGCATATCTCATGCCGTGACCACTGAATTTGAAGAAGAGGAATTTTTGTCACCTGCAGGGCAACGGCGGAAAACCTTGCGCAGCATGACCACCTCCAACCTCTCCATCAGTCCACGACGATCCTTCGCATCACCACCTTCCACCTCACCGGAACGGGAACGCAGCGAACGCAGCGAACGCGGCGGCAACAAACTGAGTCGCCGGAGCGATCCCACTTTGCTGAGCTCCAATCGCTTGAGCCCGCGAAGAAAGACCAGCAAGACCACGCAGCTGGAGAAGATCAAGTGATCTGACGGCTTGCAACTTCAGTTTGTTCTGCGGGTGTTTCCCAATATTATGATCAATTATCCGAAGATATCCGAAGTAGTAAAAAGTTCCCTTAGCTGACCTTGTATAAATACCAGATATTTAACGGCACTGTTTTTTCTCAGCGGCGAGGTCTGATCCGCCACAAGTTGTGACGGATCTTTGTAAATCCTTCTGCGAGCTTCAACTGTGCAACCCTGCAGCGTTGGAACATGAAGATCGGCTACCGTTTTGGCTAAACGCTCCTGGGCTCAAGAATCGGCGGGGTGGAAAAAAGCTCCAAACCAAGAAGAAATCATAGATTTATATAGCTCATTGCCATGAAGAGCAGCAAACCAAGAAGGAGCAAATACCCAGCTACAACCTGGGATCTAGATTCTAGATCAAAAAATGTAATATTATTGGATATTATTAGCATCAAAAAATATTGTTTGGATTTTTTTGTTATTAGGAACACAAAAATATTCCTGTAATCAATGGAAATAAAGAATAAGAAATAACAAAAAAGAAAGAACATGAAATAACGAAAACAAAGAATGAACGAACGAAAGAAATGAAACCCTACATGAACCGCCAAATGAAACCCTACACGAAGCCCTTAATGAAACCCGGTGAAGATGCCAAAATGTAGCAAATACCATGCAATACTCTTACTCTTACTCTTACTCTTACTACTATTACGACTACTACTACTACTTCTTCTTCTTCTTCTATTTCTGCTTCTACATCTACTTCTACTATTCCTATGCTTGTTTTTCTTTTTTACTATCCTATACGTTGCCCCTACAACCCAGCTACAACCCAGCTACAACCCAGCTACAACCCAGCTATGATGTTCATACTGGCCCTCCCTGGTCCCTGTTTTCATTATTTAGATACGTACTTTAGTTTATATTGAATTTGATTGAATGAACATGCGTTCTTTTGGTGCGTCATCAGGTACTGAATGCGTGTACCTTGGCGTGGGTATGCGCAACGGAGCCGCAGAAGCTTCAGAGCAATTTGTTTCCAATGCATGCATCTTGGCCAGGAGATTGATGGGATGGTGACAGCCAGCCGGATCGACCTGGAGATTTGCTGCAATTTCCGTGGTTCTTGGGGATGTTTGAGATGTTTACTGCATGTTGCCGCACATAGTTGGCACAGATGCACAAGGCTGTCGCAGAAATTAATAAATGATTTAGATATATATATATATATATACATATATGATAATGATATTATATGTATATATGCATTCATAAATATATACATATTACATAATATATATATATATACATATATATATATTATACACATTTATTTAGATTATTCTTCAACAGCTGACTTGGCTGAAGAGGCTGACCATCGCACATGCCTTCAGCTAAAGCGCGGGCTGCATGCTCAACAGTTTGGCATACGGCCAGCCTGGTTTCATACCTATGTTTTCTACTCCACATAATCAGCGCAAACCCAAATCCAAAACAGGATAAACAACCAACTTTCAATTTTCAACGTATCCCGTTTTCCTCACAGCTTCTTCGATCTTGAAGGTTCTTTGATCCGGTGGTGTGTACGTTGTCAAGCTCTAGTAATTATATAATATGTAATTAATTGTGAAACCACCGTTTTCACCTATGTTCATTCAGCACAAATGCTGGCAGTTGGCTCAGCGAGGTGTGGCTTGGCTTTCTCCAAAAGAACCAGGTGAACATCGCTGGACAACTCTTCAGTCTGATGGATATTGAGCATAACATCCTCAGGGCACAATCCAAAGCCCCGAAGTTCGGTTGGATCTTTCAGGGCCAGAAAGGCCGGCTGGTGGAGTTGGATTGGATGATTGGATTGGATGAGTTTTTGAAGGAACAAAAACATACAGACGGTTACAGACGGATACACAAGGTATAAAATGGTATTAAAATGGTATTAAAATGGTATTAAAATGGTATTAAAATGGTATAAGGGTTGCAAATGAAGGGATGAGAGCTGGAAACCACGAAAAGTGTTTCAGGCCATTCACAATGTGCATGACGTCCAGAGTGCACAATGCAGAGAATCACTGACGCAGAACATGGATACCTTTGAACGCAGGTAACCAAATAAAGACAGCTTTGGAAAATCACCCACGTCCAAGTGACTGAGCTACTAAAAATGATTTTCCCCTTGCCAGATTAGATTACCAACAGATGCACATCAGATGCACATACAATTGTAATCAAGTATGTAGTAAAAAAATGCTCAACTAGGGTGCACTTGCATTTACATATTAATTTCTACGCCTGAAATTAAATTAGGTGCTGTCATATTTACACAAGACACACACACACAATATGTATAGTGCAGGGAGTCATTCTACCAGTTCGGGGGGTCATCCTACTCCCTGATGACCCAGGCTTCAAGTGTGAGGCCAAGAGCCGGATGGCTTTGGAATATGCCGCTCCAGAGCCATGACAAGACCTGGGTTTGGGCGGTGTTTCCGACCTGACAACTGGACATGGCAGAATGTTGACGTTTGTCAGGACCCCACGGGGGTTCCCAAAATATTTCAAAATTAGCATCTCTATAGCGTGGTTTCGAGATTATTTTCGCGGCTCTGTCCAGGCACTTCTTTCTTCGCCCAGCTGCATGTTTCACTTTCGAGACTTCATTTTGGCCTCGAAAGCATTTTATAGATGCAAACCTCAGAAATTTATTGTCAGTTTCATTCTCAGGAAACTTTCATTCCAAGGAAGTTAGCTTCGGCATCTTCTACCCGTTGCGATTTGGCTGCGCAAGACTCCAAGTCTACTACCCTCAGGTGCTGTGGCGGTATCATGAATCATGGCGAGTGAATTTCAATGAATTTCATATATTGTTCCGGCTCCTGGTGCCCCAGGTGTCACATCCCAATCAATTACACTTATCAATCTTATCAAACCGAAGTAGTTTTCTTTGCATTTATTTCACCTATATGTTGTTTTTAATCAAGTTAGGAGTCAAAACACAACTATTCATACGATTCATACGATTGGCCTGGTTCTAGCTAGCTCCAAGGGTCGGGGTCCTGGGGGTCACCAGCCACCCAGCCACCAGGTCTTTCGCGATCAGTTGCTGTTGAACTGCGCCCAGCACTTGCTGGAGACCGTGACGGTGGAACCCAAAAAGCGCCGCGTGACATTGCCACCGCTCCTGAAGTACTTTGGAGGATGGTAGAGGATTGGGTCTAACAGCATTGGAAGTTTGGAATATGTTGGAATGATTCTTGTCCTCATATTCTCCAGATTTCCAATGGTTTCCATATTTTGAGGTAGCTACGTATATTTAGCGGTTCATTACAACCATTTACAGCCATCCGAAATTGGAAACAAGACTTGGGCCCTAAATCCACTGATTAATCATCATAATTATCACTCTAAAATCAAAATCTTTGACGCACGCCATGTTCTACTTGTATCATGTTCAATCTATTGGCAGCATTGAATTCATCAATTGATTGAGGTCAGGTTTTTGTTGCCTCATGAAATTGAGGAAAACCAGGCAAGACCTTTCTTGGCCCTATAGTTGGGTGGTAGATTCGATTGTGTCCATGCAAACTGTCCCAAATGAATCGAAATCAATCCATATTTACAGAAGCATACCGGAGAGAGAGAGATTGCTAAAATGTTCTTCCTGACTCTTGGGGAGTTTATTCTTTTCATTTTATTAATTGTAATGCTTATTGTGAGCCTCTTCACGCCGGATCTGAGGTACTATGCCAACGACTTTGGTGGCAACAACGGTGCCTTAATCCACTTTGTACAGTCAACCCTGGAGGCGGCGCTTGCTGGAGACCAAGCATAGTGTGGAATGGGACATAAGCAACACTAACATACATGAACACCAACCATACTGGGAATATAGCTCATGGAAATACTGTGGATATGATATGATCTAACTTCTAAGTTGCAATCATGGATTTATCAAAGCTGTCCAAACATTCCTCATCCCGCCGTTCAACTTTATTGGACCTTGGGATTTTCAAAGGTTTTGATGTTACTGGGGCCACATTTTTGTTGGGGCGCCACGGTGCCAGGCAGCCCCAAGTCTTCTGGAGGAGTTTGCCCTTGATGGACGATGCCTCAGCGAATCTGAGAACCTCTTGGCGCAGGAAGCACCGCACAAAGCCGCAATGCTCGAGCAGCTGAGGCAGGGATTTCTGCTGTCCAAGGAAACATCCTTTCACAGATGTCCCTTAAATGTCCCCAAAAAAATGCCAAAGTTGTTTGTCCATATGAAAATTCCATTTAATTCACAGACCATGGAAGCGGCGGATTTGACGTGGTGGAGCTTTCCAATTGTTTGGAGGTACCCATTTGCCTCTCTTTTTGTGTTTTTTCAGGTCATCAATCCACCGCCCGTAATGGGATGACTTGACTCAGCTGCAGAGTTCTTTCGTCTTCATCAGGGTTTTGTGGCTGCAGACTGTTACTCAATGGGTTGGGTTGGTGTAACAATTTTATCTGGATATCTATAATTACATGTATATATATATATACAGATATATAACTATATTATACGCTAATTATTACTAATTTCATGGAAAAATTATAGCCGCCAGTTTCTGGTAGATCCCAACGAAACCAGATCCAGCAGGAAAGATGGTGACTTCCATCAAGTTGCCGTGAGTTTCAGCGACTTCGATTGGCGCCTCGAGCTTAGCAGTACTTCTGTGACTGGATGCTGGGCACCTCGGCCTGTGTATGGTATGGCTATGGGTGGAATTCCTGGGAATGGCTAGGAAAGTCTGGATTTTAAGATGTTTGAAGTTTTAGATATATTATATATTGTCTTAATATGTTTTAATAAAAAAATATATAAAAATAGTCATTTTAGTTAAGATCCTTTGCTTGGATTAAATATTTGACTCAACATGGCCATGGGGATTTCCCGGCCAGCCAGGTTTGATCACTAGAGGGTATATGGATGTGTTCAAGGGTAAAGATGTATCGGTCTCTAGGCAAGTTCTTGAAGTTTGGTACAAAATATGGTGATCAGTGATCAGTGTGATTTACCGAATCAAGGTACATGTAAGTGCAATGAAATCAGCAGGATAGTGGATGACCGAGGAGAATTCTATAATCATCAACTTAGCATGTCGTTTGCTAATCTAGCCTGGCTGGGAAATCATCAGGCTCGTTCAGAAAATCAGCGCGCAGACGAAGATGCATTGAGCCAAACCAGCCATTATATATTTTTATTTTTGCCAGGATTGGTCAAACGTACTCATTTATAATATTATTTTATTATATTTTATTTCATTATGTCCATGTTACATACCAGGAGCTTCAAAGACCCAAAAAATTGTAGGTCCAGGGAAAAAATCTATTTGTTTCGAGAAAAACCGGGTTTTTGTAAAGAACCCACATGTTGATTTTGGCTGTTGTTGGATTTGCACAAATTTGTCCAAATCGGGTGGACCTGTATCAAATTTCTCTTCATTACATGTAGCAATTTCATACTGACAACCTCTTAAATCTGTCAGACAGAAAGCAAGCGTTATCACACACGATGCGCGCATTCTCCACCGGCTGCAGTTACCTCCTATGCTGCGAACTTTCCCTTCAGCGGGACTGGAGGTAGTCAAAAAGTCACTATGGACATGCATGGCATTTCAAAAGTCAGCTTTTCAGATATGAACCCAGTAAATTGACAATAGCTCCGATAATCTGCGTTGTTTTCTGAATCGGGCAATTACCGGTTCGATCTTTGCAAAACGACAAGCGGAGCCTTAAAACTCGACGTCGCAGCCGTCCATTCCAAGAGGCCAAAAAAAAACAATATTTTCAGTACGGGTTAGTGTGGGTATGTATGGGTTAATTATGGGTTTATTATGGTTTAATACGGTTTAAACGTGGGTTTCTAAAAACTGAGTTTTTTCTATTATAGCAAAATATAGGTTTAGTCCGGGATAAATATGTTTTTTTTTGATTTTTTTGCAATGTTTTGGTACGGATCCTAAAATGATGAAAAACTGAAAATCCCTACTGATTTTTGATGATTTTGTTCATTTTTTCGATACTTGTGTTCGGCTTTTTGTTGGACTTTCGCAATCCAGAATCTTTTTTTCCCAATGAAAAAATACAGCCATGTTTCAATTTTGCTTCTAGGGGTGTTTCTTGGGAAACACTCATCCAACGACTCCAGTTTGACCGCGATCACACTTAATGTTGTCGGACATGTTCCAAGAGCATCGGGCCCTTTCTTGTGAGAACTGCCAGCCAAAGTCAGCAGAGTGGAAGTATAATCAACATGAAGGGTACTGAGAGGGATAGATCCAAGGCTAATACCAACACAGGGGTTTGAATCGTCTAAGGGAAAGAGTCATGAGATGTCTTGACACCAAGGACCAAGCGTGAGAAAAAAGTATGTTTTTCCCCTTGGTAAAGGGAAAAAACACATTTTCTGAGAAAAACCGTGTTTTTCTTTCATAACTGAAGAAAACCGGGCTTTTGGAAAAAGACATATATATCCAGCCATTTGCTCATTGGACGTACATGGATGGATTTACCTTGAGCCAATCCTATTTCAGTGAAGGAGCTGGAAAACCTGCTGGAGTTGGCTCGCGAGAAGAAGATGAAGGTGCCATGGGCGTTTGACGCGGACCAACGCCAGTAAACACAAGTGGATACGGAAATATACCGAACGTGGAGAGCTATTCTTTAATGTTCTCCAGGGTCATGACGTTTCATGAATTTTGCACACGCACACGCATAAATAAATAAATATATATATATAGGATAGATTATGGATGGATGATTAATAGATGCATTTACAAATGCAATGATCTAATCTACCTATATATTTATTTATTGATCTATCTATTTTTTCTTGTTTTTTCTTCTCTTCTCTTCTCTTATCCCATCCCACCTTATCCTATCTTATCCTATCCTATCTATCTATTACTATCTATCTATTACATTCTATTACACATAAAATATAAAAGGACTCATTGTCATGGTGCCACTTTTCCCAAGGACTAATTTAGTACAGCCTTAGGACTTACAGGGTATTGTACATGATACATCACCCACACACTGGCACACATCCTCCCAAATGTCGTTGATGCCAGGTGGCGCCACCCCCTGGCCGACCGCCTGCCGCGCAGCCGACGGATCTACGGCAACGGCGGTTTGTACAAATTGACACCGGAGAAGCTGAGACTTTCAGAGATTGAGCCTCCAATTCTTCAATCGACGCATTTTCTTAGGAATTTTTACAGTGCACCAGGGATGTTCTGGGAAAATCCATGTTTTCTGATAGATAAGATTCCAGCGAAACCAATCCATTGAACTCTTGGACCGATACTTGTACGACGTTTGGTAAAGTGATACAGTTTTAAAACCTATCCAGTGGTTAGGAGGGAGATAAGGAGCCAAGGAGCATGATATATAGTAAATGTGAGCCTTGGTTGGGTTTATATACCATGATTCACTGCCCAAACAATATTCAAAGACAGCTTGAAGATTTGCCACATATGCATCCATAGTTGATGGTTTAACTGCTGACAAATGATGCAACGTGCCATGACCTTTAAGAACTGATTGATGATTTGTCACAACTTTACATGTTCTTGCTGGGAACCGGCTGGAACTGATTTAAGCCTTTTGCGTTTTGAGGCATCTAGTCGCATCGCCAAAATGCACACAAAACAGCTGCTGTACATGCTGGAGCTGTCAACAAAACATCCACTGTAGCTTTTGCGGCTCACAACTGGAAGTCCAGCCTGGAAGGGGTGCAAGAACTCGGAGTTCTGGAGATGCCAAAGTGCATTTGGAATCTGAATGGCACATGTTCAGATGGTGTGGCAGATAATTCAGGATGTCAACAGTGTAGGTATAACTAGTACAACTAGTAAACATCAGAGCTTGCCACTAATTTGGCAGTGTTTTCAGGTATTCTCTCAAAAAATGTCAAACAGATGGACTGATGATTCCCAACAATTTCAAATCCTTAAATTCAGCATAGGCTGGAACTAATTCCCAATTGTATTGTTTTTTTTTCCGGTTGCCATTTTACTCTGGATCACCATTCTGAATGGCTCGAAGAAACTTGAGACTGGTCTGGTCCAGATCGGAAGACCCAGCACTCCAAAGCCCTGAGTGCGAGGAGGCCCCCAATGGCCCCCCCTGGGCCACTGGATGTCAGTGACTGCGACATCTTCCGGCAGTCCGGACTCGAAAAAGTTGTGAAACTCAAAAGGGAACAATCTGGTGAAGATGTGGTTTTTGAAGACGAGCTGTCGAGGCTCTCCAAAAACGGAAAATGAACCTATCGGTTTTGATCGCTTGGTTTCCTCATTGTTCTCCAGGGTTTGGGCATTTGCTACTTTCGCTTTTTAGCACTTCTTGTCTCAAAGTTGGGTACCAAAAACACATGTTCCATCATAAATTTTCCCAGATCAACGCTTCAGATGTTCTTTTCCGACAAAATATTGAAACAAAATGGTTTAACATGGTTATTCAACACTTGTTTTTGTTTGTGTTTGCCAGTTTTTGCCCTGAAATCTGGGAGCTTCGTGGCGCTTCCGCAGGACGAGCAACTCCGTGATTTCGCTTTGCATCCCAAGTGGCGTGTGGAAGATGGGAAAGATCGCCGCGGCGGAGACGCTGGTCATAGCTGGGATGGAACCGGGAGCCCAGTTATTGGTGGGTTATGGATGATTTTGTTCTTTTTTCGGGTATAATCCTCCCATTTTTGGAGCATGTTTAAGTGAGAAGTTATGTAATGTGATCATATCTAGATTTCGACAGCTGAGATTAGTGATCAGTGATTTGTGATGATTATGTTGGTTCATACATGTTTATAGAATTTCCGTGTCCACATCATTAGCTTGGCGATGCTGCTGCATCGCCAAGCTCTCAGGATCGACTCATAGATTACGGAAGCCCAGGCAGGAGATAGATGGGGCTGAGTCAACCTATGAAATTACCATAAATTACCATTAATATTCAATAATTGCCATATAT
The DNA here is from genome assembly GCA_947184155.2 of Cladocopium goreaui. Classification (NCBI taxonomy): domain Eukaryota; class Dinophyceae; order Suessiales; family Symbiodiniaceae; genus Cladocopium; species Cladocopium goreaui. The sequence goes on from CAMXCT020002591.1 coordinate 112,434, forward strand.
TAATGGTAATTACCATAATTAATATTAATAATTACCATATATTGCCATATGACTGGGGGAATCAACATCCAGCTATACCAGCTCTGACTTTGGGTACCGTTTGGGTACCAGGGTTTTGACCCATAGATGACTTCTACAAGAAAGGGGCAAAACCTTTGCCAATACGGCAGATAGTTCGTGACATGACGGACTTACCTGTGGCGAGTTGATTTTAGTTACGTTTCTTTGGGACGAGCAGCTGACTCCGCCCATAACCAGATGATCATAGATGTTACCATGATTTACCGAATGCTCATTTAACAGTTTGCTATGGATAATCCAATTTTTGAATATCATCGAGCAATTGTCCATGGCTATTTTAAAAAAATGGAGGGTACTGGGTAGTAGACCTTACTCGTCTCATTTTACGAGAAGTCGTCTCGCAACCGTCGTGCCTATGGGAAGTGCTGTTAGACACCTCATCCCAGATTAGTCATATGTTTTGTGCATGTTGAGTTTTTGATGCAAATCGCAGTGGCACGCCTTATACAGATGGGGGAAAGGGCTTCAAACTTGAATTCCCCTTACTGTGATGATGTGGCTTGTAGTCAAAGTAGAGAAGAGTAGAGAGGAGCAGAGCAAAGAAGAGTAGAATAGAGTAGAGGTGGGTAGGGAAGAGTAGAGTAAAGGAGTAGGGTAAAGTAGAGAATCTACAGCAGAGGAGAGGAGAGGAGAGGAGAGGACAGGAGAGGGGAGGAAAGGAGAGGAGAGGAGAGGAGAGGAGAGGGGAGGGGAGGGGAGGGGAAGGGAGGAGAGGAAAGGAGAGGAGAGGAGAGGAGAGGAGAAGAGAGGAGAGGAGAGGAGAGGAGAGCACATGAGGAGAGTGCCTATAGGTCTCGTTTTGTCTCCCAGAGGTCTCGTTTTAGGTCTTGTTTTTTTTCCCCCACATCCTGACACAAACACAAGCCACATTTGACCGTGGGGTGACTTCTTGATTTCGTGGGGTGACTTTATTTTTCACGTTGTGCCTTGCAGTGGGGTGACTTCATGTCAAAAGGGGTGCGAAAGGTCCAGCACCCGTAACATGGATGCGCTTGGCATTTTCCTGCTACAGGCGGTGCCAACAATACCAGCATCGTCTATCACAACCCTTTCAACAATGGCAGCTTGAATCAATGTGCTGAGCATTTGGTTGGCAGGACCCTTTAAAAAGATAAGTAAGGGTCCTGGGTAGTGCTGGATACATATGGATATATAATTATTATTGATTATTTGTATAATGATTATCATGCATAGCTATATATGCTATATATAGTTGTGCAATGTTGTGCATATTAAATGTGTATATATATATAGTTATGCAGCACATCATATAAATGATTAATGTTTCAATGTTTTATATACAATATACCAGGGCTTATATATATATATGTATATACACACTCATTGATTATGATGATTATGCTGCTGTGTTCAATTCTTCTCGACCCGTCCGGCCTGTGCATGAATATATCCAGTAGTTTGCCTCTATCACAGCCCCGTAGAAAGTTGAATGACATGTTTTTTCCACAAGCAGATCCTCACTAGGCATCCAAGGTAGTGACAGGTACAGGGCCCATGTGGTAGTTTCGTGCCACGACATGTTTGAAGAAATCTAACTTTATTCATTTTCATTCCACGAACGCATTGTTCTACAACTTTTATGCCATGTGCCATTCCACCATGGTAAAAGTGCTTAATCCGTCAAGTTTTTTCAGAGCTTGCGAGCCTCATCTGTGACCAAAACGGGGTCGGAGTCGTCTCAGGTAACCCACAGCAACTGTCCAATCGAGTGGAGGACTTCTTGGCCAAGTCTGGTATCCGAAGGGTCCCGGATCTCAAGAGGGCTCCAGTGGATCACATTTTCTCCTCGTATATAATATCTATATAGCCTGCAGGTAATATACCATACATGGAGTATTTGGAATAGTGCTTCCTCATTGTGGTATCTGTTCAAAGGTTGGACAGGGGCCGCAGAGTCCATATGTGTTTTTGATCGGTTTTGGACGAGCAGTTGGATCGTTGAGAACAGTGTCATTTGGTTGGTGGTGTTTTCCTTTTGTGTTCCTCCGTGAGCATGAACTAGCAGTTTGTTTTCTAAGTGTCTTGTTGATAAAAAGATCATCCCAACTACGATATATAATTACACATATATAATTATAGGTATATATAGTATATAGTCATGCAGTGACTTTGAAACCGATTACTGCAGTCTGGAACAGGAAAGCTCAGCCTGCAGATTACTACCAAATGACATGCTCAAATATGTTTGGAGTCATGAGTCGTGAGGCTGCATAGATTGACTCGTTATGATTTATTCAGCCTTTGCAGTTGCAGAAAGTTGAAACTGACTCCATTTAACTCCGATGCAACAGTTTGCTCACTTAAAATATGCGTCATGTACAGCAGCTACAGTATCGGGCGATAGCAACCCGTTCTGGGCAATGCCATGAGTCTTGCAATTAGATGTTTTGTTATGACGTAGATTTTTAGTTCGAGCATGCTAAAATAAAGAGAGAGAGATAGAGATGAAGTCACAAGTTTGATATGATGATATGCTTTAATCTTGGGTCAACGTTTGCAGACCAAAGTTGGTAGTTCCAGACTTAGACGCAAACTTGGCGGAACATCCAAAGCGTTGCAGCCATGGGATCGACTTCCTCTGCACCAGAGGTTCGGTTGACTGAGGATGGTTTCAATGTGAAATATGTTGGAACCGACTTCATCGATGGCATTTGGACGTACGATTTTTTGGTGCAACCACCACAAGGCGTAGAAGCTCCAGCTCAGAGGCTGCGGCGAAGCTTTGATGACGTTCAGTTGCTGGCGACCAGCATGGCGCAACGCTACCGCTCAGTGCCAGCTCCACCTTCCAAACCAATGTTCGGCATAGGTGATGGAAAAGCCCTGGAAGGAGACTAGGACAAAGATTGATGACGAGATGATATGGGATGATATGGGATGATATGGGAAGAAACGGGGCAATGGGATAAGTCAAATTCTGTCAGATGTCAGGATCTGAGATCCCTATACACTCTGCAGATGTGGCTCCTTTTCTTGCTATATTTGCTGGTCATTGATTTTTTGGGTGATCCTGGCCACAGCCACTTAGGTACGCGTTGAACATTTTTCTGTTCTCTGGTTGTATGGCCCCATGACTGCCCTTTCCAATTTGTGCAGGTATCACTTGGTATCTACAGGCGAGAAAGACACAGTTTTGAAACCTGAGTTTAGCATCAGAATGGAAAGAGCTAGAAAGACTTCATTGAAGGTATGTGATGATCATCCCATTTTCCTGACATCCACGAGCCAGGATACCTGCGTTCCCTGCTGTTCATCGAGCCCTGGCCTCGTACCAATTGCTTTCGGCAGTTTCTAGGCATTGCCATGCCACCTCCACCTCCAGCAGGTTTTGGTCTGTCAGAAACGCTGGGTCCTGCAGTGCTCCTGGGGCACCGGATACCCATGGGTGCACTTGCGATCCTCCTTAGCTTTTGCAAAGCTGCGGATGCCCTTGGCATTTGCAGCCGGGTATGCAAGTCGTTCCAAGCAGCGGCCTTACATTCTTCTGCCTGGCCCAGCCTGAAGTTGTGTTCAAGTACTGCAGAACGTGTGGTTGATAGCTTGAGCTACATTCTGATGAGCACCTGTGCCAACTTGCAGGATCTTTCCTTAGATATCACCTTCCAACAGCAGGGCCTCAGCGTAGCACAACCTGCCGAGCTGGTTCTGAGACGGCTAAGGAAGTTGGAATTGAAGTTGGGTGATCCAGAAGGCAACACCTTTGCCGGTGATTTGCTGAGCTGTGTCGAGTCACCCAAGCTGAAAGACTTCAAACTGCTTGCAGTTTTGACCCCACATCTGCTGGATGCTGTGCGCATGGCGTTGCTTGCGGCAGAAGGATTACACTTTCTGAGCCTCACCGCTTTAGCTGATCCCTCGGAGGTCATTTTAGGCGCGGTAACCGTAGCAGCCATTCAGGAGCCTTCCAGCTGCAGAAACTGCTGTTTGTTTACCGAAAATGCACCAAAGGCATCCAAAGGCATCCAAAGGCAATGTTAAGGATGGCACATCTGCTGAACTTTTCTCAATGCGTGTTTTCCCTCGGCCTCCGGGGTTCAGAAAGACACATCAAACCATCCATTCACCGATGTGGCACAGCACAGGAGATTTTGGACATTGCCCCAGCTGTTTCCAGCTTGAAGATCAACTTGGAAGATGGGATTGGCGGTCTCATCCGTTCCTTCTCAGGCCACCCACAGGGAGATGGTATTCTGCAGCGGTGCATGGCCATGCGAAACCTCCATAGTTTGGTCTTTGACTTCCTGGCTGATACTGGGTCTAAGGGAAGCTCCAACGCTGAAAAGGGCCGAAAACATGAAACAACGGAGGTCTAATGCAACAGAACGATCAGAACCGGGGGAGCAACAAGCAGATGGGGATCAGAAAAAAGAGGAACATGGTAACATGGTGATCTGAAGACCTATTCGATCTCAAGGGACTTCAGGGCTGAGAATATACTATATAGCTCCTGAGGCCGCCTTTGCTTCCTGTATCAGTTGGTACTGGGCAATGTTCATGACAATCTGAAAGTCATGAAGCCTTAACTCCTCCCGCAAATCAAAGTGATAAACATGAATCCACATTAAGAGACAGTGACTGCTTTTTGATAAACATTGTTTCGGTGGCTATGTCCGGGCTCATTCTCCGCACGGGTTCTGAGGATGACTTGGTGGCCTTGATTTTGCAGTCAGCTGATCGTTCTTGGCACCTGCAGTCCGCGCGCTTCTCGGGCTGCAAACAAACACTGCGAGATCCGGATCAGACCCTGCTGACTTTGTTGGGGAAGCTCTCCGGGGACCTGCAGGAGCCACCTGGCAATACCTGGTATCACCTGGTATCACGTATCTCCCGCTATCATATGTACGCATATATCATACATGAATATACATGACATATAGTTGTACTATGTTGTAGTACAGTACACATGCAGGCATGGGTGGCTGAACGAAGCAAACAGCACGTGAATGGCTGGTCTCTTCTTCGTTGATGTGAGATGATGTAACATGATGTAACGTGTTTGTGATGAAATCCTGGTAGCTTCCACACAACTCATTTGCTGGTGTTATATTAATATATATATAATATATATAATATATATATACATAGATAGATAGATAGATAGATTGTTAGATAGATTGTTAGATGCTGATTGCTTTGTTCCCAGCCAGTCCGGCGAGCTGGTGAAACGTGGTGAAGCATCAGATATCATCAGATCTCCGCAAAAATCGCCAGGTTTTCCTTCTTGATTGATTTGGAGCTCTTCATCCGCTCATTTGCACAGGGAATCTGGGGTATTTCCCATCAGCGCCTGGGTCCATTGCCCAACCTCTGGCAACATCGGGAGGCTTTGCGGAGACTAGAGCTGATGCCTGGCGTTGAGAAGCTGATGAACAGTACTCTTTGGTAAATTAACAGTTAGACCCTGAACATACCAAATTTTTAGTGGAAACTAAGCTTCCAACCCCTATTTGGCAGGGTCTATGTTAATTTACTGGAGGGTACCTTTTTGTTCTGGGGATTCTTTGGGGTCAGCTACAATGATTGATTCGATTGGTTGAACATCCTCATAATCTCAAATTGTTCGTAACACATGGACAGAGATTCTTCCAACACGATTAATCGTCACGCAATCCCTCGGAGGAATGGTATGTTTTTGTTTTTGTGGCATCCTACCACTACCTCTTTCAACTTCCCCAGGAACTGGCAAGCCTTCGATGATGAGGGTATGGCATGTTTGGTGGAGTGTTGCCCAGGACTGGAAGTGCTTCTGCTGGACAGAGCCGAGCCTCTTGAAGCAAAGCGCATGTCATCCCTGGGCTTCATGAATCCCCAGGAACATTCCCATGCCTTGGTGGTTTAAGATGTTGAGGGGCAACTGTCCAACCCCAAAGCAACAGAAATAAACCACTGGAGCAATTAAGCCCCCCAAACAACAAACTAGATATAGATCATTGTTTATTGTTTCCTGGAGAAAGGGCGTTTCAGTATTTTGGAGGGTAGCTGGCCCTGTGCAGACTTGTTTTTTTTCCACCACCCCCTCTATACTGGGTTCAATTCCCAATTTCTTTGCTTAGTTAAAGCCCCGATTTTGGGCAATTAAATCATGTTACTCTCCATTTGTCAACGTTACATTGCATCAAATATATATAATCCCCTTTAATCCCAATTTGTGACGTTTTTTAGCCAACCAATCCACATCAATCCACATTTTTCGAGGTACTGGACGGACAGCACGGTGCAGCGGATCGTCACTTCGTTGCCTTCGTTGGAGCACTTTCGGCTGCGTGCCTCCTCGATGTTGTCGGATCAGAGCTTGTACGAGTCGCCCGGCGAAACTGGTAGAGAGATTGTTTGGGTGATGATATGTATGAAGTGTAATATGATTATATGATTTGATATGTATATTTGGGTATATAAATATATATAAATATATAACTGGCCATAATGTCATTCAGCCTTTCCATACAGGTTTCACTTGGCACAGTGATTATCTATATCCTTTAGCAGTTATGCCAACATGTGCCATTTTGTATCTATTATTGTCTATGTTTTTTTAAATATATGCGGTTTACATTTCTTCATCTATAATTTGCACGTAGATGTGCGAAGAGAAAAGGTTGGATTCCGGAATTGTTTCTTCGATCATGCTTTTTCGATTGCAAATGATCTAATGCAAAACTGTCCCCAAGGCCAAGTTGAGTTCTTGGAGGGTAATACCAACAATAGTGTGTGGTGTAGCCAGTTCGATGTAAAGGCTGTCCGAGCCCGTTAATAATGTCGATCTCGAGTATTGAACAAGCTAAGAAGCTAATAAGCTAATCCAAATCTGATCGCAGCCGAAATCAAATGGATGAAAGTTAGCCACCCCAATGATTAGATGACCATTAGCAACCACGCTGTGACTTATGGCGTGTAATTGCTGAGATATAGGGTGTGTCATCGGTCCAAGAAAAGCTGCTACTTGAGGAGCCCCCAATTATGGTGTCCAGGTCATTCCAGGTCTAGTTGGCAAAAATGGGCCCAGCAGTACCAAACATGTCGAAAAATGGGGCCAGCTCTGAGCCACTGCAATACTTTTTGCACAGTCTTCGGCCAGCCCAGGTTGCAGCAAGCACCGCACAGACTCCAAATCTTGGAGATTGAACCATCCTATGCCATGTCAACGTGCTCTGGACCCAACTTAGTCGGAGGAAACACCCATGCGCTGCCACCTTGTGAGCTTCTTTGGTCACCCCATGATGCCACAAAATAATGACTCCTGTATTTTTTGTATTTTTTCTTGTTGGTTTTGGATGGAGACTGTTTGTTTATCGTGTTTTTCCAGCATGGATCTCAAGTAGGATTTCAGAACAGAGGGGCGTCTCTGGTTCCCTTATGTTTCCCCTAAAAAAAAGTGTCACCAAACAACCAATCGCTTGGATTGGAACCTGGGGAGCCCCATGGCTCCATATGGCTCCATGGCAGGTACATGATGGATCAGTTGAAGGCTTCGATGGCCGGCCCCTCGGGAGACCATGTTCCCAGCAGCTTCAGCAGTTTCATCGCTGCCCAACTCTTTGGACTTGCGTCCCCAGAGCGGACTAGCCCGGCGCAGCTCCTTGGCCTTGGCTTTGAAGATGATTCATTGTTTGTAGATATATGATATATGATGATATAACCGAAGGAAGTTTAGAAATCAAACTTCCGACTTATGGACAGATGGTGCAACAGAGGGGGGGGAAGAGCCAGAGAAGAGAAAAGAAGAAGAAAGAAGATCTCGGTGTGCGAAAATGGGTGAACATGATTGAAAATATTGAAAATATTGAAAATGGGTGAACATGGTAGAAAAGTCGTGAAACACTGTGTTTTTCCAATGCGTTGGGCCTTCGGAGGGTCCAAAAGTATAGGCTCGCTAAAGCGGCGGATGCGATGTCATCTGGTAAGATGAGAGAAAAAATTGCACGCCGTTGTGGCCCGAAGGAAATTTCGACATGAAAATGCCCAAAGCACCTCAACGTCGGAGCCCTTTTGGAAGTTGCGATGTGGAAAAAGTGCATGCGGCTGTGGTGCGAAGCTCATTTCAAAGTCAAACGTGTCAAAATGTTATAGAAAGCACCTCAGCCTTGAAGCACTTTTAGAAGGTTACTTCTTCCGAAAGCGCACGCCGCTGTAGCGCAAAGCACAGTTTGAAGTCAAAATGCACAAAACACAAAACACACCACGTTCGGAGCACTTTTGGAAGTTGAGGTCTTGTGCACGCAGCTGTGGCGGGAAGCAGATTTGGAAGTCCAAATGTTCAAAACACCTCATGCCCGGAGCACGTTTGGAAGTTGAGCCGTTCAAAAAGTGCACGCGGCCGTGGCGTGAAGCACATATGGAAGTCAAAATGGCAAAAGCACCACATGTTCGCAAATGGATGTTCAAGCGTCATTTTTGTTGGCAGGCGCAATGGATTCTGCACTTTGCAAAAAGGTAGCTACACGTGAAGTTTTGGCACCAGTTTCAAAAACGATGGTGGGCATGGGGCGTTTGAAGTGGATCTGCAAAGGTGCTTTTTGCGTGGCAGGCGCGGTACAAGACATTCTCCATCAGACATGTTAAGAGGTCAGGGCGCTGATTTCCTGAGAGGGGTTGGGATTTTGGAGCATCAGATCTTCAGGTTTGCCAAGGTGATTTTGCGTGACAGAGTGTAGCAGTGTAGCACTTCATATATGACCTGGCCTGACTTTTTTGTGGCAGGCGCAGTGCTCTAGAGGGAGGCATGAAACAAAATTGCACAACGCATTGGCACGAGGTCGTCAGCTATGCACTCAACTTTCCTTTTTTGAAGGAAGTCTCACAGAATGGCTTCGTTTCTGACGTTGTCAGTTCAAAAATTGAGGAAGTCTCGCAGAATTGATCGTTCGTGATGTTGCCTGGAAGTCTCGCGGAATTGCTTAGTTTTGGACTTGCCACCTTCCACTTTGCAGGAAGTCTGGCAGAATTCCTTCCTGTCCGACAGACAGACAGGCAGACAGACAGACAGACAATTGGATAGATAGATAGACAAAAAGACAATTAGTATAGAAAGAGACAGGCAGATAGGCAGATAGAGGGTCAGATGGTCAGATAGACTGATAGTCAGATGGAACGATAGATGCATAAACAGAAAGATAGAACGTCCAGTCGAGCAGAAAAGAAAGACAGACAGACAGACACACAGACAGACAGACAGACAGATAGATGGATGGATGGATCGATAGATGGAGAGTCCGATAGACAGATAGATAGACAGAAAGATAGACAGACAGATAGATAGACCAGATAGATAGACAGACAATGGACAGACAGACAGATCGATAGATCGATCGATAGGTAGGTAGATAGATAGATAGATAGGATAGAAAGTCTGGTAGACAAATAGTCAGATAGATAGAAAATAATAGATATTTAGACTGGTAGACAGGTCGATAGATAGACATACAGATAGGTAGATAGATAGATACGGTAGATAGATAAATAGAAAGACAGATAGGTCACAGATAGACAGGCAGACAGATAGGCTGGCAGATAGACAGATAGACAGATATACAGATAGACAGGCAGACAGACAGATAGAAAGATGGATGGATAGGTAGTTAGACAGATAGATAGAGAGAGAGAGAGAGACAGAGAGAAAGAGACAGAGAAAGATAGAGAGATAAAGAGACCTAGAGCCTCAACCACCTTCGGTCCATCAGTTCGCTCTGCCATCGATGAATCACAACAACTCACGTCCCCTATAATTTAACAGTGTCCTATCTTTGAAACTTCCGCCACCGCTTTGTGCGGTCCTACTGGTGGGTATAGAATTAAACACACCTACATACATACGTACCTTACCTTACCTTACCTTACCTGACCTTATAATACATTACATTACGTTACATTGCATATCATTACATGCATTCATGAAAATACATACAAACATAATTCTACATATGTGTTGTTGGCAATCATCCAGCATCTCATCCAGATATGTGCAGGTTTCAAACTGTGTGCTTGTTTTTTCCTCCAAAGTGGGGGAGCGATGGTTAGTAGTTGAAGAACTCATCCAAAGAATGGTGCAAATTTTCAACTTGGGAATTATTGCCCTATGCTGCAAATAAAACATAGCTATGGAAAATCAACATGTTTAACGGAAAAAAATGTTATAAATCATCTATACATGAACCATTTTCCCCGGCTGTGTTAACTAACCAGAGGGTATATGAATTGCCAAGTTTCTTCAATTTTCCGCTGGGCATCCAGCATCTGTGAACTTCCGTACTGTAGGTTGGGTTGTCCCAGCTATCCCCCAACCCCAGGGTGCCATCTTGAAATCGAAGTTCCAGGGGATACTCTCTATTCATCTCTAATAATTTATCCTGACAATGTCAAATCCCTCAGTTTAAGCAGGTCAATCATGTACAAGTGATACATTATGCAGCCACAAATTGTTGTTTTCAAACACTGTTTTTGTCGATGCAGATGATTTTCCTGTGCAAATCGCAAACATTGTGGTTTTCCCTCACCAGGTCAGGATTGATTTTTGGATGGTGATTTTTTTGGGATGTCCAACATCCAACATCCAAGGCTCTGGGTGTTGAAACCTTTGGATGAGGACAGTCCTGCCATGACTCTATGGCCAGAAGTGAACTTTCGCATCCGAAACCGGCGAGCACCTCGTGAAGGGATGTACATAGGTCGCTAGAAGACGGGCATTTGCCACGGTCAGTTACACGGTTTGTCCAAAAATGGGGGAATGCCTCGAAATGGTTTCTTGAAACGGGAAAATTATTGAAGATGATGGTAAACCTTGGATTCTTGGTTTACCTTCCATTTATAGACGGTTTCCCCATCAATTCAATTCCCATGAAACTTAGGATTTTTTCATTGCCATGTTTGATTACCGAAGGGTAGTCTATTTTTGGACAACCCCATTTGATTCCCAAAGATGGAACAATACTCGTCCATTTGCTCGAGACTGCAGCTTCCGCGTATGGATACCCGTGTGCCTGGAGGCCACAGATGTTGCAGCTTCACGCGTGGGAAATCTAAGCGTGTGTATGTATGCATATATAATACATATGATTGTAGTCATCCCCACCAAGTGGGAATATCTTTGAGAATTCCATATTCTATCTACCTCAGGAGCTCAGGATGATTATGTAATATGATAAATATTATATGATACATATATATTATATAAACACATATTGTACATATTAGTTAATTTTTCAGCACTGCTAACTTTGCCCCCAGATTTGTTATGGGAAAGCCAAGCAACCCAGGTGCTTTCGGACCTGGAATCCAGGGATCACATCCCCAGCTTTGTGGTGACAGGTGAACATCCCGTAAATCTTCTCACATGCCTATGACTCCTATGACCACCAGCAAACTACACAGCTATTGTTGGGTAATATCACGTGATATTGCAATATCCCAACATGGTATGCCCATCCAGGGCATCCCCAGGTTTTCAGTGGACATCAGCCCCACGGGGAGAGCCCAACGGTGGTGCGACATGTGCGCAGTGGTTTGCTGGTGATCACCGCAGATACCTCGTGCCGCGGCAGGGTGCGATTCTGGGCTAGGGGTGGGATGAATTCGGAGGCATGTCATACCACAAAAATGCAGATAATTCATGAGAATCCAATATGCACTGCACATTCCCAGATTTGATTGAAGGGAAGATTTCTAGAAACAATTCGGGAAACCATGGTTTTCACTAATCCCTTCCCCCTAATACTAACCCCCCCTCTCCCCAAATAATAAACACTTCAGGTAGTTTTTATTATTAGGTGGGTATTTATTAGGGAACCAGAGCGGACCCTAATAATAAATCAAAACCCTTGATATTTTTTTCGATTTCAAAATCAATTAATTTTCCTTTTATAACGCAATAAAGATATTGCCAAAAAATGGATCCTATTAATAAATCTAAAACCTTGATTTAAAAAAAAAAAATCGATTTCAAAATCAATGAGATTTCCTTTTCATAACGCAAGAACATATTGCCCAAAATTAAATTTCGAAGCGGATCCTAACAATAAATCAACAACCTGAATTAAAAAAAATATTACTTTCGATTTCAAAATCAATTACATTTCCTTTATAACGCAATTAGAATATTGCCAAAAATTAGATTTCGAAGCGGACCTTTTTAATAAATTTAAAATAAATCAAAAACCTTAATTAAAAAAAAAGACTTTACTTCGTGTGATCCCCACCATGACATTTATACATTTTGTTACTGGCAAATCTTCTGGCATTCTATCTGACATTTTATCTGGCATTATGTCTGGCATACCTTCTGGCATTCTATCTGGCATTCTATCTGGCATATCTTCTGGCATTCTATCTGGCATATCTTCTGGCATATGTTCTGGCATATCTTCTGGCATTCTATCTGGCATATCTTCTGGCATATTATCTGGCAAATCGTCTGGCATTCTATCTGGCAAACATTCTAGCACTTTATCTGGCATACCTTCTGGCATTCTATCTGGCATATCTTCTGGCATTCTACCTGGCATATCTTCTAGCATATGTTCTGGCATATCTTCCGGCATTCTATCTGGCATTCTATCTGGCATATCTTCTGGCATATTATCTGGCAAATCTTCTGGCATATCTTCTGGCATATTATCTGGCAAATCTTCTGGCAAACATTCTGGCACTTTACCTGGCATACCTTCTGGCATTCTATCTGGCATATCTTCTGGCATTCTATCTGCCATATCTTACAGCTTTCTATCTGGCATATCTTCTAGCATTCTATCTGGCCGTTGGGGTCCAGCGGTCCAGCGGTGCACACTGAGCTGGGCAGGTCCCAGGTTCAGGTCCAGCGGTGCACACTGAGCTGGGCAGGTCCCAGGTTCAGGTCCAGCGGTGCACACTGAGCTGGGAAGGTCCCAGGTTGAGGTCCAGCGGTGCACACTGAGCTGGGAAGGTCCCAGGTTGAGGTCCAGAGGTGCACACTGAGCTGGGAAGGTCCCAGGTTGAGGTCCAGCGGTGCACACTGAGCTGGGCAGGTCCCAGGTTGAGGTCCAGCGGTGCACACTGAGCTGGGAAGGTCCCAGGTTGAAGTCCAGCGGTGCACACTGAGCTCGGACGTTGGCGAAGAGCTTGGCGAAGAGTTGGGAAGGCAACAGTGGATGTGGAAGTGGAGGCAGAGGTGGTGGAAGAGATGCTGGCGGAGGAGGAGCAGGAGGAGCAGGAGGAGCAGGAGGATAGCTAGCCGAGGAGGAGGAGGAGGAGAACAACTGTGATAAAATCTAACAACCCTCACCTGGCAGGTGGGGAACTATCATTTTCGATTTCAAAATCAGGTACATTTCCTTTATAACGCAATTAAAATATTGCCAAAAATTAGATTTCGAAGCGGACCCTATTAATAAATTTAAAACATTATTTTTTTTCGATTTCAAAATCAATTACATTTCCTTGTGTAACCCAATTAAAATTTTGCCAAAAATTGGATTTCGAAGAACCCCCTAATATTAAATTAAAAATCCTCATATAAAAAAATAAAATTTTCACGGGCCATACTAATAAACACCCCGAGGTTAACTAGTTTTTGTTCTTAGGGGGCAAAACCCACAAATGGTAGTTTTATTTTTAAATTGTTTTCTAAAGGGGATCAATTAAAAGTCAAATTGGCCAACCAGAATTTTTCCAAACTTAAAGATGGACCCTAGTTTTTATTGTTTGGGGGGGTTAGTAATAGGGGAAGGGATCAATAAATATATATATATAGATACCATTAAACTTCGGACATGATGCTCGTGAAGGGATGGACACCGGAACTGGTAACTGGAACTCCTAATGCATACCCGAATGGACGCGTATCATGTATCAGAAAAATATACTGCTAGGGTCCATAACAAATTTATTTTGCCCACTTACATCCCACATTGGACGATCTATTTTGGCAAAGGGAATCCAATGCATTTGGGGACGATTTTTTGATATAAAGCAGAGTCAGCGGAATGCAATAAGGGATTTGAACATGTTGAAATACAAAATGATGAGCCGACCTGCTTTTGTGTGCCATTGCATTAAGGTATTCGAACATGTCAGTGCCGAACCCAGACCATTGTGAGGTTTGCTACAGTACAGTGTCTCTGCCAAAGGACGGCTGATTCAGACAGGTGAAGTCACAAGTTCTTATAGAGTTGTTTTTTTGTCCTCAACTAAACAACACCTTGCTGAAGTCACGAAAGCTAGCGTCAGCTTTAGCAAGTATTCCGGGGGCTGCTCAAGGACATCACGTGATTTTTCACGCGAAAGGGGGGGACCCCCCGCCCCCCCACCACCACCACCAGCATCATCATCATCATCATCATCGTCATCATCATCATCATCATCATCATCGTCATCGTCCTCGCCATCGTCCTCGTCATCGTCATCATCATCATCATCATCAGCACCATCACCACCATCATCATCGTCATCATCATCGTCATCATCATCACCATCATCATCATCATCATCATCATTGTCATCGTCCTCGCCATCGTCCTCGTCATCGTCATCATCATCATTATCATCATCATCATCATCATCGTCCTCGTCCTTGTCCTTGTCCTCGTCATCGCCATCGTCATCGCCATCGTCATCATCATCATCATCATCATCGTCATCGTCCTCGCCATCGTCCTCGTCATCGTCATCATCATCATTATCATCATCATCATCATCATCATCGTCCTCGTCCTTGTCCTTGTCCTCGTCATCGCCATCGTCATCGCCATCGTCATCATCATCATCATCATCATCATCACCATCATCGTTAATCAATTACATTTTATCATTATTGGCAATTATTGGCATTATCACGAAAGCTAGCGTCAGCTCGCTAGAGTCTTCTTGCTTTAGCAAGTATTCCGGGGCTCCCCAAGGACATCACGTGCTTTTTCACGCGAAAGGGCCCCCCCTGCCCCCTCCCCCATATATATCATTGTTATATATCATATATCATATATCATTGTTGCATCCTCGTTGGGACGAACAATGCCGCGACACGATGATGACAGTCCCTCCGCAACTCACCTCTTCCCTTCCTTCTTTCTCCTACCCCGCTAGCTTTCGTCATCCACCCCCGGCCTCAAGTTTTATTTGGGATGACGGTCAACAGCCCTGATTTTCCACATTTAAGCAGTGGATGATTGGTTATTACTTCCATCAGCAGATCTCAGGAACATCTATTGATGTTAACATCCCCCTGAGGCCTTAAAGCTCTTTAACCAAGCCAACAACCGCGGAGAGGTCGTGACAAACGTGTCTCTCAGCTGCAGAGTTGAGACTGGGCTAATGTCGGAAACCACCCGGATACCCAATAATAACCCATGCCCAATAACAAACCATCAATGGTTGGTGTAAACAGTATAAACAGTTTATAAACATGTATAAACAATCAAAATATGGATGGTTTATGATCGCTTTACTAACATGACTTTTTTTTTAGGTCACCACATAGAAATATATATATATAGGTCGCCCATTTGGAACACAGATTCACCACGATTTTTCTGGACCAAGGCGATTGCGCGGAGATCGTGTTCAGCTGGAGGCTGACCAGCCATGATGTGGGACCCACAAAGTTAAACTATTCCCAACTCTCAACCAGTAGGGGGATATTTGGGGAAAAATACGCAGTATAAATCATCCCACGGAGCAGTGTATCAATGGTAAACTGATAAACCACTATACGTTTGACGGGATGTTATGTCCTGGGGTTGAAGGGAGAACTTGCAATCCTCATATATTTTTCAGGGGGCTGACCATGGTACCCTTAAAATGTCCCTTGCACCCACTCCCTGATATCCCTGATCTGCCAGGGCATCCTCCGCGACGGGTCTCAACATCGCTGTCAGTTGCATTGCGATCCGGCACAGGTGCGGTGGTGGACACCACTATATTGTCCCCAACCCAAACCGGTGGAAAAAGAATGAGAAAAACTTCCAAGGGGCACCAAGCATCACTGGTAGCTTAAAACCTGCAGAGTACAATCATGAAGCATGGAAAAAACGTGTAAATCATCGGAAGTCTGGAAATGTTGTCCCATTGGAAAGTTGTTGGATATGATTGGAAAGGAGAAACAGTTCCAAAAACCATTGGATGCTCCATACGGCTCAGGGCAAGATGCCAGATGCTTTGGCTTCCTGTCTCAAGCTGGGGACGTGTCAGCAGCCCTGAAAAGAATGTTTTTTCAGAATGAAGATCCTGGTAAGAGCCGAATGAAGGGCAAAGAAAGGTTCATTGTGTTTATTCATCACCAACCTCTCCGAGGTTGGGGACCTGGTAGGCATGATCAAGATGGGGATCATGATATTTAGTGAAAGTGTCAAACTTACATCAAGGCAAAGCAATGTGAGGCGGTGTCATCAAGTCAGACCTCAAATTCCCAAGGCAGACCCTCAGCAGGTTGATGATCCAAGGTTGGGTGTCAGCTGAACGATGGATCCTGGGTAAAGACAGTTCCTTGGTCGGAAGATGTTAGAAGGTGTCTCATGTTCACATTTGGTTGGTGGGTCCAGTCCAAGTCTTCTTTCCGTCCTACTCGTACCTGGGAGAAGGATGCTGCTTGACTCGTGGTTTTTGAGATGGGTTGAAGGCACCAACCAGAGATGATTATTTACATGATCTCTTTATCTTGCTGGTCTGGCCGGCAAGTGACAATCTCAACGCTACAGCCCCTGGGCCCTATGCCCTATGCCGTTGTATGGCTCACCGGGTTGCTTTACAATTTGCCTTAATCATCCTTAATCCACTTTCTGACGCGGGGATACCACATGTTTCCAGCATGTGGATGGCTATGCGTGATTATGGGTGTTTTCTCAGACATTTGCACAACCTATACCTGTAAAGTTCTGGAAGGAGACAGTTTTGACTATGCATATACATCTAGTATAGATTAGTATAGAATACACATTCACACGCGCACACACAAACACACACACAGATATTTCTATATATACATATACACATGTGTGTGTGTGCGTAGTATAGATTTATAATGGTTCCAAGTATTTTTAAAACATTTGCAACAATTTTCCAACTTCACATCCCCTTGGGATGATCCCCACCATCTTCCAGGTTCTGGAAGATGGGCGTGTCCTAGCAGCTCTGGGAAAGCGTTTTCAGGCACGGTGGATGACTTGAGTATTTTGTTTGTGGTTGGCTCATGTTGGCTCCAATTTTGTTCGGACTTTGACATGAGATCAGTGCATAGTCTATGTAGTGCAGTGCATTTAAAGAAACACAGTCTATAAAAGTAAGACAATAAGATTCGAATCTTCAATGGCACTGAACTCACTCAACATGACAACAATTCGAATCTTTGTGGGTCCATTGGACGGCAGATCCCTATCATAGTCCTATCGTCGTATCAGGTGAGTGTGCAATCAATGCATCCGGGAAAGGCATGTTTGATGCTGAAATCGGAGACTTGTATGCACTGATGTAATGTATATAGAATAATGTACATTTCAATGCATCAATAGATAACTTACACACACACGCACACACACGCGCGCACACGTACACGCTCGCGAGCACACACACACACAAATGTTATACAGATTTCTACAGTATCACACGAATGATTCATACTGTGGAGTCCCTTTATTCCCATCTCAAGTGAAAGAGGCATTGCAAAAAACCATTTCAAGCCTTCAACGCCCGACCTTGACCTTTTGGCTCAGGTGTATTCTGCAGAGCGCCTGCATGTGAGCCTCAAAAACCTTAGCGTTCCTCAGTTTGCAGCTGGTTGAGGTGAAGACGATGATTGAAGTCCGATTTGACCAACAACCGGGTGAATCCCACTCAAGATTCGGATTCTTGCCAGTTACACTTGCACAACTCTACAATTCTACACATAGATTTGCTATAATGATGTTGCTTACATTTAGTCGCATCCGATTCTTGTTAGTTCAAGTCACTCCAAGTATGTTCAGTTCTTGTCGTCCTTTACCTCTAATTTTAGATACTCCTCCAGACCTGGATATTCATTCTTAGACTATGGTTGAAATATGGTTGAACTGATGGTTAAACTCGGTGAAACCCTTATTGTTGACCATTTGGTAGCTGGAAACCACCATGTTTTGTAGGTAAAGACATGTAAAAACCCACCATTTTTGTAGGTGAAGCCAAACTCCTTAAACCCACAATGTCAGGCCGAGTGGCTGTTGGAATCACAGAAAGATGTTCAGCTCCTCCCTGGCCCGGAGAGCGGCACAGAGCATCCCAATGATAACTGGCTACGTGGCGACGGACGGCTGGAACCAGGGGTCCCGGGGAAGACTGACCCAACTTGATATGGCGATGTGGTGGAAGAATAATATGGAAAAGAGGTGATTCCATATACAAATATGTATATATATATATATAGCCCAGTGTTTTGTGGTCCACCCCTCCCCCCGAGATGGTGATGGTCATATATGGATATAATTATACGATATTATACAATGATGTGTGTATCGTCTATGTTTATATAATATATATATATATATATACATAATTACATTGGTGTTTATATACGTATGCAATGTGTATGTGCAAATATATACAGACTGTATATGTATCTGCCCTGTATATATGTCTATGTATCCCGCCCCTGTGGATGTGGTGGGGGGTGGGGGGTAGGGGGGTTGAGGGCCGTGAGCACGAGACACGGGATCATATACTTATATTAATATGCAATCAACATTAATTGGGACGTGCAATGTGAGAATAACGGGAGATGTAGCACCCCAAATGGCTATTTTCATAGGGATACTGATGATTAGCCAGTGGAATTGTTTTCCCCTACCTGCCAGGTGAGGGTTGTTAGATTTTATCAGAGTTGTTCTCCTCCTCCTCCTCCTCGGCTAGCTACCTCCTCCTCCTCCTCGTCGTCCTCCTCCTCCTCTTCTAGTGTCTCCTTGACCATGTCTGCATCAACTTCCACCTCCACTTCCGCCTTGCCAACTCTTCGCCAAGCTCTTTGCCAACTTCCCAGCTCAGTGTGCACTGGGCTGGGACCTGCCCAGTGTGCACCGCTGGACCTCAACCTGGGACCTTCCCAGCTCAGTGTGCACCGCTGGACGGATCTGCCCAGCTCAGTGTGCACCGCTGGACCTCAACCGGGGACCTTCCCAGCTCAGTGTGCACTGCTGGACCTCAACGGGCAGATAGAATGCCAGAAGATATGCCAGATAGAATGTCAGATGGAATGCCAGAAGATATGCCAGATTAAATGCCATGAGATATGCCAAATAGAATGCCAGAAGGTATGCCAGATAGAATGTCAGAAGATATACCAGATAGAATGCCAGAAGATATGCCAGATAGAATGCCAGAAGGTATGCCAGAAGATATGTCAGATAGACTGCCGCAAGATATGCCAGATCGAATCCCAGACGATTTGCCAGATAATATGCCAGAAGATATGCCAGATAGCATGCCAGATAGCATGCCAGATAGCATGCCAGAAGATATGCCAGAAGATATGCCAGAACATCTGCCAGAAGATATGCCAGATAGAATGCCAGAAGATATGCCAGAAGATATGCCAGATAGAATGCCGGATCGAATGCCAGAAGATATGTCAGATAGAATGCCAGAAGATATGCCAGATAGAATGTCAGAAAATATGCCAGAAGATATGCCAGATAGAGTGCCAGAAGATATGCCAGAACATATGCCAGAAGATATGCCAGATAGAATGCCAGAAGATGTGCCAGATAAAATGTCAGAAGATATGCCGGATAGAATGCCAGAAGCTATGCCAGATAGAATGCCAGAAGATATGCCACATAGATTGGCAGAAAGTGTGTCAGAAGATACGCCAGATAGAATGCCAGAAGATATGCCAGATAAAATGCCATGAGATATGCCAGATAGAATTGCAGAAGCTATGCCAGATAGAATGCCAGAAGGTATGCCAGATAAAATGCCATGAGATATGCCAGATAGAATGCCAGAAGCTATGCCAGATAGAATGCCAGAAGATATGCCAGATAAAATGCCATGAGATATGCCAGATAGAATGCCAGAAGCTATTCCAGATAGAATGCCAGAAGATTTGCCAGATAGAATGCCAGATAAAATGCCAGAAAATATGCCAGAAGATATGCTAGATAGAGTGCCAGAAGATTTGCCAGAACAGATTGCAGAAGATATGCCAGCTAGAATGCCAGAAGATATGCCAGGTAGAATGCCAGAAGGTATGCCAGATAGAATGTCAGATAGAATGCCAGTAGATATGCCAGATAAAGTGCCAGAATGTTTGTCAGATAGAATGCCAGAAGATTTGCCAGATAGAATGCCAGATAGAATGTCAGAAAATATGCCAGAAGATATGCTAGATAGAGTGCCAGAAGATATGCCAGAACAGATTGCAGAAGATATGCCAGCTAGAATGCCAGAAGATATGCCAGATAGAATGCCAGAAGATATGCCAGATAAAATGCCATGAGATATGCCAGATAGAATTGCAGAAGCTATGCCAGATAGAATGCCAGAAGGTATGCCAGATAAAATGCCATGAGATATGCCAGATAGAATGCCAGAAGCTATGCCAGATAGAATGCCAGAAGATATGCCACATAGATTGGCAGAAAGTGTGTCAGAAGATACGCCAGATAGAATGCCAGAAGATATGCCAGATAAAATGCCATGAGATATGCCAGATAAAATGCCATGAGATATGCCAGATAGAATGCCAGAAGCTATGCCAGATAGAATGCCAGAAGATATGCCACATAGATTGGCAGAAAGTGTGTCAGAAGATACGCCAGATAGAATGCCAGAAGATATGCCAGATAGAATGTCAGAAAATATGCCAGAAGATATGCCAGATAGAGTGCCAGAAGATATGCCAGAACATATGCCAGAAGATATGCCAGCTAGAATGCCAGAAGATATGCCAGGTAGAATGCCAGAAGGTATGCCAGATAGAATGTCAGATAGAATGCCAGTAGATATGCCAGATAAAGTGCCAGAATGTTTGTCAGATAGAATGCCAGAAGATTTGCCAGATAGAATGCCAGATAGAATGTCAGAAAATATGCCAGAAGATATGCTAGATAGAGTGCCAGAAGATATGCCAGAACAGATTGCAGAAGATATGCCAGCTAGAATGCCAGAAGATATGCCAGATAGAATGCCAGAAGATATGCCAGATAAAATGCCATGAGATATGCCAGATAGAATGCAGAAGCTATGCCAGATAGAATGCCAGAAGGTATGCCAGATAAAATGCCATGAGATATGCCAGATAGAATGCCAGAAGCTATGCCAGATAGAATGCCAGAAGATATGCCACATAGATTGGCAGAAAGTGTGTCAGAAGATACGCCAGATAGAATGCCAGAAGGTATGCCAGATAAAATGCCATGAGATATGCCAGATAAAATGCCATGAGATATGCCAGATAGAATTGCAGAAGCTATGCCAGATAGAATGCCAGAAGGTATGCCAGATAAAATGCCATGAGATATGCCAGATAGAATGCCAGAAGCTATGCCAGATAGAATGCCAGAAGATATGCCAGATAAAATGCCATGAGATATGCCAGATAGAATGCCAGAAGCTATTCCAGATAGAATGCCAGAAGATTTGCCAGATAGAATGCCAGATAAAATGCCAGAAAATATGCCAGAAGATATGCTAGATAGAGTGCCAGAAGATTTGCCAGAACAGATTGCAGAAGATATGCCAGCTAGAATGCCAGAAGATATGCCAGGTAGAATGCCAGAAGGTATGCCAGATAGAATGTCAGATAGAATGCCAGTAGATATGCCAGATAAAGTGCCAGAATGTTTGTCAGATAGAATGCCAGAAGATTTGCCAGATAGAATGCCAGATAGAATGTCAGAAAATATGCCAGAAGATATGCTAGATAGAGTGCCAGAAGATATGCCAGAACAGATTGCAGAAGATATGCCAGCTAGAATGCCAGAAGATATGCCAGATAGAATGCCAGAAGATATGTCAGATAAAATGCCAGAAGGTATGTCAGATAGAATGCCAGAAGATTTGCCAGTAACAAAATGTATAAATGTCATGGTGGGGATAACTCGAAGTAAAGTAATTCCTCTTCCTCTCTAAGTCAAACCTAAATTGCGAGACTGGTAGGTGAGGTTGGCTATTATCTAATTTGGGCATAAACTGGGGTAGAACATACCGGTGCACATGATTCAAAGGTTGTGAATATGTTTGTTTTGCTGGGTTTAGCAGCACAGTGACTTGACTCATAAAATCCTGGTCTCTAGTGTGGTGTGCCACACACTGCCCAAGGTCCAATGCGACTCAGTTCAAGCGGCAGGCGTGGGATTCTTTAAGTGTTTTTTTCCTAAGAGGTGGACTTTGACACTATTTACTAGTTGAGAATATCAGAATATGGGGCTAGTTTCTTGGTTGCTGGATACATATTGTCTTCTATTCTTAATTTTTATTTGTTCGGTTCAGCTGTGAAGTTGACCAGCATGCAACGCTTGTAGGTCCATGTAGCCCCCATTCTTCTGGCAGGAGTTTGATTCAGCCGAGACATACATCTTTGATGGGCATGGTGCGCCGACCTGCCAGGTCCAGATGTGGACATTTAGGCAACGTGGATTTAGGATACATACAGTCAGTATGTATATATATATATATTATTATTATTATTTTCATTATTATTTTTACTATTATTATTATTATATATATATAAGATCATGCAATGTAGATTGTATCAGTCAGCTGATCAGTTGGTTGGTTAATTCACTCCATCAGTCAGGTCTTTAGTTAGCTGTTTAGTTAGATAGTAATGATCGTTATTTGGTATATTTAGTTTCAACCCTATTTGAGAGGATGGTTTCAGCATCAGCCAGGTAGTTTATGTAGATGGTTGGCGCTTTTCAGGTACCTAAATAGAGGCACTGTAGCATTTTTTTTTATCTCACGGGTATATTTTTCATGTTTTCCCTTAAGCCTTACATCTATGAAATCATATGGCAAGCCCCAACTTCCCAGGATGTCCTGAAAATCGGCTGAATCGAGGTACCCTTTGGGGAGTCCGTGGCGCAGCGCAAGGGGTGACCAATCTGGACTTGGAGCAGCAGATCATTTCTCAGGCGCAGCAGGAATGACTAATGACCAAATCAAAGGTACTCTACTTTGATATGAGTACAGTACATATATGATATATGGGATGAAAATTCTGTCACCCTCGTGTTCACTTTGTCAGAATAAGGTAACCCAGGTAGCTGCTACATGCTACAGCTGGATGCTCATCCCCCGTGGGAAAATCATCATGTCATGTTTGATCCATTCCCCATAGTTCCACATGTTTGCCTTCCAAACGCCACTAAAACGCAATTGAATCCCTATTAGCTCCCTTTGAGTTTCTTTAAATCCCTAAACCATGTTGACCCTCCATTATTCCAGGTATTTTTCATTATATTCCTGTTATATGGACACAAACATGTCAGACGGAATCATTTCCCCCAATATTTGAAGTACAGACTACATATTTCCACATATTTCCCATGTGTGTTGACTTAAATTTGACTTAAATAACTCTAGGGTGCCACGAACTGGTGCCCGGAAGGTCAACAGCCTCATCGCTGCGGCTTGGCGCTTTTCAGTGACCGGGGCTGGAACATGGCTGGAAAAGCCCCCGAACGAAATGTCAAATGGAGGTTTCAATGGGAAAATGGGAAAACTATTGGAAAACTCATCTATAAATGTTGTACATTGGGGATTTTCGATGATTTTCGGATCAAAAAACATACGGAGGTTTATGGCTGGGAAAGCCATCGAACTAAGTGTCAAAAGCATTCAAAAGCATGGGAACTCCCAGCAAGCCATGTTTGATTACCGGAGGGTATATGTTGATATTCACTCATTTGCTATCCAGATAGCAAGAACCGAGGTGCTATTTACATCTGAACAAGGCCACATTTTCGCCGGGTATCCCCTTAGACCTTGTATAGGCCTTTTCTTCCTGGTAGGTACTTATTCCTGTAGATTAGGGGGATTGGACAAGCCGTAGCACTGGAGGCTGGAAAGCAAGTCATTTTCGCCACCAACGACTCCAACTATTCGCGGCGGATGTATGTTGATAGGTGGGGCTGGGGTAACTTGATGGAACTTGTTGCTTGAACATGGATGAATTTGCTTTATGTGCCTGGCTTTCTTTCCATGCTTAGTATGTAATGTAGTGGAAGGTTGGAAAGGTATCTTATTGTGTGGTTTTGGTGTCGCCGCCAAGATGTCAGCACCACCACGACTGCCACCACCACCACCACCACCACCAACACCATTATCATTACCAGGAAATGCTCGTGATCAACACTATCACCTTCGGGATCCGGATTCTCATGTTCCTTCCCCTCATCATCTTCACCATCGTCGATTATCCCGCTGATGCATGATCAGCGTTTTCCCAGCCGCAGGTTACTCAAACACGGCATCTGCCTTTGCAATGACGACGAGTTCTCACGAGAACAAGCCAAGCAAAAAGTTGCTTGGAAGACCGATGCAGTGTTTCATGGTGTTTTATGAGTGTCATTCGGCATGTTGATCTCGGAAAACTTAGGGAGGACAAAGACTTGTCTCTTTACCTGAGATATTCCATGATATTGCCATTTTCCAACTCTATGAATCCATCCATGTTGAGGTTTTATATATATATATAAATATAATTATATATATATGTTGAGGTTCCATAAATAGATACCCATACATGGAACATGTCCTCCTACCCGGTGCTGCACCAGTTCTATGAAGCAGCAGATTTTTTTCTCCAACACATGTCTAAAATCCAGAAATTGCATTTGTTCCCTATCATTTCCCAACAATTGTGTAATATATATATATGTTTATTTATTGAGGATTCCCTCGACTTTTGAACCATCAACAGATTATGCATCCTGACATTCTCAGGTAGTGACTGCTGCATTCACTTGCGCTTGGTTTCTCAAAAAGGTCAGTGGGGCCTGGGGACGGTTGAGATTCTGCACTTCTCCTTCAGCAATCGAAAATTAATTATCCAATTATATGTGTATGGAGTTTTTTCAACACGGCTTTTCGTGGAAAATAATACGTATCCAATCTAAATATGATAAATATAGAAACCAGATCCATGTTCCATCCATTTTTCCATCGTGTTCCCAAGCCGCAAAGCCCGGCAGGCCTTGATTCGAAAGCCCTTCGTCATTTGTTCCCACGTGGGGTTATTGGAGGAGCTCCGTGAAGCAGGCACCGAAATAGTGGTGGCATACGGAGCCTTTGTGGAAAGCTTGGGATGTAATATGGAGGTAATGAAGGTGTCCTAAAATGATGTAACATGGGGAAACCCCCAAAGCATCCCAAAGCCCAAAATTAGGCTATTATAGTACTGAAAGCCATGGTTTTGATTGGTTTTTGGGGATCGCCGATTTTAGGGTCCCCATATATATATATATATATACACATACGGTATAAATAGACAGTTGATAGACAGTTGATAGACAGTTGATGTTAATTGATCTTAATTGATGTCAAATGATTCGATGTTTTTTTGTTTTACCCAATATGTGCGTCAATGTTTCGCTGCTAGTTCTTGGACATTCCGTATCAATCGACCTCAAGGGGAATTTGTCGACCTTGGAGACTCCCCAAATCCACAAATACGATCCGATATTGTTGATATTGGTTGTTGCCAATGAGATCAAGCTGGCTCTCCGTTTGATTCATATCCATGCATTTTCAAGACTCCAATGATAGGTACTATAAGAAGGCCCCCGGCACGCCCATTGGCCACCCGGACTATGTCGCAGCGGCTTTGACGGCTAAACGCGCCTCACATGACCGTTTGCTCGACGCCATCCCTTCCGTGTCCGACACGCAGGTCGCTTTCCTTCTGCTGCTCCAGTGCGCTTGCCCCCGGGCCAATTACCTCTTGCGCGTCCTTCCGCCTTCCCAAACCGACGCATTCGCACAGGCGCACGATACCGCCATCGCCGCGTGCCTTGCCCGCATCCTCACCGAAGGAACACCCCTTCCCCTCCCAGCCCAACAGCGCGCCCGCCTCGCCCTCGCCGCCGGCGGCCTCGGCTTACGATCGGCTCATGCTAGCCGCCAGGCAGCATATTGGGCATCCTGGGCCGACAGCCTTCCCGCCATTCACCGACGGCTGCCGGCCGCGGCAGACAGGATCCTCCACCTCTTGCGCGGTGAAGTGCGCCCCCTCCCACCAGCTGTCATAGAAGCAACACAAGCGACCCATGCCCTTCGCGCCCACGGCTTCCAACCCCCCGCGTGGGACACCCTCACCTTGCCGGGCCCCCTGCAACCCCTCCCCCGTGACGCTGGAGACTACCACCGTGGGTGGCAACGCCTCGCCAGCACAGCCCAAGACCGCAACGAGCTGGCCGCGCTCCTTTCTGACCTGGACCCTTCCTCGCGCGCGCTCTTGCATTCCCAGGCTGGTCCCTATGCGAGTCGCACCCTCACCGTGTACCCTACGAATCCCGAGTACACCCTGTCGCCAGAGCATTTCCGCGTGTGCCTCCTGCGCCGCCTCCGCTTACCCCTCCCCTTCACCAACCACCGCTGCAGTTGCGGCGGTGCCCTTGACCCTTTGGGAGACCATTGCCACCTCCGGATTCCTCCACGCCCGGTCCATCCCCCTGGAACGCGCCGTGGCCAGGATATGCCGCGAAGCAGGGGGCCGTGTCCGTACAAACGTCCTCCTGTGGGACATGAACCTCCCCTGTCCTCCCCCGGACGCACGCGCGATTGAAGTCCTCGTCAGCGGAGTGCCGCTGTGGCACGGCGCGCAGATCGCAATCGACGCTACCTTGGTGAGCCCCATCCACCGCAACGGTGAACCCCGCCCCAGAGCCGCCAGTGAACCCGGCGTCACACTCAACCAAGCCGCGCGCCGAAAACGCACCCAGACCTACCCTGAATTCCAATCCAGCACTCGCTGCCGTCTCGCAGTGTTTGGGTTGGAGGTAGGAGGCCGGTGGTCGCCCGAAGCCGTGCACCTCGTCCGGCACCTCGCCCGCGCACGCGCCCGCACCGAACCCACCTGGGCACGATCAACGGCAGCCGCCGCCTGGGCGCTGCGCTGGGCCGCGCTCGCAGCCATTGCCGCCATGCGAGCGCTCGCAGCGAGCCTCCTGGACTTCCCTGCGCATGGCGAAGATGCAATGGACGGCCCACCCCCCCCCTCCCCCAGCTCCTCGCCGAAACCCGGTGGGAGGACCCCCCCTCACCCAGCCGCTTGCCCCCTTGACACAGTGTAAAGACCTATCGTTTCTGACGCGCGCCGGCGGATTTGGGTGGGAAGGGGGAAGAAAAAAAAAGTGCTACTAGGTAGCAAACGGACTTTGCATAATTCCATTTTTTTTTGTGTGTGTGTTGGCTCAGGCATCACAGACTATGTCGCATCTTGGCATGAGATCGGTTGAAGCCGCCAAGCCAGATTTTGATGTGACATACTGTATATATATATATAATATTATTATATATTACTTACTTTAGATATAGATAAGATATACAGTTGTAATTAGATTACATTAGTTCTGAACTTAGCTCTGTTTAGTTTTTTTTGTGATCTTTAGTTTCCCCAGCCTTCTATCCAATCGACATATCATCCTGCAAAACCTGAGGCGACCATCGACAACCAGGGCCAGGCCTACAAGGAGTACTTTGCTCCAGCCCCTGGGCTCCCCCGGCCTTTGTGACCGTTGTGACCCTTTTTGAGGATGGGCACCAAGTTCCGGAATTAGTCTTACCCTCTGGTAAACGTTTACATAGCTATGGAAAATCACAATTTTTCATGGGAAAATCCACTATAAATGGCAATTTTCACTAGCTATGTAAACGTTTACCAGAGGGTAATGTCTTACTGCGCAAATCATTGTTGGATAACCCATGAGATTCTCAGATTGTCTACATCTGACTATATCTGACTATATAGATGTGCTATCCATAGCTGGACTGGAAAAAAACACACATGGCCCTGCTGCAGAAGCTCCATCAGTGGTCCCAGGTGACCAAAGAAAATGTCACAAGACTTGCACCTTGGCAGATCAGGCGTAAGGATGGATTTCATTGTACTTTATTTAATATCAGTTTCATGTGTCTAGATAGATTAGATTAGATTAAATTAGATTAAGTTAGATTAGATAGAAATATAGATGGATTAAGATAGATTAAGATTGATAGATTAGGATATATCAGGATAGATTAGGATAGATTGATAGAACGATAGATAGCCAGACAGACAGACAGACAGACAGATAGATAGATAGATAGATGTTTGTTCGAGCGTGTGTGGGTGGGACCAGGGAGGTGGATTCAGAGATTTGACTGCCATGGCTTGCGCCGCAAGGTGCAGCAGTCCAAGGACGTGGATGCCATTGTGGCACCTCAGCCTCGAAGATCGGGTTAACGTTGCTGCTGGTAGATCAAAGAGTTCAGTATGGTTATCCTTTGGTTATTAAAGATATTAAAGATAGCCATAGCAGCTAACGAAAAGCACAATTTTGGTAGGTACATCATTTTTTTGTCATCTATAGATGGGTCATGTTCTCTCGCTTTGTTGCATAACCAAGCTTTGTTAAATAACAAGTCTCTCAGAGGGTATATAATTTTGGCATGTTTTAGATACAAAGGGGAAGATAAGCCGAACTGACCAGCAAATAATGAAGCATGGTACCTAGGTACCTTGGTACCTCGACTGGTTTTTTCTAAGGTTGGCTGGGATCAGCAGTTGACAGCGCTCAAAGTAGCAGTGGCTGCTGCTTTTTTAAAATGGAGCCGAGTCACTTGGCAGATTTCTTCTGGTCAAAATTTGGGTTGCAATAAGCCCATACACGTGGGTTGCATGTACGCCCAAAGATGTTGCCCCCCAAATCCGCCCAAATGGGGAGTACCATTTTTTACACGACAGAAATGCCTGGGGTATGGGGAGAGAGATTCTTGATTCATCCAACCCGACGATGCAACATCCGACAGTTTTGTCGATGATTCTCCACTTGCCCTCATGAATCAATGAAGGGTTTCCGAGCCCGCCTTGTTCATACTTGCTGAGGCCACAGAGGGTCAGAATTTTATGCAGATTGTGCAGCACGGTTGCAAGTTTCTTTTGGCCCAGGTTAACGTTCTTTTGTGGATCCCAGAATGGGCGAACAAAGGCGAACACGCAGAATACCGAGACCTTGACCTCAAACACCAGGGATTGGTAAATGTCCCATTTTGGGTATATTGGACATCACCTTATAGTAGCCATTATAGACCATATACCTAATGGTTGGGTAATGTTCAATGGGGACATTTAATGACCCATGAACACCCAAAACTTTAGTTTCCTAGCATGATCGGTGGATTCCAAGCGTGCCGCTGTCAGGCAGTGTTCTTCGGATCACGCAGGTGTTTCTTGCTTACAGATGGTGAGTCATGGTCGATAGCGCTTACCTGAACGGTCGTATTGAGCTACCACGGAAGTGATGATTTACAATGTGTTGTTCTAGTTGCCCAATTGAAACAGATGAACATTGTTGTGCTACGTCAAGTAACACATGAGAGTGTATGACAGTGTGTATGATGCGAACTATGGAAGTATGAGATGGCATCAGCTACAATGCATCCTTGTTCATTGAAAGATGGATGTCCAATAATAAAATATATTAAAATATAATAAATAGGCAAAGGGGTTTCTTGACATCGACGTGCATACTTGATGCCGCATTTGTTTCATGCCGCACAGACCACGAACTTTGACTTTGCCTTTGCAACCGCAACCCATGTTTTGTATTTCCACTAGGGGGCCAGCGTTGTGGAATTTGCTCCAAAAAAATGCCACACTTTGCAGGCAGCATTTGCCTGCAGCGTTTGCACCTGAGGTCTTAGGTGTGACCTCCGAAGATTTTCTGCCAAGGAATTGGGCCAATCAGAGCATTCCAGCAGTTGCCCAGCTGCACCTCTCATGGCCACGGCTGTAGCCCGCGTTGCCGTGCTACAGCCGATTCACCAACAGTCATTGATCTTTATATATATATATATATACATATATATATAACATGTTATAACCATATCACAATTGCATTCATCAATTAAACTTAACATTTTACCCAGTTTCGGGGTGTTTCTACCTGTGATTCGTGAGGTGGGTAACGGCACTATGTGTCAAATGGTATGTGCATCCGTGGGCGAAGACATTCAGGCGCATTATGGCACCGTGCGCTTCGCGCTGGAGACTGTAGACGCTGACCGCTACAGTAAGGGTTTTGGAACGTTTTAGAAGGGGGATCAACCTGACATGAAACGCATGGACATGCAATCATCATCATCATCATCATCAGCAGCAGCAGCAGTAGCAGTGGTTTGTCCCTCACCCTGCCAGTAAACACCCAGAACCTCTACTGTACTGTAGTATATGACCTATGTTTTTTGATGAATTTTGCGGACGCGCCCGGGTTCAACATCCCCTGCCACTATATGCCACTATCATGACAACAGCCGCGCGTGTTAGGCCATTGATGTGGGCAAACCCTCAGAGGTTCTCATTGAAGCCTTGAGAAGACCCGTGGAGGAAGAGGGCTACGGTGGCCTGGCGTTGGCCCTGGGGCCCTGGCGGGTACAACGAACTCTGGTAGCTGGAGGTTTGTAACCTGACCTCATGTTGCCCATTGTGTAATGCATCTAAGCTGTTGTTCATCCAGATGCTGTCTCCTAAATCGATTGCTTCACACAGCAGTTAACTCGACACTGATCTCGCTGATCCCATTCAGACCTCTACAAGTCGTGCAGTACCACGCCATTTGCCTTGCGCCAGTTCAAACAAGTTCGAAAGACAATTACAATCAACCAGACCAAGGTTACACGGTTACACGGGCTGTATCCCAACTTATGAAGGTTATGGCCATAGTTATCCATAGTTGCAACGGCCATTAAAACAAATAAACATGTTATCATGCAGATCCATGCGTTGCGTCAGTAGCTGGTTCATGCTGGTTCCATGGTTTCAACTTGCTGGCGGGCGAACACCAAGGCGTAGAGCTGGATAAAGCGGTGATTGTGGCCTAGCTGCACTGATCTGCCTGGTGTCGCCGGAAGCGGAGTTTTGTAGCGATTTGGACCAAGGCTTCAGCTGAGATAGGAATGGATTGTGTCATATTGGGTTCCCGTCCATTTATCATCGGCTGCAAATTCAGACTGTTTCAAGATTAGTTCCCTGTGGCATTGAAAGAGGGTCAAGCTTTCATTTCAAAGGGTTCTTTGTATCTCTTTGCCCCAGCAGCTCAGCACCTCTTTTCGAGAAGTATTTGCCCATATTTGCCCCTACCAGACCCTACAAGTTTGAATGGAGCTTCAAAAGGGGTGGTACTGCAATATCTTATCTACCAGTCAGATGGGGCTTCAAAAACTAGTTAAGTTGTATTGAGTTCACACGCATATAAATAAATATATATATATAATATACACATGCCTTTCAGAAGAGAATGTCACCTATATACATAATAGATATCCCAACAACATCCAATAATTGACATTTAATAACCAGGATCATCTACCTGTTTCACTGGATCATCGGTCGTGCCCATCATTGCAGGTTGGGGATACCCTAAACACCGACATCGAGCTGGCTGTTCGCAGTGGCATGCGCTCCCTCTTGGTCTTGAGCACCTTGTCAAATGGCAGATAGTTGTTGGCAACTATCCCAAGAATGGCCCACACTTCTTCAGACTTGAGAGGTCAAGAAAAGCTGCCGGCTGGGCAATTGATTTTGTTCCAACACCAGATTGCCAGTTTACTAAGTATTATATAATTACGCATATAATTACTATAAGCATACTCGTTCATAGTCTTTCTGCGATTTTCTGCGTTGGTTTGTTCTGAATTCAATAGCTTGATGGGCTTGATGTGATCCTTGGCTGCATCCCAGCCCCAGGTGGTGTCACAAGCCGCTCGGATTTGGAGAAGCTGAGGGAAACCACTCGCTTCCCCACCTGGGTGGTGGAAAGTTTGGCGCACATCTAGGCCCGATCCTAGGCCCCTGGATGATGGAATTCCGGAACAAGTGAAAGAACATGGGAAAAGCCAATAGGAAGTCATCCAAACCCCAAGTAACGGTAGCTTATTGATGTTTATTGTTGGATTTATAATATATATATATACATATGTATATATACATATATGTATATATATATATATGTATGTATATGTATATATATATATATACGTGTGTGTAAACATCACTGATTAAAATCCATTTAGGGTTGGATTAAATCCCATTTAATTATGTTCATTTATATCCATTTATTATTGGAACATGTCGTTGTGAACATTTGGGTATCACAAGGTTTGCGTTTCAGAGGTGATCTATAGATTCACCTGGGGCCCTTCCATTTTCCTGGGCACTTGGATCTGGGCAGCGCTTGGTGGCCAGTGGTGTAAATTATATGTTGTTTGTTTTTCTCCCATAAATCTTCAATGTTTTATTTTTGAATCCAGAAGGTGTAGATTGAATATGATGGCATTGGAATTGTCTTTTGACAAGCGGTCAGTGCATCCACTGGCGGGCCAAGCATTGTTGTATATTGTCACTCGCTAGAACATGGAGAGCTTAAAGCTGCCATGGTCTTTCACCAAGAGATAGATGTCGCAGCGAAAACATTAAGGTATTCGGTGGAGCAGGTGGTGCGATGAGGATGATAATGACAATGTCGATGATGATGATGATGATGATGATGAGGATGATGATGATGATGACGACGACGACGAGGACGATAACGATGACGATGACAATTATTAATGGTGGTGGTGGCGGCGGTGGTGGTGGCGGTGGTGATTACGATCACGATCTACATTGAATTAAGTTCATTTGGCTAGCAGTGCCGTGCTGGATTTGCAGTGGAGATAGGCGATAGGCATCCCGAAGAAAGCTAGAACAGCGAACTCCTACAGAGAATTTCAGTAGAAGAGCTATATTGAATCAAATTGAACATGTATTATGTTTCTTTGTAGGGGCCCCTATCATTTCATTTTCAACTTCTGACTTGGTTTGTTGAAATATGGCCTTCCTCCCCGCCATTTTTGGCGACCTGCTCGCTTGAAACCCATGATACGAGGACCTTTCGATTGGGTGAGATTGAGCACTTGCCTGTGGGTGCCGTGGCCCAGGAAGATCATGGGACATCCAATCAGCAACTGTTTGAATTGAAGGCTATATCAGGAAATCTTGGCGCAGCAAACCATGGTTTACGGATGTTTACGGATATTTAGGGTACATTGATTTCCCTTGAACCATTTAGAACTTTCATTGATTATTATTATATATATATATTATACAGATTTCTAAACTGCGGCCATGTTTGCAGGTGACGGTGTGGTGGACTGTCTTATCTCCAATTGCGCTTGGGGCCCCAGGTCTTGAGCTGGCCATTGGCCCATCCCCAGATATCCCCAGTGGCTGCCTTGTGAGGTGATCAACCTTTCTCCAGATAAGCTGGGCACTCAGACACGGCGGATGAAGCGATCTCCAAATTGGTGGCTGAATCTGGTTAACTATCTGGGTTAAATATGGCTTAATTATATATCTATTTCAGGATACACCATTGATAGTGTTGCTAAGACATTTAAGACATGCTTAGACTATATAACAATGATTAATTTATATTTATGGATATGTAACATATTATTTTGGGTATAATTAACCATTTTTTGGGATGATGGCAAGGTTTATCACCGGGTTTGCCACACTATTGGAGTTCGTTCTAAAGTGAAGCTTCCAGAATCGGAGACAGGAAAATTTTGCAGGAAACCCTACCATTACTGGTGCAAACATGTGCAAACATGGTTTGCTGCATTTTTCACCTTCAAGCAATCGAATGAACAACTTCTGGAAGATAGTCCAAATGGTGAACAATAACGGACATATGAAAAAGTGGCATTGTTTTGCGGCAAAGTAGAGCACACATCTAGCAGCAACGGGGGGTTGACGCCCATGCGCCTAGGCCACAAGTGTATCGCGAGATGAATCGAGTGTGGATCGCAGAGCGGCTTCTGATCATGATACCTTTGGTACCGGAGTCCAGTAAGATTAACTGGCTGTATCCGATATGGGTATGGATCAATACCTATTAATACCATTTTTAGGGGGATGAACATCCATTTACCAGCTATTTTGATGTTCACCAGGGGTACAAGGTTGTGACACACTGCCATATGTGTAAGAAGTGTTCTAAGCTGGTAGGTTTCAATGTCTTCTCTGAGCCTCTTGCATTTTATTTGCTCATGCCAGATGGTTTCAGTTTCGAACAAGATGCTGATCCCCAAACAAATGGGACGATGTACGATTATATGACCCCCAATGACATATTTTATTTTCATCATATTCGCAGCAAGTTGTTAGTGTTTTTTCATGTTTTTTCACGGTAGAATATGGTAGAAATCACCAGCGTTTGGTGCCATTGGGACGTGTGTCTAGGTCCTGAAGATCGGAGGCCGCGTTTCCATTTCCGACGTACTCAGTGCCTTGTTACAAAGACTTGGGAAGTTTCCCAAAAATTGGGTAAGGTGACTGTTACAGTAGGGAGGACAAAAATCAGGTCCCCTTCTCAAACCATCTTTTGCTGAGGTTCCTGTAACATGTCTGTCAATTTTGCACTGAGGTGAAGCTTTCGGCACCCTTTTGCCAAGTAATATTCAAGCAATCAATGGCTGAAGAATCCTGGCAAATTTATTCAGAATACTTCTGCAAATGGATAAACAGTGGGCATTCTCCACGGCTAGATGACCAGACACCTACAAGCAGGGGTCCCCTTGTCTAGAACAGTCACTGGTGTGTTTGGTCTTGATTTTAGTACAGCGTGGTGACATGCGGAAATTGTTGATGAGTTTTGTCCGCTTCTGCCAAGGGATGAGTGACATCCCAAGCGAACTGAAGACGGCCCAAAGCTATAGCTGCTGAGTGGTGGCCCGAGCGAACAAACCCAGCTGGCAAGTCTGTTCAGCTACCATCAGCCTGAATCAAATCTAAGCTATGTGTTGAGACAGAGGCAAGGTTTGGGAATGTGCAAGAATGGGGCCCACTTGTCGGTGGGCCATTTCATCCATTTTAAGCCATCTGCACTGATTGACAGCAGCATCATGTTCTGACAGTTCTCAGGTTGCAGGGGCCTCTGCTGAAGATGAGATGCAACTCGTCCAAAATACCTGCAATCTAACCACCACTCGTGGGGATTTGACTCCATTACATGGAGATTTTTGATGGATTAGTTTATTTACACTCTGGTTATTCACCCCGCTTCGCGTGGGGTGGCCGCCCACACCGCAGGTTTATTTCGGTCCGTGAGAGGGGCTAAGGGTGGTTTTCCCCCGTGGGGGCTCTTCAAGCTAAGAAGTTTCAATAAGAAATCCTTCCAAAACATTGTTTTTGACAGTGTTTTTCCAATGTTTCCAGTCAAACAGACGGTAATTTACACGTTTTTTTGCCATAAAGGCAGTAAATCCTTCCAAAACATTGCTTTTGACGGTGTTTTTGTAATGTTTCCAGTCAAGCATACGGTAATTTACACGTTTTTTGCTATAACGTCAGTCCAAAACACTTGTTTTTGCAGTGTTTTCAATGCTCTGGCATCCAAAAACCCTGCAAAATCTTGCTATGTACAATGTTTTTTTCATTTTTGGCCGTTTTTCCATTGCCGGAAAGCTACCAAAATGACCCAAATTCCATTTCAATACCCTCTTGCACTCAGACACCCAAAAATCCTCGAAAAATGTCGAAAACACCACCGTATTCTGGTCTCGGTGCGAAACCGTTTTTGGGGTCTGGTCTCGGTGCGAAACCGTTTTTGGCCCCCCCCAGCTAATAAAGCTGATATAGCGACTGCTATATTAACAAATGTCATTGAGCATTTAGTGTTGCTGTTGCCCCCCAATAAGCACGCCTTCACCGCCAAAGCGGTGTGGGCGGATTTTTGATGGATTAGTTTATTTACACTCTGGTTATTTAACATAGCCATGGAAAATGGCCCATTTATAGAGGATTTTCCCATTAAAACCTCCATTTATAAGGGATTTTCCATGGCTATGTTAAATAACCAGATGGTATATCCCATGATTTCGAATGAAACCTTGTGTTATTAACAGCAGTTGCCCCAGCGCCAAGGCGAAACATGCTGAATGATGCAGGGTGGGCCGGTGGGCCGTGGTGATCTTATTTCAGGATCTGCAGAATCCCAAACAAGCAGAAAGTGAAAGTCTATATATAGAATGCCATGCAAATCCAAATGTCACAGTACATATGTTGCTTTGTTGATGTCACGTCTTGGGTTTGGTCATGACATGCATTGATCCCCGTGCAGTTCAATCCTGGCAGATGTGTGTCACAAAGCCGAGGAACATGGTTGAAGATGAGTTTGTTTGAAAATTTGAAAATAAGATGAGAAACAAAATCGTGGTTGAACATGGTTGATCATCATGTGATGGCCGTGGCGGATTGAGAACAAACCATGATCAACATTGATCAACCACGATTTTGTTTCTCATCTGAACATTGCCATACGTAAAGTTTGTGGATGGCCGTGGCCAGGTTTGCGAACATACAGATCCAGGTCAAGGAGAACGCAGCGGTGCGGAGTCCCATGGAGTAGCGCCGGCACCATGACCTCTGCTGTTAGATGTTGGATGGGGGTCTCACTTCCTGGAGGCAATGCAATGCAATACTATTTAGAATCATATAGAATCATTAGAATCATTGACAGGAATTAGATGTAGTGTAATCAATTAATTGGTGGTTAGTTGGCAATACTATTGCAATACTCACTTTAGAATACTTTAGAATCATTGGTAGTAATTCTAATGAGTTGATTGCAATACTCACTATTGTTAGAATTGCCTTGGTAATAAGTAATAAGTTGTACCCTCTGGTAATTTAACATAGCTATGGAAAATCACCATTTTTAATGGGAAAATCTACTATAAATGGTCATTTTCAATAGCTATGTTAAATTACCAGAGGGTAATTGCAAGGCCATGGCCTGCAAAAAGCCGCTTGGATGTGCCATCCTGAGGACATCATCAAAGACTGGATGCCGGGCAGCGGAGCCCATCCCTCGGTGCATATCATGTGGCACGCCATGCAGTTGACAATTCCCACACTTTAGATGAACATGATGTTGTTTTTACATTTTAATATACACATATCTCTCTCTATATATATATATATATACATATACATGTTACATAACTATGAATATAGATATCTATCTATATATATGCGTGTATATATATATATATATACATACATATATATATATATTGTATCCGGGAATTGTCACAGATTCTTCCAGCCGGCCATGTTTGTTGACTTGAGGGTCAGTTGGCCAAATGCATCGCATGCTCACAACGTGTCAAGCTGTTGGCAGGCCGAAAAGTATGTCACGAGTGCATATGTGACGGCGATCAAGCGTGCAGGGCGTTCCATTCATGATGATGTAGGGAGCCTTAGTGGTTCAGTTGGCCACAACATGCCACAAACAGGGTGTTGCGGAAGTCCTGCTGGAGCCCCCCAACGGAGTTTCATTGTCACATATTGTGACCCACGCCAGCAGTTCGAGATGAAACATGATAGAATCGTCTTGAATCTGCTGATGGCGATAGAGCCACGTTCTAAACCCTTGTGTTCATGTTAAGCAAGGGACCCCTTGTAAGGGTGTGGCGTAAGCAAAACTTTGGTGCGCGTAAGCCAGCATAAGCTCCGTGTAAGACAAGATATGCGCGTAAGCAAAACCTGTGCGCGCGTAAGCAAGACGTAAGCAACGGCGTAAGCATTTTCTTATTTGGTGCCAGTATGTAAGACATTTAGAACATGGCTCAATAAGCTTAACATATCTTAACGTGGCTTATATGTGGCTCATTTATATATGTTGTTCTATTTCGTCCTATTTTGCTTCTTCATCCACGGCATTTTTGAGGCACTGAGTTGAATGAGTTATGACTTGCGACGCGCTGCATTCCACAACTTTTACAACCATATCGACCGTAAAGATGCCAGACTGCAGGTGGTGATATTGCAGCGAGCAGATACATGCAGTCCTTTTGGACCATGACGGGACACGTTTCTGGTATTTGTTTGGTTGTCGCGTGGTAATCTTTGAAGAATTTGCACGAATTTGGATTTATAGAATTATGTATAGGATAAATAATCACAATCGACTAATTTGCCGTTGAGGTGATCAGTGGAACACCCCAACCAAGCAGCCCATGGGCAGATTCATCCTGGGTTGCCATGGCACGTGCACCACATTGCTTTCCTTCAAAGGTTCGCCGAAAATGCTGCGCGCGGAGCTCGGAGGGCCAAAACGCTGGGACATCTCACATGGAATCCAGTCAGTTAGATGCAGCCTCTATGGACACGTTGGTGTACATCAACGTACATTGTTTAGTGGTGCCGGAACTATCAGTCAGTACACTATAATCATGGGCCCAGACCATCCCAGACCAATCATAAGTTTCACCATTTTTAGCCCCATTGAGCTGGCAAATCTGAAGTGGGGGTTTCTACAATCTCAGTTGCCGCACCAATCTACTGACAGACCCAGGAGCCTATGGAACTGGAAGTCAGCAAACCTGCGGGACCGGGTGCCATACTCTCAGATTCTCATATTGGCGCTGGAAAGATGCAACGTCCGAGTGCGGCAAAGATCCTCTGAAATGAATCTAAGTAATTTATAAAGTAATACATAGAATATATTCCCAATATTCATCCTATCCTCCCAAGATTTCAACCGCCTTACGAGGAAGCGCATTTAGGACATTCAAAGTATAGTATTGCAAAAGCATTTTTTACTCAGGATTCATCTTCTCTCATGCCCACGTTGAATCTCTTGAGGCCTGAGGTTAAAGAAGGACTTCCCGGCGATCCGCGTGGAGGCCTTGGCAAAGCATGGCAAAGCTTTAAAATATGTTTTTGTTTTTTGTTTTTTTAAGTCCATCGTGGGACATGGTGACTCCATATATTTTCTGGTTGGTGTTTTCAGATGTTATACGTTATATGATGTTATACGATGTTACATGATCTTATATGATATATATGATATATATATATATGTGATGTTATATATATATACTGTATATATATATATAGAGGTTATATAGGTTATACAGGTTATACAATGTTATATATATAGTTATATGTGAGGATCTTGTTATACTCCTGATTCAAGATGATCCTTAAAATCGGCCGCTGCTTTTGAGGTCGCTTGGAAGTCCATCGGCCACTGGGAACATGGCATCTCCATCCTTTCAGCTGCGCGTATTATACTATATCATATATGGATGGCGTAGAAGTATCATGAAGTATCTAGTATATAGATGTATATAGTATAAGTATACTACGTTCGATATTACACCTGTACTTCTAATATAGTTTTATCCCAGATGTCGTTCAATGGATGGAGTTGCCATGCCCCAGTGGCTTCTATTCAGTTGGCTTGGCGAGAGCTCGGCACTTAGATTCAGCATGATTCAGCGTGCCTTTCTTTTTCTCGTGATGGCGGGAACCTGTTCCACTACTGTAAGCCCTTGGAAGTCCAGGTCGGCAAAAAACGCATGCACACACATCTATATTATATAAAATAATTACACACTATTAACTATACAGTTTCATCAATGCTCTGTGAACAAACACTATTAGAACTGGTTGCACCCGCATCATTTTGGTTGGAAGTCTTGAAGAGTTGGCATTCCATGATGCCCCAGCCATGGCGGTAGGTCGCCGGCGCTGATGCCGCCAGTGCAAGAAAAAGCGCCATCAGCTGATGGTTCGACCAACCCGGTTCCAGACAGCCCGCTGGAGATTGCAAGGATATTGAGATGCAGTTAGAAGATGTCCATATGAAAAACCTAATAGACCCCCTCTCTCCAATATGTTTCTTGACGCATATGCAAATAAGAACCATGTGTAAGAAGGGAGTAGCTTGTTTACGTTTGCTTATTATTTGTATACTATTTTATACTATTTCTATGTAAGTGATTATCGGGTTTGGCATGGTTTGGCCATGTTCTAACGTGTGATACCTGCCTGATCCTGCTTGATCCTGCCCAGATCCTGCCTGCAGTTGCAACTGTTTTGCTCCCAGGGCGCTGCAGCATGCCACCAGCCAGCAGGCTACAGACGCTCTGTTAGCACCCTTGCTGCCTCAATGGGTCAAGGAACCCAAGCTGGCCACCACTGCTGCCATGCTGCATCGATGGTTCTCAGTGAGCTGTCAGTGAAAGATGTTCATTTTGTTGTCATCATAGTCCGCCATGCAAGGACAGGTTTCTGATGTTTTATGAGTTGTTCTGCCGTTTCTATGTTTTTTCTTTTTTCTTTTTTAATCCTCATAAGTTCGATACAGTAGACTTGCAAACTGATTATTTTCTGTTTTTTGGTCAGGCTAATGTGCAGTTTGCCTGCTGGTTCTGCTGGGTCATTCACCCAAGAAAGCCAGCTGTACTGAAGACTCTAGCAATCTATAGCATATGCTAGCTGCTAAGCTTTCACCAGAGATTTCACCAACTTTCTGAAATGCATGGGACAGCGAGCGAAGAAAGCAATACGTTTAAAAAAATGAAAAACCCTGTGCGGGTTTTCTCCCCAATTTTCTTTGACTTGTGAGAGGTGCTGTTGAACAAAAAACATGTTACCAATAGAGAACTAGAGTTATACTGGGCCAAATCCAAACTTCATGAAGTTGCACAGCCTGAGATGAACTTGGCCGAGGAATCCCAAATCCTGGGCTTTCCTCTAAAGCCTCTCAATTTGATGCCGACAGGTTCTGAAAGGGGCCTTGGGACATGTGGCCTTGAAGATCTTACAAGCAATGTCCAGGACCTAGGAACGGGCTGTAGATCGCTCAGCGCCTCCACATGTGGGGTGATGATCCGATGACCCCCAACAGCTTTTGATTTTTTGGGGGATGGCTTGCATGAACCAATCAGCTTAGTTGTCAGGAGCATGATGGAAACGAACAGCATCCATTTCAATGCTGCCATTGCCGTGCCTCGCAGTGCATTGGCTGAAGATCCCTTGGGGAATGAATGAACGGCTTGGGAAACTGATGGAAATTGCATGGTATCTTGTGAACCAACTTTGGATTTGATAATCCAGATTTGCGTTTTGAAAATTACGCTTTCAGAGAGCCGACTGATCTGTAGATTGAACTTGGATTTTTGCTGTGGTGCACGGTGCGTTCCATAGTTTTACCATTGACGAGAGTGATTCTGCTCAGCTTGTCGTGGTTTTTCAATGCTTTTCATGAATTGTCAGTCTGAATGGTGGCCTGAACATCGATCGCTTATGGCGCTTCTGACCCACAGCCATCGCTCAGACCCCTAAACATCCTACACTTTGATCCAGAAAAAAACAATCATAACCAATCCATGGATGCATCAGGACCTTCCGATCGACCGATCTCCAGGCTGCAGAGCTGCATGGGGAGTGGCAAACAGCTTTGCAGCTACTACGTAGGATGCTGGCAGAGAAGGTCACCTGATGAATTTGCAGAGGGTTGAACATCGAGACGTGGCTATGCTGTTTCAACCATGTGACATGGGGATCCTGTGACATGTCAAATGACTCGTTTACGTACTAAAATGGATATTTAAAAGCACTGGTCAATGCGAATAGTGAATAGTGAAATGGACATAGCAATCCCCAGAGAACGCATAATCCAAACATTGGGTTGGTGAACATCTCAACCTTGCGAACAGGAGTGTGAACTACTGGTAGAGGATGGTAGAGGGTACGGTTGGGTTTACTGTAGACATTTGTAGGCCCATTTGGCAACAACACTAAGTATACCCTCTCGTTATTTAACGTAGCTATGGAACATGGCTCATTTACAGATGATTTATGATGATTTTACCGCCCATTAAAAGATTGTGTTTTTTCCATAGCTAATTACGTTAATTAAATAACCAGAGGCAGGTGGTTTCAAGGGAGAAGTGCCCTTCCAGAATTGTATCAATGTGTTTTGGGATACGTTTTATCTTCTCCCGTATGAATTTGACGACGGGACCCCAAGTGACCATGTACAGTAGTGTGTCTTGGAATGGGACATCATATGGACCATTCGAATTGTAGTGTACAAGTTTTCCCTGGGAATCCTCTGCTTATCTCATGGAACATAATCTCCCGCCGGACTGCTTCAATTCCAGGTTGATATCAACGTGATCAGCTTCAACCGAACCTTGGGAAGTGCTGGACAAGCAAGTTGCTGGACCCTGTCCTTGGCTTTGCTAGAGGTGCGGGACCCTTTCGGTGCAGTTGGCGACCCTGATGGGAGAGAGAGGATTGGGGAACTTGCTGACCATAAAGACCTAACTTTAGGACTTTAGAGGCCGTCAGCTTTAAAGCTGGCAAAATCCATTAGCTCAGGGTGGTACACCTTTGCTTGGTATTGTTTGGTATGGGACCCAGTTCTGAAGCACAGTTTCGGGCTAGCAAGGGCCACCATTGCCAGGAGCTTCCAACACATCAGCTTGTATCTTGGATGAGCTTTGGTGTCTGGCTGAACCCTGCGAGCTCATGGGTCGATTTACGACTTTGCACGCCATTCGTCGACCAAAGTTAGGAGTTAGGGGCTATATTAATATGTATATATATAATTATATATATATATGTATACAGATAAGATAGATAAGATAGATATATAGATAGTATACACCAAAAACGAAACCTGAGGACGCATGCACATCGTCCCTATATTTTGTGTTTTCTCCGAACAATTTCCATCTGACAATTGTTTTTCACATGGTTGGGTTGGTTGGTTTGGAATCTGCTCCAAAATTCCATTTTGAATAGGATCAGCATTATAACCTTACATCCCCACCACGACCGGTGCCATCCCAAATTGTCCACAACGCACATTTTCACATTTTCACGTGGGCCCAGGTACCAGATAGCTTTAGCTATTCTGCAGTCATCAAGGGATTGAAACAAGGCCACTTGGGTGGCTTCAGTGGGATGAGGAAGGCTGGCAAGTTGAAGGGAAAGTGCAGGGGCCAGGGGCCCTGCCTATGAACAGATTCTGGGTCAAAAGCTCGCGAGCAGGTTGAGCATGAAGTGTATGTAGGATGCTGTTGTGCTTGGTGGATTCAC
This sequence comes from Cladocopium goreaui, assembly GCA_947184155.2. Taxonomy (NCBI): domain Eukaryota; class Dinophyceae; order Suessiales; family Symbiodiniaceae; genus Cladocopium; species Cladocopium goreaui. The sequence continues at coordinate 155,605 of CAMXCT020002591.1, forward strand.
AGCTGCGACATGCGATCATGAGCGTAGTTACGCTCGCCCCAACCCAGCTCCTTACGATCTAGGCTTATCCCGTCTTGTCACTATTTATTTGCTGCGAGTCTGGCAACTACAAACGCCCAACAAAGATAGAAGATCATGAGTACAAGAGCTCTTATTGGCCTCTCGCATACCATGATTGCGAGTGTTTTTATTCCCCTAGTAGTGCCTCTGCAATGGGTTTGGATCTCTATTATGCTACTTTTCTACTTTGTGTATTTTTATTGTATCTATGGGGCCAGATCCCACCAAGACATTTCCGAGGAATTCCTCATACAAAGAATATATATATAATTTATAATTATAACTATACATATAAACACACATATATATATACACACGTGTATATATATATATCGTCCAGCGTTCCAACCCCCCTCCCCCCCTGTGGTGTGGTGGGGGTGTGGTACTGAGCATATTTTTATACATATATATATATATATGTTTATCTAAATGTAAATATGTATATATATATATATACATATATGAATGCTTATCGATTATCTACATATATATACATATATATGAATGTTTATATATATATATATGTATGAATATATGTATATATGTGTGTCTGTATACATATACATATACATATACATATACATATACACATACATATACATATACATATACATATACATATACGTACACATATACGTACACACACATATATATATGTATTAGTGTATATATTTATGTATATACACACATATATATATATAAGTGTGTATGTGTAAATATATCTATATATATATAATATAGGAAGTAGATGCATGGCACATGTATATGACTATAGGTAGCACATAGGTACTTTGAGGGAGTATGTGTGCTACGTAGGTCGTCTAAAAGGTAGCATGTACCTAGCAAATGCGAGGCTGGTAGTCAGAATTGCAGCAAAGACCTGGTAAATACGAGGGTGGACCTCAGAAATGCTGCCAATAGCTTGCAAATAGAAGGGAAGGGGGAGCAACCTGGGGACCCATACCATTGGGGGGGTGGGGGGGTAGGAACACGGAACATGAGACCATATATATATATATATATGTATATACACATATGTATGTATATATATATAATGCGTCTATATATACATATATATGTATATATATACACACATATACACGCGTCTACATATACACATATGTATGTATATATATATATGTATGTATATATATATATATGTATGTATATATATATATATGTATATATATATATGTGGTAGACCTACATGTCAGGCAAATTTAAGCGTATTTACAGTGTTTTTCTTACTTTTGGACTCTAAAACTTAGGGCATTTTTTGGTGATCAAAAATTGCAATTTTTTTTTACAATTTTGTTCCCATCCCACCCTTCCCTAAGTACATCGGAACCAAGATTCAAGATTCAAGATCCCAAAAGGACTTCTTGAATCCAAGGGGGTAGGATTCAAGATTCAAGATTCAAGATCCCAAAAAGAATTTTTGAATTGAAGGGGGTAGGATTCAAGAATCAAGATCCCAAAAAGACTACTTGCATCCAAGGGGGTAGGATTCAAGTAGGATTGAAGAAGTTTTTTCTGAGCATTGAATCTTGAATCTTCAATCCAAACAGGTGGGATTGAAGAAGTTTTTTCTGAGCCTTGAATCTTGAATCTTGAATCCAAACAGGTGGGGTTGAAGAAGTTTTTCTGAGACTTGAATCTTGAATCTTGTATCCAAAGAGGTTGGATTGAAGAAGTTTGTTCTGCGCCTTGAATCTTGATTCTTGGATCCAAGCAGGTGGGATTGAATATTTTTTTCTGAGCCTTGAATCTTGGATCCAAAGAGGTTGGATTGAAGAAGTTTTTTCTGAGCCTTGAATCTTGAATCTTGAATCCAGATACTTGGAATAATATTAGTCACCAGAAATTGCAATTTCTGGCAAATGATCGGCCTGTCTGCTAAGGACGATCCTCAACTCGATGTTCTTCCTCTTGTCGGTAGACGACGCACTGCTGGAGAGGCTCGCTGGGTGGGACGCAGCACTGACAACAGATGCCATGTCATTTCAAGCATGAAACAAAACCATCAGAGCACATGGTATATCCTGATCACCATAGCCATTCTTGCTTATCTTTCCGGTGAAAGCGAGCCTTTGTGTCAGAAACTGTGGCCATGATGAAGTCCAATGGCATGTAGAACTGCAGCGACATGACGCCGTGATCAAATTGACCCCTGCGCATCAGCATCCCAATGCGCAGCCGCAAGCGTGGACGCAGCGGCCAACATCCGATGACATCGCCAGCTTGGTTCGGGCAGGTGCCATAGAGGTTCACCCTTCCCGCCAGCCATTGGCGCGAGAGGCGGTCTCATGGTCAATGGTCACTGTCCAGTTTCAAGCTGGACAATGGACAGAGCAAGCTTGTCAGGCTCTGCGGAATGATTTGAACAATCCGAAGAGAGGCTCTGAAGGTAGGACACGGGGTGTGCCTCTCCTGGCACTCAAGGATTGCCCTCGAAGCAGGAGCCTTGACCGCTGGTGGCGTTTCCTGAAGGATCGTCTCAGCATCAATCAAAATACAAAGGCCAGGTCGAACTTGCTGAGAGCCAAACTCCGGTCTGCTCAGTACCAGTATTGGTACAAAAATGCAGACATGTGGGTGGCGACCGGATCTCTGTGCCAATGGGCCTCAAAGCGCTTTATGGGCAAGAAGTGAACCGCAAAGCTATGGGGGAAAATGTACTGCAATGTATTGCTTCGCATCTTCATTGTTCACAGTCGTGCACAAGCTTCTTTTTGATCCAATTCCTGCCAGGTCTTCTTTATGGATTTTGTCTCGATTGCTAACTCGTGCTTCCTCGGCCCAACTGAGTCGGCATGGCCCTACATATGCGCAGTGGTAATGCTACACATGGTCTCCTTTCCCACCCACCCAAGTGCTCTCAGTGTTTATGCACCTATGCCTATGTGGTCAGTTTCTTCACATGTGCGATGCTGCATCTACATATGTGGGCAGGATGTGTCCAGGCGCATGCGCCCAAGATATTTTCCTGATGCAGTGGTACAATAGGTGAGAAGACAAGGCATTCAAGGACATATCTGATACACAAAATGTGCAGTGTATTGTTTTTTTTTCCCACCCACCCAAGTGCTCCCAGTGTTCATGCACCTATGTGGTCAGTTTCTTCACATGTGTGCGATGCTGCAGCTACATATGTGGGCAGGATGTGTCCAGGCGCATGCGCCCAAGATACTTCCCTGATGCAGTGCTACAATAGGTAAGAAGATAAGAAGGAAGGCAAGGCATTCAAGGACATATCTGATACACAAAATGTGCAGTGTATTGTTTGTTTTTTTCCACCCACTCAAGTGCTCTCAGTGTTCATGCACCTATGTGGTCAGTTTCTTCACATGTGCGATGCTGCATCTACATATGTGGGCAGGATGTGTCCAGGCGCATGCGCCCAAGATACTTTCCTGATGCAACGCTGCAGAAGGTGAGAAGATAAGAAGGAAGACAAAGCATTCAAGGACATATCTGATACACAAAATGTGCAGTGTATAGTATTGTTTGTTTTTTCCCACCCACCCACCCAAGTGCTCTCAGTGTTCATGCACCTATGTGGTCAGTTTCTTCACATGTGCGATGCTGCAGCTACATATGTGGGCAGGATGTGTCCAGGGGCATGCGCCCAAGATACTTTCCTGATGCAATGGTACAATAGGTGAGAAGATAAGACGGAAGACAAGGCATTCAAGAACATATCTGATACACAAAATGTGCAGTGTATTGTTTTTTTCCCACCCACCCAAGTGCTCTCAGTGTTCATGCACCTATGTGGTCAGTTTCTTCACATGTGATTTGCTGCATCTACATATGTGGGCAGGATGTGTCCAGGCGCATGCGCCCAAGATACTTTCCGGATGCAGTGCTACAATAGGTAAGAAGATAAGAAGGAAGGCAAGGCATTCAAGGACATAGTTGATACACAAAATGTGCAGTGTATTGTTTGTTTTTCCCCACCCACCCGAGTGCTTTCAGTGTTCATGCACCTATGTGGTCAGTTTCTTCACATGTGCGATGCTGCAGCTACATATGTGGGCAGGATGTGTCCAGGGGCATGCGCCCAAGATACTTTCCTGATGCAATGGTACAATAGGTGAGAAGATAAGACGGAAGACAAGGCATTCAAGAACATATCTGATACACAAAATGTGCAGTGTATTGTTTTTTCCCACCCGCCCAAGTGCTCTCAGTGTTCATGCACCTATGTGGTCAGTTTCTTCACATGTGATTTGCTGCATCTACATATGTGGGCAGGATGTGTCCAGGCACATTCGCCCAAGATACTTTCCTGATGCAATGCTGCAGAAGGTGAGATGATAAGAAGGAAGACAAGGCATTCAAGGACATATCTAATACACAAAATGTCGGCCTTGAGGGCAGCATATATATATGTGTATATACATACATACATAAAATAGATAATAGATACATACTTGTAAGATATGGCAACTGGTAAACATACACAGACACACACACATATATATATATGCATATATATATATATACATACATATACATATGTATATATATATATACACATGTATACATATATATATAAATACACATGTATACATATAATCCCTCATGATTGTTCCTTTACAGAATGCCACTCGTTTGGTGTTACAAAATGCCCCCTCCAACTACCTTCTCATAAACGAAAACAATTTCAAAAAAAGAAAATATAGTTATTTTGGGAATTCTTTTGTATGGCCAGGCATTTTATTAAAAAAAACTGCCATCATGTATGGATGATAGATTATTCTAGCTCCAAGTTACCCAAATTCAGAAAATGTACATATACTATGAATCCATCGTACTCCAGACCTGTCTCTTTGGACCCACTGTTTTCCCAACCTGTTTCCCTGTGTGTGACATGTTTCACACCTGTGAAATGACTGGTTGCGATGGGAAGACCTTTCAGCTCAATTTGGAAATTGTTTGGCACCATGTCGATGCCTTGTGTTGTTCCTGAAATGCTATGGAGCCTGGATGAGCTAAAGCGTGTCCTGATAAGTGAGTTTCCCATTTTGGAGACTGAAGAAGGAGAGGGTTTCAAAATATTGTTTGACTTGTTTGTTGAGTGGGCTGAAATCCTGTTAAATTACAACAACCAGCATCCGCTCGCTCTGTTGAATTTGGGGAATTGTGGCCCAGAATCCTTCTCTCAGGGGATTTCCGGCCGCGCATACTCATGTCGCATCGCACTCGAGGGGTGTCATCGCACCACAGAGGACCCCATCGCACTCCACACACCTACTCACAGATCATCGTACTCCACAAAAGGGATCGTACACCAGAAAAACTTGCGCAGACAGCCAAAAACTTTTTTTTTCGAAAAATTGACCTGAAGAGTTTTTTTATTTTTTTTTCCTCTTCGGAGGTAAAATGCTCTGGAATCTGATAATATGGAATACGGGGGAAATTGTTGTTTTTCCAGCGTTTTGAGCAGTCGCGCATACAATCGCATTCCATGAAATTTTGATACTTTTGACCTGTGGAGGCTATGGAAATTCTCGATTGTTGTCTTAGTCGTGCGCGATAGAGTGTGATGCCTTGTGGGTATGTGGAATGGAATTTGCAGCCTCGATTTGGTCAAAAATGATATTAACATATGCCTGAGAAGCCCACATGCAGGAACGGCAACGCATACGGGGGGGGCATCGTACTCCAGGGGTGGCATCCTACTCAATGTAACTGTATTAAGTGGAAATATGGTACCATTTGGGTTCGAGGAAGAACAGCGTAATCCAGACTTGGCCCCGTTTACAGATGCGGAAGCTGAGCCGCCAGCCAAACGCGTCAAAAAATAAGCTGAACAGCTTATCCAATGGTCTTAAAAGATCCTAGAGAGAAGTTGATGATTGATGAGAGAAACAAGACTTTATGATTATGTTTAATCAAGAAATCATTGCTTGAGAAGGTTCTCAGCGGGGTTAAACATGTGCGATTGGACATGACAGCACGTGACAAGGGAGCGCCTGACAAGGGTCACGCAACCTTATTCTCATCATCAAAGGTCGTTCATGGTCGTTCATTATTTTCCAATTTTCCGGAGCTATTTTGGCATGGAATATGAACAGCCTTGGAATATGGGTAAGGTTTTGCTAGAATTATGCTAATTTGTTTTTAGTGTTGTGATACCCGCAGGGTGCATTTTATAAATAAAAAAGAGTATATACCATGTTCAGTTGTATGTTCCATTATTTTGACCGGCAGGGCATTTTGTAAATGGGAGCTTGGAGATTGAAATAACAAGTGCCCATCCTCGCATCACATCCTCCATTTGGCTCACTCTGAGGGATTTTCCTTCACAGGTGGGAACAAAAATGGAAAATATGCACAAATCACAAATCATTACAAATCCAAATTAAATTTAGCTGACTGTGTTTTCTTCTAAAACAGTAACTACCAATAAAGCAAAGTCTTGATACTTGTTCTTGACCATTTAAGTGATCAACCATGTTTAAACATGCACAGTCCCCACTGTTGTGGTAACCACAAGATGTACACAAGATTGCATCAAGTCTTGGGTTGCTTGGCTCCCACCATAAACCATGTGTATATATTGAAGCCTAATTACATGCACATGTGTATAAATATAAAATCCTTAATATAAACATATACATGTCATATCATCCCATTACATGTCCAATCGTTCCCACACATCAAAAACATGTTCAACAAGCATGAAGACACGCAGATGTCAATATGCCCTTTCTCACCCTTTCTTGTATTTATATAATGCCTTGATATGAAGATGGCTGGTATTTCTATTCTTCTTTTCACTGTAATCCATTTTAAAGACCAAAACCCAGATAAATTTAAGATATCTATGCGACCATATGCGACCACTAGGACATTTATGAAATGCATTTGCCTGGGATTCATTGGTATTTACCCCTCAGTTTCCAGGAAGGGCATTTTATAGGTATATAGATAAGAACTAAGTGGATTTGGTGAAGACACATATATAGATATTTGATGATATTTGCATCATTAATTTATCTAATTATAGGATTGAATAGGAAGATTGGCAGATCGTGTTTCTGAATGTTATGATATGTTATCATCTTTGTTGTTTGTGCCTATTTCGGTCACCACCGTTTTGTGCTTATAAACTTTACACCCACCATCTCATATAAGCCCATTGTATCTTTCTAATGTGGCCGCCCTCCCTGGTGTTTCTTTATCTTTCTCGGTATTTGTAAAATGCCTTTGCTGGTTGATTTCCAGGTATTTTCCAACATTCTAAGAAACCATGCATTTTAAAGAACCCAAATGGGAGTTTTTGTTAGATTGTTGCCCATCTATGCGACCATATGCGACCACCAGGACATTTATGAAATGCATTTGCCTGGGATTCATTGGTATTTCCTTCTCAATTTCCAGGAAGGGCATTTTATAGTTGGATAAAAAGAATGCTTTTGCCAGAAATATTTTGAAACATACTTTAAAATTTCATTGCAAGACCTTGAAAATGAACCACTGAATGTTTTAAAAGTGATTGTGGGCATAACTTATGGATAGAGATGTTTTTTGAAAAAAATGAAAAAAGTGAACTGGCAAACTCAAACCTGGGGGAAAACAGGTGAAAAAAAATGAAAAAAGTGAAAGCAGCTGACATTTGCTGACTGTTTTTTTGGGAAACAATCTAGAAGCAAGTTTGGGTTTGACTTAACTCAGGGTATCCCAAATTTGGTGGTGTTCCTTACTTTTGACGCCATTTGCCATCAAACCCATTTCATAGATGGCATACATGTATCATTTTTTTTTAAGGAGTTTTCAAGCATCTGGGCATTTTATAGTGGTGTTTGTTGCAAATCCCAATAATGAACCCGGGCAGTCCATAAACGGAAAAAAATAATAAAAAAACTTGTTATCGGGATACTTTCAGTTTTTGGACGTGTTGGCATTTCATAAAATCTCAAGGTTTTATATTATACTATACCTGCATTTATATTGCGGAAATATGTTTTTCCGTCGGGCCACCTATTTCATAAATGCCCAAAGATGTATATTATTTATGAAATGACCAGCTAGGGGTAGGTACCCATCAAGCAAGGGGGATTACATATATATATATATATATGTACATATATATATATATATATGTACATATATATATATATATATGTACATATATATATATAGTTATGTGTACACATATATATATATACACATACAGATATACATATATATATACATATATATATATACATACATACATACATACATACATACATACATACATACATACATACATACATACATACATGTATACATATATACATATTTACATATATATATATACATATATGTATGTATATTTACAATGTGTTTATATATTTATATTATGTATATATATATATATATGTAGAAAATGGATACACACATAACATAATCCACATTCCAAAGTTCAACGGTCCGTTGAATTTCTGTCAGGCCTCCTTTGGCAGCTTGCGCTGGCGCTATTCAACCACATGCCCCGTGGCTTGCGGGACAAGGTGTGCTACAACTCCGCCATCGCCAGCATGCCCTGGAGAGGGGGGTTGATGAAGCATTTGCTGGGCGACCAACAGGCACATGCGCATATTTGATGGTAATTGATGGTAGTTGATGGTAATTCATGATATATCAATGCATATCAAACCGAATCAAACATTGGGATATGATATCAAACACGAATCAGCCAAGAATTAGACGTTGGACTCATATGATTCAATAGACTTGTTCTGTGACATTGCGGCAAAGATATTGCATTTGGTTGGGGTTCAGGTATTTATTGCTTGATCGCCCCTACTTGCCCTACTAGCCATAGTGAAGGCTGATATTCTTGAGGCGGGCTGGAACCACAAATTCACCAGAGAATGGTTTACTTATATGTTTGCTTTCAACCTACTCCATCTACAGCATATTATATCATATTCCAGCATACTATATCATATTGCTACATGTGTCATGCTTGAATACAATTAATTTCTTTCAATGAACTCCACCAACTGACATTCTATCCGATATATTTATATTATGACATTCTATTTGGCATAATGTCTGGCAATCTTTCTGTCATTCTATCTGGCATTCTACTTGGCATTCTATCTGACATTCTATCGGGCATTCTTTCATTTTCTTTCTGGCATTCTATCTGACATATATTCTGACATTTTATTTGGCATTCTTTCTGGCATCCTATTTCGCATGTATATTTGACAGTCTGTTTGGCATTCTATTTGGCAGTCCATCCGGCATGTTATCTGACATTCTCTCTGGAATGTGTTCGGGTCCGAGGCCTGCCCCGCTGTATCCGGAGCTCGCGATAGAGTTCGGGCCCGTGCGTGCCCTGACTGTGTTACGGCTTGCCATGAGCTTCTGGCACTTGCTGTAATCTCCGGGTCCGTTGGTGCCATGACAATGACGATAAACTGGCAGAAGAAGCTGGCTGTGGAGAAGGGGAGAGGAGAGCAGAAGGAGCAGTTGCACCATTGTTAAAATCTAGAGACCATCACCTGGAAGGTGGGAAGATACACTATTGCATTATTAGATTCTATAGTTTATTTTTTGAATTACATACTATCCATTATTTATTATACTGTACTGGTGTGGCGCTATATTTGGTGCATTATAACAGTCCATGTAAAATCCACTCGGCCAAAGGATGCCCGCAGTGTCCAGCTGCAGGAATTGGGCCCTCGAGCTCTTCCATGAGATGACTCGTAGCCAGACCTCTTTGGACGCAGTCTCCTATGGATCCCCATCTGACAACCGGAATTGAGTTGGATCATCGGGTCCTTTTTCTCGATCGTTGCAGTTTGTTGAGCTAGATCAGTGCTGGACGCAACCCGGAACGCCAGAACGACACAGTGCCTCTACCACCCAACTGGCCCTGCATGCCAGTCCCATTTTCAAATTCAATAGAGTTATATACAATATAGAAATTTATACAGTGACCGGTAGAATTATATCTTGACACCAGATCTACGGAGTTTGTTGGAAAATTAATTTGTTCATTTTGTTCCTATTTCATTACACGACCCATGTGTTCGTTGAATGGCAATGAAACCTAGGATCAGCTGTGGCCGCTTGCCAGCGAGCAGCGCAGTGGCAATCAAGTCTGATTTTGCTGATGGAAGTTCGCCAGAATCAGCTGTCCAATGCCGTGATAGAGACTCTCGGTGAATTTGGACGCCGTAATTGGGATGATTGGGATGTATTGCGGCACCGCCATGACCATCTTGATACCATGGCCACACTAGCAGCATCTAACAGCCACACAATGAAGTAGATTAGGCCTAGGCTAGGACTGATTTTGGATTGGCCCGTTCCGCCAAGAATGACTTTGAAACTTGCGACTGAGGAATACCGTCATGGGCTCCTGTGCCCGTGCCAATCAGAGGCAGATTACCCTGAACTTGTTAGATGAGATGGAAGCGAGGAACGTCAGTGACCATCGCAGCCCCTTTCAAGCAAGAATCAATTCCCCACCTGCCAGGTGAGGGTTGTTAGATTTTATCAGAGCTGTTCTCCTCCTCCTCGGCTAGCTGTCCTCCTCCTCCTCCTCGTCCTCCTCCTCCTCCCCCTCTAGTTTCTCCTCGACCATGTCTGCATCAACTTCCACCTCCACTTCCGCCTTGCCAACTCTTCGCCAAGCTCTTTGCCATCTCTCTTCGCCAAGCTCTTTGCCAACTTCCCAGCTCAGTGTGCACTGGGACCTCAACCTGGGACCTGCCCAGCTCAGTGTGCACCGCTGGACCTCAAGCTCAGTGTGCACCGCTGGACCTCAACCAGGGACCGTCTCAGCTCAGTGTGCACCGCTGGACCTCAACCTGGGACCTGCCCAGCCCAGTGTGCGCCGCTGGACCTCAACCTGGGATTTGCCCAGCGCAGTGTGCACCGCTGGACCTCAACCGGGGACCTCCCCAGCTCAGTGTGCACTGCTGGACCTCAACAGATAGAATGTCCGAAGATATGCCAGATAGAATGTCAGATGGAATGCCAGAAGGTATGCCAGATAAAATTCCATGAGATATGCCAAATAGAATGCCAGAAGGTATGCCAGATAGAACGCCAGAAGATATACCAGATAGAATGCCAGAAGATATGCCAAATAGAATGCGAGAAGGTATGCCAAATAGAATGCCAGATAAAATATCAGATAGACTGCCACAAGATATGCCAGATAGAATCCCAGAAGATTTGCCAGATAATATGCCAGAAGATATGCCAGATAGAATGCCAGATAGAATGCCAGAAGATATGCCAGAAGATATGCCAGAACATCTGCCAGAAGATATGCCAGATAGAATGCCAGAAGACATGCCAGAAGATATACCAGAATATATGCCAGAAGATATGCCGGATGGAATGCTGGATCGAATGCCAGAAGATATGTCAGATAGAATGCCAGAAGATTTGCCAGTAACAAATCGATAAATGTCATGGTGGGGATCACTCGAAGTAAAGTAATTTCTATCACTTAGTTTTTGTTCCCCCTTAAGCATTCAGCTTGTTGTTCTATGTATGCGTTTTAGTGACAATTTTATTTTTGCAGGTACAAAGTGTAGCTAGCGTAGCTTAACAAGCCTTGAACTGCGCAGAAAAAAATGCCCATTCCAGATGCACGCTTTGGCGAATTAGGTTGATATTTGATGATATTTGGATGGAATCGATGCCTTGCATGCAGCATGTTGGTGCATCAGCCCTTGTTTAGAAGCCCCCTGAGCTTACAATGACTGATCCCTACCAGCTGCAGAATAAACGGATGTAAGCGGTGCTGTAACTAAAAAGTGCCCCATTTGAGGCTGGTACAGTAGTTGCGCATCAAACCATATCAAGCCCAGGTTATGGCATTGCAATGACTGCGTTCAACGACGGGGCTTGGGAGGCGTGTCTGGATCTGCTGGTGCGTTCTTTACGTGCATCAACACACCCCAACGTGGTGAGTTGCACCACGCTGATTCGGACGTGTGCGACTGCTGGTGAATGGAGGACACAGCTGGATGTGCAGATGTGTCGCTGGGTCCCTTTGCTAAGTGATAATTATACCTATAATTTATAATATCATAATCACTGTACTATTGAATACACACATGTTGATGAAGACACGCGTGTTAATATTTGTGTACATTCAGGAGAGAGCCAGCACTTGCCCTTCGCATGACCTCCCCACCAGCAACAAAACCAGGATGGCTCTAGAAGTGTTGAGAAGCATGGCTGAGATGCTGGTGGAAGCCAACACATGGAGCTACAACTCCAGCATCACTGCCTGTGAATCGGCTTCCCATTGGGAGGTGGCATTGCTTCAGTTGCACCAGATGCGAGCAGCGGAACTGGAGCCCCACTTGCAGAAGTTTGAGGGTGGAGAAAATGAAAAGATAAGTTTATGTAGGTATACATGTATGGCGAAAAAACAGGTGAAGCGTGAAGTAAAGTCTTGGTTGGGTTCAAATTTTGGCTCTGGATGAGGGAACGTGACCACACGTACGTACATACATACATCAAACATACATACATACATACATACATCCATACATCCATACATCCATACATCCATACATCCATTGCATACATACATCCATCATACATACATACAAACATACATACATACGGTCATACGTACGTATGTACGTATGTACGTACCTACCTACATACATATATATTTATACATATACATGTACATGTACATATACATATACTTATACTTATGCATATACATACATATACATACATGCATGCATACATACATACATACATCCATTTATACATGCTTCTATACATACATTTATACATACATTTATACATACATTTATACATACATTTATACATACATTTATACATACATTTATACATACATTTACATACACTTACATACACTTACATACATTTACATACACTTACATACATTCTACATACGCTTACTTACACTTAATACATTCACATACATTCACAAACATTTACATACATTTACATACATTTACAGTACATATGTTTACATATATTTGCACATACTGAAATATATTTACATTTATTTATACATATATGTACAGATATTTACAGATATTTGCATATGTTTACATGTATTCACATATACACACACATATTTTTATATATATATATATACTATGTCTTTAAATATTTCACACGCACACACACACACATATATATATATATATATATTCATATTTATATATATATATATGCAGTTTTCCGGCCAACCAAATGCCCAAAACTTTTTGACCCATGCTAGGGTTAGCTATACATAGCTGTACATACACTAAATGTGGTAATGAGACAGGTGGGTTTTCTCGCGGAAGCATTGATTCCTGTGCGTATACCCGAGGAGCCGGATGTGATCAGTTTCAATTCCACCCTGAGCGCCTTCCAAGATGGAACTTCTTGGTCCGTAGCTTTGCAAGTTTTGGAGCAGATGGAGCAGAGCCATTTGGAGCCTGAAACTCGGCTTTTTTTTGGCGGGTTTCGCTGATTTTTTTAAAGGACCCACAGCACGCTCAACTGGGATAAACTGTGAATTTCTAGCCAAAAAATCACAATAGCACGTTCTTCCAGCACCAAAACCCATTGAGCGAAAGAAACTGATGTTGGTGATCATGACATCAAGGATACCTTGACCTTCAATTCGACCATCACTGCGTGCCGCCATTGGCCAACAGCCTTGGCAGTGCTCCAGGCGCATGGATGGGTCAAGATGTCAGAGAGCTTGGATGAGTTCATGACCATTTGTATCATTCGGCATGTTTGATACTTTGATCATTTTATGTTCAACTGCATCTGGAGTTTCAATATCCAGTTCAGACTCACGTCAGATCTTTACAAAATATTTTGGAGATACTGAACTTCGTTTCTCGAATGGAGGGAGTTGCCCCATGCCATTGACGGAGCAGCCTCCCCCCGGGCATGACATCCACAGCCCCATCGCCATCACCATCAGCGTGACCTACCGATCTTTGAGCCCTTTGTCAGCGAAAGATGCCCAAACGCAAACATGATCGTTTAAGGAATTTTAGGGTCCGCGAAAGCGCGCGAAAGCTAAACGTGTGTTTGCGGAAGTGCTACAAACGCAATGAGCAAAAACTGTTTGGGATTGCAAAATGTTTGCAGCAGGGTTTTCAACTTTTCAACACCGATCATATGTTCAGCTGGTCCTGCAGGCCATGTTTACAAGAAATCTGCTGGTTTCGGCAATCAGCTTCGGCGCTGTCATCAACGAATGTGAGTCTCTTGGCAGGTGTTTTGTTGCAGCGCTAGCAGCTGGATTTCAGAGTCACAGGTCTCAAAGGGGTAAGGACATGTAAGAACGTTCCACGTTCTGACTTGTTTTGCATTTGCTATGTTGTGCTATGTTGTCTTATTAGTTTCTTGCTTGCCTCCTACTTTTCTTATTATTCGTATACATATTAAATCATAACATATATATATATAGTATTTTATATATAACATAATAAACACACATATATATAAATATAAATATAAATATAAATATATAATGATAATATATCTATATATATATAATATTATATATATATATATATATCCGTGTGTGTGTGTGTGTTTGTTTTTTCCCCACCTGCCAGGTGAGGGTTGTTAGATTTATCAGAGCTGTTCTTCTCCTCCTCGGCTAGCTCTTCTCCTCCTCTTCCTCCGCTTCCTCTTCGTCCTCCGCCTCCTCCTTCTCCTCCACCTGTTTCGCCTCGACCATGTCTGCATCAACTTCCACCTCAACTTCCGCCTTTCCAACTCTTCGCCAAGCTCTTTGCCAACTTCCCAGCTCAGTGTGCACCACTGGACCTCAACCTTGGACCTTCCCAGCTCAGTGTGCACTGCTGGACCTCAACCTTGGACCTTCCCAGCTCAGTGTGCACCGCTGGACCTCAACCTGGGACCTTCCCATCTCAGTGTGCACCGCTGGACCTCAACCTGGGACCTTCCCAGCTCAGTGTGCACCGCTGGACCTCCACCTGGGACCTTCCCAGCTCAGTGTGTACCGCTGGACCTCAACGGCCAGATAGAATGCCAGAAGATATGCCAGATAGAATGTCAGATAGAATGCGAGAAGATATGCCAGATAAAATGCCATAAGATATGCCAGATAGAAAGCCGGGAGATATGCCAGATAGAATGTCAGAAGATATGCCAGATAGAATGCCAGAAGGTATGCCAGATAGAATGCCAGAAGATATGCCAGCGAAAGTGCCAGAATGTTTGCCAGATAGAATGCCAGAAGATTTGGGCAGAGAAGATATGCCAGATAGAACGCAAGAAGATATGCCAGATAGAATGCCAGATAGAATGCCAGAAGATATGTCAGATAGAATGCCAGAAGATTTGCCAGTAACAAAATGTATAAATGTCATGGTGGGGATCACACGAAGTAAAGTAATTTTCCCCACCTGCCAGGTGAGGGTTGTTAGATTTTATCACAGTCCTCCACCTCCTTCTCCTCCTCCTCCTCCCTCTCCTCCAGCTTCTCCTCCGCCACCTTTGCATCCACTCCCATGTTCACTTCCGCCTTGCCAACTCTTCGCCAAACTCTTCGCCAACTTCCGCACGCAGTGGGCACTGCTGGACTGCAAGGGTCTGAGCGCACTGGGCACCGCTGGACCTCAACCTGGGACCTTCCGAGCTCAGTGAGCACCGCTGGACCTCAAACTGGGACCGTCCGAGCTCAGTGAGCACCGCTGGACCTCAACCTGGGACCCTCCGAGATCGCTGGACCTCAACGGCCAGATAGAATGCCAGAAGATATGCCAGATAGAACGCCAGATAGAATGTCAAAAAGAATGCCAGAAATTATGCCAGATAAAGTGCCAGAATGTTTGCCAGAACATATGCCAGAAGATTTGCCAGATAAAATGTCAGAAGATATGCCAGATAGAATGTCAGATAGAATGCCAGAAAGTATGCCAGATAAAGTGCCAGAATGTTTGCCAGAACATATGCCAGAAGATTTGCCAGATAGAATGCCAGATAGAATTGTCAGAATGTTTGCCAGAACATATGCCAGAAGCCAGAAGATTTGCCAGATAGAATGCCAGATAGAATGTCAGAAGATATGCCAGAAGATATGCCAGATATATACAGTCCTAGAAGATATGCCAGAACAGATTGCAGAAGATATGCCAGGTAGAATGCCAGAAGATGTGCCAGATAGAATGCCAGAAGATATGCCAGATAGAATGCCAGAAGATATGCCAGATAGAATGCCAGAAGATTTGCCAGTAACAAAACGTATAGATGTCATGGTGGGGATAACTCGAAGTAAAGTAATTTTCTCTTGTGTGTTTCCGTAGTTCCAGTTTCTTTCATGTGCTCACTGTAATACACCTTTTTCGCATGCAGTCGGGAACAGTTTTGTGGCTATAAATTTCGATATCATTCGATATCATTTGAACTTGGCTGAGGACAGATGGCGAATGGGAAGTGGCTTTAGGCCTTTTGCACCACATGCTCGGCATGAGCCATCAGCCTGATGGTCGTATCTTGGGCTCAGTGGTCAACTGCTTGCGAACAAAGGCCCGAAACCTGTCAAGGGATCTGCCCGTGGTCAGATTTGTGACAGTTGTGCGAGAAACAGGTGTAGTCTTCGAAGCACGTGGGTTTGCATGGGATAGACAGATTACATGTAGCCCATTTGTGCACAAGTAGCATTGCGGAAGCTTGCACAATTTCCAGCATGATCCCCAAAAAAATTGAAAAATTGAGAAACGTGGAAAATATGGAGGAAACCTTTGCAATCATCATCTATGCCTTCCTGGAAACACTTTTCTATTTGTTTGGCGGTTTTTATACAGTGTCGCAACAATGCATGTTTTATCATGGGTTTTAATTACCCGGTTTTACCCTTTGCAATCCAATAAGGCAACTTGACAACCTTAAGCAACGGCTTGATTTCCTTGTTCTACTTCCTGCCCGTGCAACTCCGGGGATCAACCAAAGACGCCAGTTTTTCACATCGCCAATATCGCACTTGAAACCATTTTTCCGGTTTTTAGCACATTCTTCCCATGATGTGCTTGGCCATGTGTATAGGTACACCCAGGTACTGCCAGGTACCCCCAGGTAATACACCCATTGTTTCCAGTGCTTCGACCAGGATGGTTTTGCAGCGCTGGAGCTGTTTTCATCCCTGCCCATTTGGGTGAAGAATGCAGCACCAGTGACAGCTGATCTGCCGGACATGGAAGTCCTGGCCTGTGGACCTGGAATATTGACCCTGTGTCACCTGGTAGCTGTCAAGCTGCTGAGAATGCTGAGAGAGATGGGTTTTACAAAGAGAACAAAGGGTTGGTTTGAAGATAGTTATACCATGTTATACCTGCAAATGGAAATTTGAACAGGGAAATGATGATGAATCATGGATTTTCGAGGCACCTTTCTCTCTCTAGCGACCTCACAACCAAGTCGCCAAGAATGATGGTTAGTAGGGGATAGTAGGATTTAGTAGGGGATCATACCCCATATTACATCATATTAAATACCACATAATTATATTTGTTCAGGTCCAGGTTGGCGAATAAATGATTATGACTTATTGTCTACAGATCACGGAATGTGAAGTATCAGATCTCACGGAATGCAAGAAGTGGAGCGAAGCAAAGGTAGAAAGTGAGCCAGCAATTGCCATACCCCTTTCGCACGGGCACACGCGCACACACAACAGTACTCATCATATGAATACATAGATGGATAAAATCAGGTCAGATCAGATGAGGTCAGACTAGATTATAGATGAGTAGATAGAACATAGACATGGACGATGTATTTCAATGTAATTATTTTACAAATATTTGTCCACATCTTTTGCAGTTTCGAGGTAAACCCAGCATGCAGCGGACAGAAGACCTGGTGGCAAGAGTGGCTGAAGTCTACCCGCACGTCACTGTTGTCTCAAGGCGGGAGGCTATTTTCCACGGCTGTGTGGTAGAACTCAAAAGTAGAATCCTTATTTGATGTTTGAAACTGCTAGACCGCATATATATATAATATAATATATAATTCTTGTTCCATCTTAGTTAGGTGGTTGCAGGTCAGCTGCAGCCTATTGCTACAGGCTGGACTCTCCAACCTCCGGGGTTCTGCCAGTGATCCTGGCAGAAGATGGTTCCAACGTGGCCAAGTGTTTTCAGGCCCGGAAGACTCTGTGGGTTTGTGGCCTGCAGGGTTTTGCGTGGTTTCAATTGTGAGTTAACGACATGTGCAGCAACAACCTGAAGCATTTTTCTTTGAGATGCCTTTGAAGATAGAGATCTGAAGAATCTACAAGCATCTTCTGAGATTATTCCAGAGATTTCAAGAGATATCAAACCATATGCACTTCACATGCACTTCGCATGTCACGATAGGACTAATCGGAGGGTCCCTTCTGGCATCTGGCTTCAGGCGCAGTTTGCCGGCCGCTTGGTCCACAAGGACTATGTTTGCTTATGCGAGGGCAGTTCCCTAGGTTCGGTGCCCAGTCGCTGCGGCTGGCACGCTGCGAATGATTCAGAGTCAGTAGAATCACTGCTTGCAGGGGTTCAAAGATTCGTTGGTTTTTCATGTTTTTCATACTTGGGATGATTGGTTGAAATGACTGATATGGCTGATATTCTTGGGATGGGCTAAAACCATCAAGTAGATCACATTCATCATTAATCCCATGCCCCATGCACAAATCTCAAGGTGCAGCTGGCACGGCTGGAGAGGCAGTGGCCAAAGACGGCCAAAGCGGGAGTGAAGGGTGAAGTCTGGTGATTATTCCATGCTTATTCCATGCTATTTTATGGTTAATTATTCCAGGGATTTCCAATGTGCCATGATTGCCAACCTGTGAATCATCATGAAATTAATTAAATTATGATTTTATCATATTTGTGACGCGGCAGTACAGTAGCACATTACATGAATTGGTAGAGTCACTAGAGTTCTTGTGGGGGGGCTGGCTGGGAGCTTTCAATAGGGCTTTGATGAAGCAGGCCGGGTTTGGTGCTGCATTCCTCTTGTGCAACTGAACGAGCTCACCTGCACGGCTGTGCGACGGTTTTTTTCCTGTTGCGGCTGCACGAAATTCATCATCACTCATCAACATCAACTTCGCATGTGGAAATGACATCCGAGTTCCTGATGTTTAACCTTGGAACATCAGGTTAGTCACCGTCTGTGTACCAAGTGCCTTGAGTCTGGCAGCGTCAGTTCGAGGTGCAAGCACCTTTGCGTACTTTTGGAGATGGACAAAGTGTTAGGAGAAGCGATGGAAGGCAGTGGCTGAGATAGTGTTGGATCCTTTGATAGTTCTGTCAACTAAGTAGCCAAATCTATCCGAATCTCAAGATCACCAAAGATCCACATTCTCAAAATGTTTCCTGCAGTGTAGAGTGGTGGAGTCCCTCTTGGTGTCCCAGGAGCGAAGTCAGTGAGCTGGGGAAAGCAGCCAAAACTGAGTATTGGGTTCGAGCGCGATACCTACATCCAGGCAACTTTGCATGAAAGAAGGCAGTGCAACGCACTCTTCGAGTGCAGCTCAAGAAATCTACATGCTGTTTGACCGTTTACTTGTTTCTGAGCTTTCACGAAGGATGTACAAAAGATGCATGAACCCTGAAAAAATGCGTTATATATACTTTAAAATGTTAATTATGACAATGATGATAAGATATGATAAGCACTTTTAATAACACGTATTTTATCAGAACCAACGGCCAACTGCCGTGTCCAAGGTGCTACCGGCGAGCTGATCTTGTTGCATGTGAAGCCTTTGACAGGGCGTACCCATCAGATCCGTGCCTCAGTGAAGAATCCATGATGCCGTGGGGCCCACGGGTGGCCATGCGGGTGGCCATGCGGGTGGCCATGCGGGTGGCCATGCGGGTGGCCATGCTATGCCATGCTATGGATGAATTATGATGAATTATGATGAATTGATGATGGATAACAGGGGTATTGATCGTGGATTATTGATGATTATTGGTCCTCTTTAATGGTCAAAATGCCGCCCCGACCTGGATGGTTTGACATGTATGGGCCATATGGGCCTTGTAAGTTCCAATGGATGCTGTTGAACCCCAGCAACATGGGGATGCCATTCAAGTGCAGCATCCCCCTTCTGGGGCGGAGCTTGTGTGCGTCAAATGAATTGCTTCAAGAGTGGCAAGATGAGTCAAAGTACATTTGAACATATTTGAAACTGGTACCCTGCTGTGAAGGGATTTTGACCGCTAAATATGGTTCGCTCAAGTTTGTCAGCGGAGTTTCGATGGTTGTTGCGAGCAGTGGTGAGGTGAGCATGGACAGTCGACTGTGGCTGCCCCAAGGTGTGCATTTCGCAAGTTTGGGAAGGCCTTTGGTGGGGGCAGCCTGGCTGACAACATAAAGATCATAAAGCCCTTGTCATCCGGAGAAGGATGGAGAAGGTCATGGTGATTCATTGACTATTATCCTTACCCTTCAGTGGGCCAATGGACACATCAAAATGTTGCAAAGAAGAAACTACTGCACACATATGGGGGTTTCCATAAATGGAGGTATCCCCAAATAGACAAATAGATGGTTTATAATTGGGAACATCAAATTAAAACAAAAAAGATAATGATTTGGGGATACCACCATTTTAGGAAACCTCTATATAGTATCATATGTTGTTTTAAGCATGTTTAACACTCTTGTATTTACATACAGATTTACTCCTCTTCATCACCCTGCACCAGATACTGTTGATAGTCCTGTTTGAGACCTGCATCGTCATTCTTAGAGGCTCCACTAAGGATGTAGCGTACGGAAATGGGAGCGTGGGACCTTTCACGCGTCTCTTCCTACACTGCCGGCGCCTCGCTTTGCGCGATGCTCTGGGTCGTTTTGTCGCCAAGGCCGGAATAATTGGCAGAAGCGTGTCGCTTGGGACATCTTAGGACTGCCTTTCGGAATCTTTTGGATGGCTTAAGCAGCTTAGGGTTTGCTGTTGCAGAGCTTTCGCGCTTTCGGTCCGCGCGGTCGTGCCCTCCCACCGGTACCTCGCCCCAAGATCTTGCGCCAGGCGCCTCTGCCTTGGGAGCTCAAAGAACAGTTGCAGCAGCTGCAACCCATTGAAGAGCGACCAGCTCGTAGCGCCTTCTGACGGCTGTCACGGGCAGTCACGGCGTTGTCCAAATTGGGAGCACATGCAGAGAATCTGGTAAATCCATGTGGTAAACCATGGTACTGTAATTAGACCATAACTGGTTGGTGGTTTGGATCATTTTTATTGTTCCATATATTGGGAATAATAATCCCAACTGACTAATATTTTGCAGAGGGGTTGAAACCACCAACCAGATAAAACCATGTAAACCCAATAGCTGAAGAAAAAACACCTGTTTACGGCTTTTAATATTCGAATTATAAGAGCATCCAGATGGTGAACTTTTGAGGGGTTATATAATTATATGTTGCTTGGAATTGTATACTGCTTGATTTTGTTTTTGTTTTTTCCTGAAGTTTTGTGAGCCTTTCAAAGGTTGTTATTAGATTTTAACTATTAGGTGATCGCTACTAAAGTGTTTTACTCAGCGTGCAGAGAATTGCGGAGACTTTTCTGAGGTTTGAATAGCAAGACTGGGCTCCTGGCCGAGTAGACTGTCCAAGAGATCTGATAAAGTCTGACGTTCCCACGGGTCGGGTTTCAACTTGGAAGGGCTTCGACATCAGCCTGTATTTGGCCTTTGGTGATGCAAGGACATGCTGGCGGCAGCCAAGCTTGCCCTTTGAAGAAAATTCGGCCGGGGCTTTGGTCAGAAGGAATCAAGTCCAAAATGATCCAAAATGTACATCATTTGACAGAGATACCTGGAAATCCTGAAGCAAAGACACCAAGCAGCCCTCCAGGATCCTCCAGGGTTGCGCATGGGATCCAAAGGGATTCAATGGTCAGCCAGACATAATTGCACATGGCGATAAGTCCTTGTGGCAATGGCGGTTGCTGCTGTGGGCAGCTGCTCTCAACCTGGATCCGAGAAAACCTGGCTGCGTTTCTCATGATGGCTTGAGCTGCCTTATGTGTACAGGATTTGTTGCAGAGCTGCTGGCAATCAGGCATGGGATCAAAATTCATCAAAAATGATGATTCAATACCGTACCCCCTTAAAATTGGAGGGTTGATGCTCGTACTAAGAGTTGCAAGAATTGCCAAAATCCGAGGTTCCTTGGGGATTGAATTTTGGCCGATATACACATCATGGATGAGAAATGTCATGGAATCAGACGGTATGCCATTCCCAACAGTCCAAAAATACAACATAGAGTAACATTATGATCATAGAGTAGGTTACAGCTTTTGTGAGCTTGGTTGTTTGATGTTTTCCGATTCAATCGTATCAACATTTGTTCAAAGTCAAGTGCTTGCCGAGGACGAATGAAGCCCTGTTTGGTGCAGAGATGTGCAAGCAGATGGCTGAAATGCCTCGTTTCGCGGAGTCACAGCTCTAAAACAGATTAGCTTGGTTGAATTTTGGTTTATTTTGAAGGCAGGGTGTCACCAATTTTATCCAATTTTGCAAGGTACTATTATTTGCTTATTTTGGACATAGCTCCACCTACGCCGGACATATAACGCTTTTTATTTTTTTCTCAGCTTAAAAAAACATGAATTATGAAATTTAGCACAGGGTGACTTCCCAGATTATAGTTTGCTATGAACATGTTATCCGGAAATTGAGCCAATCAGCCATAAGTGGTGACAACGACCCAACCTCCAGCCACATCCCCATTTGAGTCTTTGGTTTCAGTCAAAGAAACTTATCAAGGGTGGGCCGACCATTCCAGATGTGCTGGACGGGAGCACTTGGTTTGAACCTTGATATATGGCACTTGATATGCAGCACTTGAAGTATATACAGTGCGTACCCATGTGCGCAAGGTAGCGAACAGTTTTTCAATGCGCATCAGCAATCTTGGCACTTTGGCGGAAGGCATGTGGCAACGTGTAGTGTAGTCACCAAAAATACAAGAGTTAGCTTCCAACTGTTTGACACCACAGCCTTCTAGCAATGTTGATGGTGTGCATCTGAGGCTAGTGCTATCTAGTGCTCTTGGAAAAGTCTTGTAACTCTCACAGGATGCATCACCTAGGAAGTCGAACAGATTGTGTCATATTCGTCACCTTGCTGGGTGATTTGTGGGCAATGGTGCCAGAAAGACTTCCCAAGCGCCTATATTGCTGCGGTAGACCCACCGCCCTCAGTTTCCAGGTTTCAATTTTACCGCACTCATCTCCTCTCAGCTGTTTGTGAAGTTCTTCTACCAGGATGTTCCCTGAAGTTGGGACTCTTGGTATTGTAATAAAGTATGGTCAGTAAGCGAGTAGCCACCCCATCAGGTTTGGATACAATGTTTGCCAATTTCAACCAATTTCAAAGATTCGATGATGTTTGTTGATCTTATGTTTGGGATGACCGGTGCCAGTTGGCCAAGGTTCTAAGTGGTTTCAGTATCAAAAGGATGATATCAGTGATATCAAACAATTTTCCTCGCAAAAACATGCTTAAAAACCAGCGACTTGTCGGACTTCAAGGACCGTCCAAGTGGAAGAATTGAACCCCAGCTGTTTGGACTTGGAATGAAACCGACTGAGTTCTTTTTTCAGGGCACGGCTCCCGCCCCAGAATTGGGGTCGAGAGATTGGCACCCTGGTTGAATCTGGTTGAGGTTTAACAAAAAACGGTTGCACCTGGGGAGGCGTGTCCAGTAAAATATGGTTAACTAACCTGGTTCAAGCGGACGTTCAATTTCGGTGGGTCCCAGCCGAAACCCCATGAGGACAACTATGCCATATGCACTTTCAAGGCAGAAAACTACTAAGAGTTTAATCACGGGTGATGATGGCATTCTTTCGCAAGCAGAAGGCGCCCAGTGGCGCACATCTTTTGTGCTTGGTATACCCATGTATACCCCTAATCTTGGCATTCTTGGCATCAGAATTCCCAGCTCTGTGCTAGGATGATCACTAAGACAATGTAACAATGATGTAACAATGATGTAACAATGATGTAACAATGATGTAACAATGATGTAACAATGATGTAACAATGATGTAACAAGGACAACAATGGTTTTTTTCCACTGGCTGGTTCGGTGACCGCTCTTTCTTGATCCTTTGGCTCCAATGAGAAGCTATGGAGGCCATGGGACGTGTTTCATGTTCCAAACAGGGCGTGAATATCAAAACAGCTCCAGAAAGACCATGCGCAGACATGGAACATGGACTCACATCGCAGATGTCGTATGTCTGCAGTTTCTACAGTTCTTCCTTTCAGCAGGCAGTTCACTCAGGTTCACTCCATTGTGATTCTGGTGGTTTGCACCAGATACCGTCATTCCGTGTACGGAGGTTTGATATAGGTTTAACATGGTTTAACATAGGTTGAACCCCATATCCCATCATATTCCCATGGTATTATTTCCATCAGTCAGTGTATATCAATATGTTATGATTGTCGCATGATACTCTCTTATGATATTCTCTTCCCTCTCTCTCTCTATATAGATATGTATATATTCCATTGTATATACATATGTATATCCCATTGGTGGTGCGGTTCTTTGAAGAACAACTGTATATGTTCTCCTTTTAAAAGCGATCTGGCGCCGCGATGGCGCCAGCTGCTCAGCTGCTGCTCATCGAGCCTCGGAAGCTGAAGGGATTTACGGAGTGGACATGAGTGGACCTGTTTTTTTCATGCAAAAGTGCTGGGATTTATATAGGGCCCCTGGGATTTAGGAACATGTACAAAATTAAGATTTTAATGGAGAAACCATGGGAGATCATGGATTAAATTTAATGCACACATGGATCCAAATGGTGATTCTTTATTGCCTGGCTGGATTGCCATAACATGTCCGGATTTGGTGCCTTATTCAAACTTGATCTTAGATAATGTTGTTAAGAGACAGAGATTTGGAGAAAAACATGCTATACAATTGCTTGCATGGGAAATTGGGCTGGTCAGGAGAGCCTTAGATGATTGGTTTGCTTGCTGTACCCATGCGTATTAAGAGAGATTGAGTTTTCTGTGACAAACGGTGGGACCTCAATTCACACAAATTTCTCCATTTTAGTGGTATATGCACGCAGGAGTCCTGCTGTTGGCGGAAGACAAGGTCATCAGACAGGTCATCAAAAGCAGATTCTAATTTGAATCCAGATGGGTTTGCCTAGTACTGTACTACAGGGTACAAAATGAACATCCAACGGTTCATCATCTGTTTTTTTTCCAACATTTTTTGTAGATTTTCTTTTGCATGTTTTGAGGCATCCCCCATGCACAAAGAGTGTCGTTGATTCAATATCTGATGCAAACCACTTCGACGGCCTGGAGTGCACATCCCACAGCCCCAAACAAAATATAGGCATCTATCATTGTAGCTGACAATCGTTGGAGTTTTCATCATTTTCCCACAACATCCCAGAAGATCATGTTCTGTGACCCAAGGATGGGGTGTGGAGCGGTTCGAGGGCATCGATACGTGCGGATTCCCTCCCAATACAGCACAGTTTGAGGTTGACGATTATTCAGACTTGTGAAAAGGTGTTCATAAGATCAGTTTCTCCAGGAAGTCCTCGGTCAGTTTCAGCACAGACGGAGAAAGGATTGTGTGAATGTAAATTCACATGTATACGTATATAGTCACTCCAATATCACTCTAATTAATATGTATATGATTGTATATGTACATATTTGTGTATCATATGTGATGTGCAAGAGCAAACCGCTGGAAGCCCCGGCCAAAAAGTCTGTGCACATCATATATAGTTCAACAAATCCAAAGGATAAAGAACATATGGTTTGTCGCCTCACAGCTTCAACGTTTGTAGGCGATCCAGCGATGGACCACTCATTTGTTTCTCCCTTCATTGGGTCGTGTCTCCATTGATTGGGCTACATGCCCTGACAGAATAGCATAGAAAATATAGAAAGGAATAGAATAGAGATGAATAATTACAGTAGACTACAGTAGAATAGAATACTGTAGATAGATATTGGACAGATTAGATATTTTGGATAGATTGGCATAGATTAAGATTAGAATAGAGTAGATTTTGATGGGATCCAACCTGGAAGGACTACCACCCACCCATCACTTGATATCCTAAGCTCGCCCAGGCCCACCTAGAGCCTGGAACCTGGTCGTTTCAACTGGGTGGCTGGTGATTTTTTGTGTGAAACTCAAGATTTCTAATGGTGAAATACTGGCCATGTTATTTCACTAGTTGTAGTCGCTGCTAATTTTTGTTTGATTTTTCAAATCTGTTCATATTTGTTCCACACATTGTCTTTGGTCTTGGAACGACCAACTTGACGTGATTCTTGGCCTTAAATGGTGTTAGGATTGTTAGGGTCCCAATAAATGTGGGGTAACAAATAAGGGGCATCTATGCTTGTGTCAAAATAGCAGGGGTTGGGAACATGAGTGATTGGAGGACCTATGTCCAAGTTAAATCTATGCCGAGGTCGGAGAAGGTTGGAAGCTTATGGGCTTCGCACTTTGCAGCTAGCAGATAATGGCAGCAAGGGTACTCACCAAGATTTGGAAGCAGACCGGCAGAAAACACCAAGTTTCCTCTTCATGATCATGAGCAGCTGGGTACCCTGAAAACTAAGATAGAAACACATAGAACGGGAACTCCATGTACTATATTGTACTATTTTATTTCGCTAGGAACGCTATCGTTTTCTCCGGAAATATGTTGAATTTCTTGTGTTTGTCAAGGCGTTGGAGCACAGTGGAGGCTGGGCACGGGAAGTAGCCACTTGAAAATGGCAATCGTTCCATTTGGGATGATTCATCTTAAAAGATCTCAAGCAAACTGTACTTCAAATTTCATCCCAACTATCATCCCATGAACGAATATCAGACTAAAGATCGGTATATATTTACACAATTTTACAAACACATCGGTCCATTTGGGTCTGTTTGGATGCTCAAAGCCGGGCTCCCTCGGCAGGAAAATCTCCCGACTTTCCAGCGCCGGAGGCAGCTGGGAAGTGGCAATCATACGCCGGCCATACGTTGACATAGACATATGGATAGATCAGATCAAATCAGATGAGATAGATAGGACAATTGCGATAAATATAGGATAGATATTGGATAGAATTATTGGGTTGGATAGAATAGATAGGATAGATAGGATAGATACGATAGATACGATAGATACGATAGATAGGATAGATACGATAGATACGATAGGTACGATAAATAGGATAGATAGGATAGCTATAATATAGGAAAGGACAGGATAGCTAGGTAGCGAGGTAGCTAGAAAGCTAGATAAATGAAAAAATAGATGGATAGATGTTAATGCGCGGTGTGTAAAGTAGCGCTTTTTTCGCGTCACTTTTGTAAGAACACTTAAAGCTAAACGTATTTGCACATGTAAACAATGTTCGTGCACAGATGGTTGCACACATGGAGATGGATTCATTGACATTTATCAAACCACGCAAACGCAAGCCTTCAAGAGATCAGAAAATGGGGTGTTGTAATTCTGTGCTGCAGCTTAGTTGAGAGAATTCTTATCGCGATTGCGGATTTCGATTCAGTGGACCAGTCAGTCAGTCTCGAGGTGAACATTTCCGCAACCGATGAGGCCGTTCATTCCAGGAACATGTGGATGTGGAGGATTCCAGGTTAAAACCACATCGAATTCAAGGACCATCAAGGATCCTATGGGGTAAAACCACACAGTTCCTGCTCAATACGCAAATCAATGCAGGAACATGTGCTTCTTTTTTTGGGAGGGGGAGGATGGACATCCGTTTGGCACCAAACTGTGTAATCGTATTCACTGCAGATACCGTAGTGCCAGGCTTTTATCCATTTTTATCCACATCCGTGTCTTAAGGAGCTAGCTTCACATTTTTTCAATGGGCCATGGCTACTTGATCCATACCCATCAACTCAAATGGGAATATGAACCAAAGGTTCCAACCATCAACGGGCAGTGTTACCAACTTTTATCCATATGTATCCATTAAATATTATTTAGCGATACCCATGTACAATTTCAATGTTTGCTATAAATCGGTATAAACCTATGAATTCCCAAGTTTAGCAGTTTAAATGCCACATTTTCCCAGCTGAAGCTATCTAAAGTCTTGAGCTGCACGTGGGCACGGGCTCAAGCCGCTTCCTTGCGACGGCATGGAGCGAAGGCCAGGGGGAACTCCTCCGACTGGTTCTCCCTTTCTTCAAGCCATGATGAACTTCGCCTGCTGGGTTGCAGCAATTTGACCACTTTTCATGGTGCTTCATGGTTATAACTTATAACTTATAACATGTTATAACATGTTATAACTGTATTATAACTTGCAACTTATAATATTGTAGCCACAAAACAGTGGACAAGCATCGTGATGTTGCCCAAGAAATGGGGAGATGAACACCGGATTTGTTTGATTCACTGTGGGAAGCCCTATCCGCCGAAGGAGATGATAGAAGGTCTCGGGCACTGCTGACATGTCTACAATGAAACAGCCTAATCAGGGCCTAATCACTTTGAAGTCAGTTGATGTTTTA
Source organism: Cladocopium goreaui (assembly GCA_947184155.2). Taxonomy (NCBI): domain Eukaryota; class Dinophyceae; order Suessiales; family Symbiodiniaceae; genus Cladocopium; species Cladocopium goreaui. The sequence continues at coordinate 184,207 of CAMXCT020002591.1, forward strand.
TCATTTGTTAAAACCGCGACGACAGACTTTGTGAACTGAAAGATCAGAAAGAAGCCTTGAATCCTGCACATCAGGCCTGTGCTGCTGAGTATATCTCCGCCTGGCAGATTTCCACGGGATGCAGGCCGTGCAGGTTCAAGGTTTGTTAGGTGCACAGCACAGTTTGAGGGAACTGGACCTTCATTGGTGGACTCTTGCTTTTTGAGCCTGTCCCATGGTGGACAGGACGGAGAGGCTTCAAACTCACTAGTAGCAGAAGCTTGGTGAAGTTTGTTTTGGGGGGAGGTGAGACATGGTGAGACTGGATATCCGTCAGGAAGCCATATGATTTCGGGGGTGTAAAATTCTAGGGGGATGGGCTGGGATTGTTTTGAGCATTTCGGGGTAAACCCAGAATTTTGAGGTCTCCAATTTCGAATCTCATGGTTGGTCTAAACCCTAGCCTTGTGGACATCAAAGTAGCTAGCAACTGTTGATACCCCCAGAAGTGGTCCCAAATCGTTTCGACCCGTTGGTTCCTTATGTTATTGGTACGGCCTACAGTAGGATATATTAAGATGCTTTACACTGTTACACCCAATCTTGCATGGATTACATTATGATTATACAATAAAAGAATCTTTTTGAATGCCTCCAACAAATGTGTCATGTTTTCGAGGTAGGACATATATAAAAATAATCATATGGAGGTTTCCTAAGTCATGGGGGCACCCCTCAAATCATCCAATTTTTAGTATGATTTTCCATTCAAAAAACGATCCATTCTGGGGGCACCCTTACAATGGGATTGTTCCTTGCAATTGGGATTCAAATTCTGGGGATGTATTACATGTATGGGTATCCCATGATAAATCATCCATTTCCATCAAATAGGATTGTCCATTATAAACCACCTATAAACATCTATACAAACCATCCATTTTGTGGGCACCCCCTTGGTCCATAGACACCTCCATCCCTTGGCTCCCAGGAAGAGAACACGATTTCCAGCGAAGAGGTGGTACCTTGACGCTGGAAAATTATGGAAAATGGGGGGAACGGATGAGAAATTGGTGATGAACCATTGGATCTATTGGATGGAATGGGCTACCTTATGGTACCATATGTTCAGAGAAATCCACTCCTCTCTGGAAAACAATTACCGTTGGTGTACCTTATTACTTATTATATCTTATTATATAAGTATTGCCTTCTTGTTATTTGCGGAACTCCCAACGCAGACAGCTCGCTCTTTTTGGCCCGGCTGCCGTTTTCGCGAGGAATATCTTGACGTCCACTATGAGCCGGAGGAAAAGAGGCGGCTTGCGTATCGGCTCTGGAGACAAGCAATGGTCAAACCACGCTATCATAACTGGTTGAGCCATGCAACACTGTAGGCTTGGGTGCTGTTGGGGGCGCAATGAGCCCAGACCAATTGCCATGCTGATACTTGAAGAAGTGGCTCAAGAAAAACCGCTTTTCAACACGTCATGCATGCTGATGTTGGTGCCGACAGAGGCTCGGAGGCAAAAAACACCAGGTGATTCATGGTGATTCCACAATTCGATTTGTGGACCTCTGAAAGTTACTACAAATACCATGGCATCCCGGACAGAGCTAAGATTCCTGCCCAAAAAATCCTTCTGGGAAATGTAGTAGTGCAGCTATGGTATACTTTGTATCCAGCCATTCCAAGCATGTTGCAGCACCATTCCAGCCTCGTTCATTTGAGTTAGGCATATCTAGACGTTGCATGCTAGTAACATCCCACTAGTTTCTGGATAGTTGGTATGAACATGGCAGTCTTCAGGCGTGAAGCCTGACCTGGCCCATCCCCATGGCATCCTGTGCGGCTCTCACCTTGGCCCTGCAATGTCTAGTTTACCTGGTCCCAAGCATCGGAGCGGAGGACGGATTGATCCATGATGGGAAGGAGGCTGCACCGGCTGCACCGGCTGCACCCTATGATTGCCAGTCACTCAGCCAGGCATCCGCGGCGGCACGACAGTGGTGTTGCACACATGAAGGCATAGCGTGCACCACACAGGGCCCAACAGAATTCAATTGCACCGGCGACGTTGCAAGTGCATTCTCCGAAGAGAAACGGTTGTGGTGCTGTTCCCATGAAAAGGTAGGATGTCTCAATACGAGCGACCTAAACAGTACCACAGTCAGGGAGAAAGTTGAAGTGGCGGAGAATAGTAGCAATACAAGTGTTGCCAATCAGACAGAAGCCTATGATTGTACCACAGCCTCCAATGCTTCAAAGGCTTGGAGCAGTGCTCAGATGACTTGGTGTTGTCAGCATGGGGCATGTGGAAATGAATCTACCTTTAACTGCAGTGATGCTGGCGAATGGTCTGAGTTGAAGAAATCCTGGTGTTGCCAACATTTTGGCCTCACCTGTCCAGATCAGAAAGTTGCCAGTGCAGTGAACAACACAGGCAGTGACAACCAGTCGGTCTCCAATGACTCAGTCCATGACAATGCAGCCACAATGGTTGTGGACGCGATGGTTGTTGCAGCCGAAGAGAATGAGGCCAACAGGACTCAGGGGAATTCAGGCACCAGCGTTTTGAGCGATCACAAGGATGCTTATGATTGCGTCACTGGTGCCAGCAATTGGACATTGGAATGGACGAATGAGCAGGCCATTTGGTGCTGTAAGTTTCGTAATGTGTCCTGCAACGCTGGCCATCCCTTACCAATGTCCCAACCCTTCGATTGCACAGGCTCCACAGAGGACTGGTCCCTGAGCAAACAGCAGTGGTGCTGTGACACCCACCAGCTGGGCTGCACAACATCAGTGACATCAGCGACATCAACCACGCAGGGTGCGGCAGTAGCAGACCAGTTTGACTGTGACAAAGAAGGCTACTGGTCGCGCTCAAGGCAGGCGTGGTGCTGCGAGAGTAAGAAGATTGGATGCTATTCCTGCACAGGGGATGCAGAGAAGTGGTCCATTCCAGAGAAGCTCTGGTGCTGCGAACATCAGCCCAGCCGAGCATGTGATGAGCCAAGCAATCAGTTTCAATGCAACTTGGAGGATGCGGAGAGGTGGTCAGAGGAGGAGCGGGCTTGGTGCTGCAAGACCAAGAACCAGGGCTGTGATCCTGATTGCGATCTCGACTCTTTCCCTCTGTGGACGGGTTCGCAGCAGATTTGGTGTTGCAAAATGAAGGGGCTGGGGTGCCCAGCACAGCAAACCAGCTCAGCCCTTTTTGACTGCTTTGAAGACGACACCGAGGGTTGGTCTCAGTTGAAATCGCACTGGTGTTGTTCCCATGCCAAGCGCGGGTGCCCAATGTTTGACTGTGAAGATGGCTATTCCAACTGGAGGCTTGGCTTCAGTGAAGCCAAAAAGGCATGGTGCTGTGAGCACTATGGCATGGCCTGCGAGAGATCCAGCTCATCCAGCTCCAGTGAGGCAAGTGATCATCATGAATCTTTCAGTCAAGAAGGACCCTTTTCCGAAAGCCATGACTGTGACGGGGATCCTCAGGAGTGGTCCAGCAGCAAGCTGCAGTGGTGTTGCTTGGTGGAACATCGTGGCTGCCTCAGCGACTTGCAGAAGGAATTGGAGGAAACCTATGACTGCAGCGATGTGATTAGATCTAGCGTTTGGCCACCTGAGAAAACTGCCTGGTGTTGCTTCGAAGCTTCGATGGCTATGATGTTGTCGATCTCTATCATCTTTGCCGGATTCCGAAATTGAGGGTACCCCAAATCATCCAAATTAATAGAATTAGATTTGTATTGAAACCCATGATTTTGGGGATTTCCAATGATTCCCCATATTAGGAAACCACCATATTATTTTCTCAGTTACAGTATATAATTAATGTCGGATGCTGATTAGTGTAGGGCCCCAAAATCAATTTTAGGATACACTTTAGGGTGGATTTTTTTCAGGACCAGGTACTGAATAAAATTGGATCAATTGATTTCGGTTGATTTCAATTGATGTTCATTTGATTTCAAATTACTTTCAATTGATTTCAATTTACTTTCAATTGATTTCAAATTATATACTTTTAATTGATTTCAGCTCGCTTTCAATAGAATTAATTTTATGTTCAATTTACGTTCTTTAATTTTCAATTGATTTCAACTTACCTTCAATTGATTTTCAACTGATTTCAATTTACTGTACGTTCAATTGATGTTCAATTGATGTCAACTTTCTTTCAAATGGTGTTCAATTGATTTCAATTTAGTTTGCATTGATGTTGAATTGATTTCAACTTACAGTACTTTCAATTGACATCCCATAGTAATCCCATAGAAATATCATAGAAACATCATGGAACTCACGTAGGAATGCCATAGGAACCCCATAGGAATCCCAAAGAAATCCCATAGGAACATCACAGAAATACCATCGACATCCCATAGAAATCACATAGTAATCCCATAGAAATATCATAGAAATACCATGGAAATCCCACAGGAATCCAAAAGAAATATCATAAACCACCATTGCCATAGAAATTCCCAAGAAACTTCATGGGAATCCCATAGAATTCCTAAAGAAATCCTAGAAATATCATAGAAATAGAATGTGTTTTTTTTTTTTTAACCATAGTAATCTCATAGAAATATCATAGAAATCCAAAAGAAATATCATGGAAATCTTCTTGCGGAAATCCCAGAAATATCATAGAAATACCACAGAACCCCCCATAGGAATCCAAAGGAAATCCCATAGACATCCTTTTGAAACCCCATAGGAATCCCACAGAACTACCATAGACACACCTTTAGAAACACCATAGAATATCATAGACACACCATTAAAATATATTAAAATTACGTAGAATTTGCATAGAATTTTTGTAAACATCCCATAGAAACACAATGGAAATCAAGGAGAGGATGCCAGGAGAATTGAACTATAAGTAAGAGACAAAAGCTATAGCAAAGGAAAGGAGAACATGATTTTGTAAGAAAAAGCTGGACACTATAGAGGACCCCCACAACAAACATACTACTGAAGATCAAGGTTGCTCATGGGCTACCCCCTCGAAAAAATGTTTGGGTGCTGTTTTTTAATGGTGTTTGAATAAGGCATCCTATATTTTGGGCAATTAGACATTTTGAGAAATCCAAAAGAATGGAACTAAGAAAGTAAAAAGAGAAAAGCTTTAGCAAAGGAAAGAAAAAGGGAAAGGACAGGAGAGAAGGAATTTGGAAAAAAAAACACGTCAAAAAAAAACTTGACACACAAGAACACCCCCACAACAAACATACTATTGAAGATCAAGGTTGCTCATGGACTACCCCCTCGAAAAAATGTTTGGGTGCTGTTTTTTAATGGTGTTTGAATAAGGCATCCTATATTTTGGGCAATTAGACACTTTGAGAAATCCCAAAGAATGGAACTAAGAAAGTAAAAAGAGAAAAGCTTTAGCAAAGGAAAGGAAAAAGGAAAGGAGAGAAGGATTTTGGAAAAAACGCTTCAAAAAAAAGATGGGCACAATAGAGGACCCCCACAACAAACATACTATTGAAGATCAGGGTTGCTCATCGACGACCCCCTTGAAGAATTGTTTGGGTGCTGTTTTTTTGTATGTTCAATAACATGTTGGAAGTATTCATCAAATAGTTCATTAATTATTTTCAATAAAATGAGATATTTCAAAAACAACTCCAAAAGCGAACTGAAAAAAATAAACAGACATGCTGAAAAAAAACATGGCCCCAGAAAAAAAAGTTGACCCAATACTGTACCACCCAAACAAGTACACTGATTCAGAATTATTTTGGTAAAACTTGCCACAATACAGTATCCTCACACTAATCGGGGTACAACATTACTGTTGGATGGTCCGTTTGTTGTTAATTTCTGTGGGTCGGGTGTTTGTTTTTGTTCGCTCTCAGCTCATTGAGGAAAAGGGCGTGGCTTGTGAAGTTGAGTCATTTACAGTACAACGACCTCCTCCAGAGCAGTCGGAAGATGATTCTTCGCTCTACTTTGTGCTGCTTCTCTTGGTGGTGATTGTCATCATTTCATACTATCGTGCAAAGGGCGGTCATTCTCGAAGATCCTTCAGCTTCGGCCCTTCCCCATCCGGGACCACCTATGGCCGAGGCGTATATTCTGCACTTGGCTCGAGGTATACACCCCCGAGTTTACCATGACAATGATCAAGAAGACAAAAAAGGATGGCGCAGCAGAGAGGGAGTCAATTATAATATATAATAATAAATAGTATTAAGCTAAAACACATATATACTTTGTTGGGTCCTTCAAACATGCCCTAAGAGGACAAATCAAAGAAACAACACATTCGGATACGCTGCGTGGTAGGTCATGCACCACCTTGTAGGCACGTCACCCTCAGAAAAGCATGGACTTTGTGTTTCCGAAATCCGAAATATGTTTGTTTTTTCCAAACTGGATTGTAATGATGTTTGGATGGTAGTTTCATGTATGTTTGATGTTTGGTTGCTTATTTCGATAAATATATCGGTTTGTCCCAAACGACTGCCTCATCTTCTTGGGATCGTTGCGATGGCAGGTGCCCAGTACGACCACCCACTCGCGGAAGAGGTGGATGGGTGATCACCCCACAATGCCCTTGCCGCAAGTCTACTGTGCCTCATCGGGCCTCATCCATTTGCTATCATTGATCGTTGATGGTAGTTGTTTTTGATTGTTTTGGGGTTATATGATTATACTAGTATGATTAATATTATATAATTATGTGTTATCTTGTGTAGGTCGTAGGTGTTGCAGCGGAGGAGTATTCCGTGACGTCCGTGAGTGCCATCAAGGTTAATAAATTGATCTCACTTTGGCAATAGTACCTCTCACACGCATGTTCCCAAGTGACTATTCTCTATCTACTCCAGGACACTCTCATACAGTCACACCACTTATTAGTTCAATATGTTTCAATTACTGTGGGACTGTGGGACTCTTCAGTACTTGGACATATTATTCCAAGAACTTTGACACTTTCAAAGCTCCTGGAATCCTTGGCTGCCAAAAAAAGATTGACGCAAACCCTGGGTGATCTACATATACATGGGGTTTGCTTGGGGTCAATCTTTACCAGATTTTTTTTCCAGAACATGGGTGTCGGGGTCGGCTCGAAAATTCGGGACCCTGAAAATACATGGCTTATCATACGTTTAAATTTCCTGTTCCTTATGAAGAAAAAAATGAATTGGTTGAAGGGAAACCGTGCAGGAAACCCGCCCATAGTTCATATATTTCATATATATCATATGTATTTCATAGGAAAACCTGGTAAAACACAACATGGAAAAAACATAGAATAACAATGATGATCTGATGGTTTCCTCCAAATGTTCTTTTGAATCCAGCCATGGAAAAAACCATGGCCACCTCGCCCTTCGCCAGGCCACGAGGAACGGCCCAGCACCGAAGCCATGTGCCGTCCCGGGCGGCAAGTTACGGGCCGCCGTGTGGCGCCTTGGTGGATATCAGATCTGAGGGTCTCAGAGAATATATGTACCGAACTATGTGGATGAATGTAATATAATTGAATAGACAACATGTATCCTACAGGTGAGAGTGTATCATTACATGTATATAAATTTCCTTGATTGGGTATGTTGGATGGTACCCTTCCATTTTCTATAGGGGATTTGGGTCCTTATCAACTTTTTGTCAAAGGGTAACAAATACAATTCCGCTCAGAAGGTGCCAGTAGAACAGGTACCAGGTACCAGGCAATGCCGCGGCTTCCACTGCTTGAACTTGCGCAAGAGAACTTGTTTTGACATGGTTTGGGACTGTGTTTGATAGATACTGTAGGTCTGTTTCAATCCAGGGTGCACCAAAATCCGAGGGTCCATCAGCATGTTCTGATACATTCTATAATTTTGGCCAATATATCTGTAAAAGTTGTACATGTTCCATGGACAAAGCCGGATTGATCTCTTTCCCAGAGTTTTCCAGTGTCACCTGTGGCGTTGGTTGCTTTCCAAGGTACATGTTGATCACCATCATGTGCATCACCACCACCATTATCACGGAGCCTACAACTTGGATCGTGGCTTGGTCCTGAGTTTAACTTACTTTCATTTCTATCTACGCTTGATATGATATAACAGAAATTACATGAAATTACTGCCAATATCTGCCAATGAACTCAGAGAAAGGGCGATGGAAAATAAAAAATAAATAAACATGGAACATCATGGAACCCCAAGAGGACGGTTTTTGTAGCATGGCTGGTTTCTCTCAGATTACATGGGAGACGAAGGTGACACGGGCCTCACTTCGCAGGTTCACTCCGGAAACCGGAAACCAGCTCACCCCGGAAACTTGACCACCTCTTTCAGATGTTGCTCAATTTCTTGGGATGTCGTGCCTCCACGTGCCTATTTGAATTATTTTGAATTACCCCCTGGTCACTTCACATAGGCCCTGACAATTTTGGTGGAAACTGATCAGAAAAACTCTTTGGCGAGGTCACGTTCATTCACCATAACTCACCCAGACGGCTGTAGCACTTGTTGCTTAGAGCGTGGCTCCAAAGGCGTGTCGAGTCCCGATGCCGATCTCCAGCGCCACGAGTTGAAGGCGGAGGCAGAAGCTGAATGGACGCTGGAGGAGAAGATTCGCCCGAAGCGGCCGGGCCCTGTTGCCCCAAGGAGGCCGGTGGATGGAGGTTGTGGATTTCCATGGGGGCTGGAAGGCTATTTTCGAGGTAGGGATCGGATATGGATAAGTCATGATAAGTCAGTGACCTCAGTGTGACGTCACTGGAATTCATGCTTAGGTTTCGGGGGAATCATTATGAATATTATGAATCATTCCCAAAGGTTCTGAAAGATCAATATCTATCATATCTATCCAGATTGGATAGATGGTTTGAGGTTCACATTCCTGGGCCACACCCCAGGCCACGAGCGCCGGGACGGTCTCAACAGGCGGCAGCAACTGGTGTTTGGAGCAACATGAAACAGTAACAAGTGGTTAGACCAGCAAAAAATGAGGACGTAAGCGTTTTCAATCGTTTTCAACAACTGTTTCCTTTCCATTTTTCCATTTTATGTAATACAAGTAATGATATGATGATCCCAATTGACTCATCTGTTTTAAGGATGGTTTGTAACCACTAACCACTAACCCTCAGAGGATGCAATTAGTTCTCCCCAGGCCCCATGGTGCCCATGGTGCCATGGTGCTGAAGGTTAACCTTTCAGGTCCTTCAGGTCGACGCTGCGGCTGAGGAGTTGGAAAATTCCCTCGCATCCGAGCTCTGCCGCTTGCAGACAAGCACCTTCAGCACCTTTGGAGGCGATGTTTGTCCGACGGGGTATGGACCCCACAAAAGGCGAATCATTTGGAGGGGCTCTGGATTTGGCACTGATGCATCACGGATGCACGACAGTCAAAACCGGGACCTGGAACCCTAGGTTTCAACATGTTCCAAAGCTGGAAGAATCACTTTTTTGCTTGTGAGACACTTATCATAAGTCAGTGTCCTGACTGCCATTTAGGGGTTGGTTTTCTGACTTTGAGCTGCCATGGTTGATTCCTTAAAGTATCACTCTTCGGCCTTCTTGCTTGAGAACAGGAGCTATACTAAACATATTAAATATATTAAGCCTGAACATTTTAGTCACTTCTTTTTCCGGATGTGTTTATGCAGCAACCTCTGCACCCTTTATGGCTGCAACGTGGCGAAAGACATGCCCTGTGCAGGAATGGATTTTGGTTCCAAGGCTGAGGGGCCCAGGGGATGGTGAAACTCTAGAGCGCCATGCACTTGGCTTGGAGAAGCCTATGGCCTCTCTCTTTACGTATATACGTACATGTATATATATATATATATTATATGTATATAAACAATTACTTAATTTACTGTATAAATGAAATTATTTCAATATATTAAATTTATATACTTATTTCCTTATTATTATTATTGTTATTATATATTATTGTTATTATTATATATTATGTTTATTATGTTATCATATCATCATTATTATATATATTTATATATATTTTTTAAATATTATATCATTATTATTATTATTATTATTGATAAATTTGATTATTATTATGGTTTTGCAGCAGGTAAGGGATCTTTGGAAATTGATTCTAGGGTCCTTGGTGATTTAGTTGTACCCCTGATTGTGTGACAGGTTTTTCCCAACAGTTATTTTTAAATCTATTTTATCTATGTTTCAGAAGGAATCAAGGTAGGGGGCCTTGGTATATAGGGTGAAATTTATCCCAAAAGAAAATAGTACTGGGTTAGTGTTCCTTGGATTTTTAACTAGTGTTATTTTTCCCATACAGATAGTTTCTTGGGGTGGGAACCCAAACAAAATAGAATACCGATAACTGTCATATTTAGGTCTGGGTTAAGGATGCATAAGGTTACTTTGGGGTCATGGGTATATATTACTCTTCCATTGTTGGACCAATGTTATTTCAATTCACCCAAAAAAAAATACTTTACTTCGTGTGATCCCCACCATGACATTTATAGATTTTCTTACTGGCAAATCTTCTGGCATTCTATCTGGCATATCTTCTGGCATTCTATTTGGCATTCTATCTGGCATATCTTCTGGCATATCTTCTGGCATTCTATCTGACATATCTTCTGGCATTCTATCTGGCATATCTTCTGGTATTCTATCTGACATATCTTCTGGCATTCTATCTGGCATTCTATCTGGCATATCTTCTGGCATATATTCTGACATATTTCTGGCATTCTATCTGGCAGTCTATCTGACAAATCTTCTGGCATTCTATCTGGCATTCTATCTGGCATATCTTTGGCATATCTTCTGGCATTCTATCTGGCCTTCTATCTGACATTCTACCTGGCATACTTTCTGGCATTCTATCTGGCATATCTTCTGGCATTCTATCCGGTTTATCTTCTGGCATTCTATCTGGCATATCTTCTGGCATTCTATCTGACATTCTATCTGGCATATCTTCTGGCATTCTATCTGGCCATTGAAGTCCAGCGGTGCACACTGAGCTCGGCAGGTCCCAGGTTGAGGTCCATAGCCCATAGCTTCCTACATGAGGTCCGGCAGGGAACACATGGCGTGGATACTCGCGGTTGAGGTCCGGCAGGGAAGACTGGGCGTGGATGGTCGTGGTTGAGGTCCCGCAGGGAACATTGGGCGGGGATGGTCGTGGTTGAGGTCCGGCAGGGAACACTGGGCGTGGATGGTCGTGGCTGAGGTCCGACAGAGAACAGTGTGCGTCGAGGGTCGCGGTTGAGCAGGAGGAGGAGGAGAGGAGAGGAGGAGAGGAGCAGGCAACTGACATAAAATCTAACAACCCTCACCTGGCAGGTGGGGAACAAAAAAGAATCAGTCCCCGACCCAAAAGATCGGTTTTTTTTGCCTAAATCTCATAATGAAGGACCCCGAATTGACTGCGGGAATAATCATGGTAGAATGTAGTAGTAAGGCTGTTTCTGGGGTCCACATGCAAATTTCTGCACCCTGATATCGGCAAAAAAAACTTACTGCAAATCCCAGGGTGCAACCTCTGTATTGCCTAAGTCTAGGTGCAGAAATCTGCACCTTGACTTAGGCAATACCGCACCAAGCACCTAGGACCTAGGATATCGTCATTTTTTTTGCCTAAGTCGAGGTGCAGATTTCTGCACCCTGAGTTCGGCAAAATCCATAATTGGACATTGCATTTAAAGGATATATGATATATGATGTATATAGACGTAGAAATAATGGTGAAATTTGGCCATTGAATCAAATAGTGATCATCAGGGATACCACCCTAGAAGAAACATGACAATGAGCGTGGTTGAAACAAAGAGATATAGTATATACCCCATAATGGGATGATACCCATTTCTTTTTAATCCAGCAATTGATTGGGTACCCCATAAGGGAAATAGTAGTGGACCCCTGTTTATCCGATGCACATGATAGGAAAAACAAACGTAACCGATGCTGGGATGATACCCATTTAATCGACCAAGTGGTTGCCTAAGAGTGAAAACAATAATGGACCTGTGTTTATCCATGAGCATGGTAGAGGGCACATAGATACATTATATAACCGATGGTAAGATGACACCCGTTTAAACAACCAATCGGTCACCTCATAAGGGGAAAAATATCATGTACCTATGATACAGTTCTACTCCACCAGATATATGATATTTAGAAAAACCCAAGAATCCATGTCCACAAACCCCAGATCAATTGCACACCCTTTATTTTTTTTATTTTTATTATTATTGTTGTTTTTATTGTTATTATTATAATACTTAATGCTATTATTATTATATGATATGTATTTATTTATTTTTTTCTCTCTCTCTGTAAATGTGTGATATATATATATATATATATATGAATATATATATATATATGTGTGTGTGTGCGTGTGGGTGTGGGTACAGGTTTTGTTACTATCCTTCCAGGACTCTCATTCTTGTTGAAAACAAAGATCTTGAAGGTTATATACATGAATATTTTGAAGATGATTTGAGCCACTGATACTATAATTGGTAGGTTGTCATTCATTTGTAGTCTAGATTCAAAACCACGAAAAGACATGGACCATTATATAATCATAGCAGCAGTATTACCATTGCTTCGTACCACAGCAGGACCGCCAGGGTTTGCTTGCCTCAGGCCTCATGTTTAATGGGTACCTCCATGCCTTTGGCTACGCCTGCAGAGACCCTTGGCATGTGCAGGACCATGCAGGCCCTTTAGGAAAGAACTGGGCGAAATGAAGGGCTAGATTGGAACAGCAAGGCTTCAACTTCTAGATAGAATCTGCCAGACACTTTGTGTGTAATATATAATAACTCAGGATTGGTGCTCAGGCTGTTTTGAAGCTTCTTCAGGAGGTTTTCGGAATAAAAAAGTGACTATGTCAGCAGTCTCTCTCACAGTGTTCCTGAAACCGGAATCCTGCCATGAGACCCATTCAGCCAGCAATTGTATTCTCAGCCCATTTGTTCGGAGAACGAATGCACCAGAACATACCTTACCATATCATAGATTTCAATAAACGTAAATGATCCTCCAAGAACGGTGTCTCTCAGTGTTTTGTAACAACTTTTGATGGCCGAGGAAAAAACCACCAGCTGAATTGCAACTGCAAGAGTACTTTCAGCTGATGTCTTGCTTGCCTATGCAGACGCGCCTGAAGCTGTCACCCTATACGGTCCAGTTGAGCCAACCAAAATAGGCTAGCAGGCGTCAATGGGAATGCCTGGGCAACTTAGAAAACCAAATTCATAAAGTACACCATTTTTTGTCCTTGCGTTTGATGTTTATCAAAAGCCCCAATTGGTGAATGTAGGTGCGTTTATTTACCCATTGGCTTTACGATATCGCAGTCACGCATTTGCAGTCCCTTTGGAAATCTCCTGCACATACAGGCAGCTTGGCGCACAGGCTTGTGTTGTCTCACCTTCCCTCGCTGAAATTTGCGGGAAAAAATTGCTGATCTATCCGAAGGGTGGGCATATGTAGTTGCCGCACATATCTTGTTATCGGAGCAGCCTATGATTGACACATAATTTTCAAGCAAACGTTGATCCTGTTGGCTCAAGGCCAGGCGAAAAAAAATCCCGTGTAGACCTTGGCGAACTTGGTGCCATGGCACATTTTGAGCTGGAAGAAGGAAATCAATTCCTTCTGGATTGGTACAAGCTGAAAAAAGTGGCTGCATGCGAGTCACCCGTCGTTCCGGTGGCCGTGCAACATGCAGACACCATGGAGGTTTTGATCGTGGCCTACGCCAATGAGCAGGCCGTAACGGGGAAGTGTGGGAGGTAGAAGGGAAGCCCAAATGCAACTTGCATCATGTCATGACCAGAGATTCTTCATTTGCTGGTGCAACCACCGACACCGATCTGTTGATTTCAAATTTTATGTTTGTTATTGTAGGGCAATGTTTTTTTACAAATTACTTTTTGTTCCCGTTTTGGGCATTTTTTTGGGATTTACGATTCCCTGCTTCTTTGCTTTTTTGGTTCTCTGCTTCTCCACTGTTCTGCTTCTCTGCTTTTCCCTGCTTCTGCTTTTATGCTTCTTTGCTTCTCTGCTTCTCCACTGTTCTGCTTCTCTGCTGTTTGCTTCTCTGCCTTTCTTCTTTCCCCTGCTTCTCTGCTGTTGTGCTTCTTTGCTTCTCTGCTTCTCCACTGTTCGCTTCTTTGCTTTTTCCTGCTTTGTTGCTTCTTAAACTTGAATAACCCCCATTAAACACAACATAATACACCCTAAACATCCCTAAACCAACCTTAAATAAACCCCCAAACAACCCCCAAACAAATTAAAGCAACTCTAATAAGTAAACCCTAAAAAACACCTAAAATCTGAACCTTATCCCAAATAAACCTCAAAAAAGCAAACTAGCGCCAAGTAACTCCTATACTGAAACGTATCCTAAATAAACTCTAAACCAGCCCTAAATAGATCCTTAACCCACCCAAAATAGATCTTGAACAAGCCCAAATAAACCCTTTAACTTAACCAACCCTAACTAAAACAAAAACCAACCTTAAATAGATCCTACATAAAAAAATCTTAAACCACGCCTAAAGAAAACAAAAACCAACCCTAAACCAACCACCCCCAATAAGCCCCAAACCAACCCTAAAGAAACAAAACCAACCATCAACAAAAACTAAGCCAACCCTAAACCAATCCTAAATAAGCCCTAAAACAAACCTCAACAAACCTTAAATGAACCCTCGTCACAAAATACCATCCAAGATGAACAATACCACGGAAAATACATGAAAACAAATAACTCCCAAAACAATTCCGGACCCTTATTTCCTGCCTGTAGTTCGCATACGGTATCCTGCTCTCCCTTCGAAGAGCATTTGTTTTTTCTGCCTCAATTTCACTCGAATCCACGGAATTTGATCTGACAGGCATTGGTTGAATCCTTCAGGAGGAAGATTTGTGTGCTTTGGAGCACATCTCGGAACAAGTTGTGGATCAAAGGAGAGACTTCGGGTGATTCTTGGTTGATTTGTCCCTGGTAAGCTGTAAAGGTTTGATTCTCCAAGCCCAGTTACCCCCCCAATGGGACCCTTTGATGATCCGAATTCATGTGCCAAAGTCTGCTAGAGTTACCCAAGGCAATAGTACACACCGCATAACATCACTACATCCAGACCTTAATTCTTGACGCATTGTGCGGTGTAAAAAAATGGATGAGGTGGATGCCGCAATGCCAATTTTCCAGGATCCCCCCGCCGGTCCTCCGATATTTGAGGATGTGTTGGATCTGGTAGAGGTGCGAGTGAACTGTGAGCAGAACTCCTTGTTATTCCTGGTGCGTCCACGTCTAACTGGAGTATGTCATACCAAAGGTCCAGACGGATCAACGAGACCTTCCTGCTACTACCGCCGGGTCCACTGGACCGAAAAGACCAAGGGGTCCGAGGATCTAGCGGAGGCGAAAGATGACACGGCGGACTTGTCGGAAGTGATCAAGGGCTCCACCCAGCTGGAGCATCTTTCAATGTCGTGATGTCTTTCGATTGACAGCAGTTGGAGCAGTTGGAGTTGGATGCTGAAATATGATGAATATGCTGACATGCAATGACACGATATAGCAGATGTGACGAACAGCACCTGTCTGTCAAAGCGCGTCCATGTGCTTTGCGGAAGAAAAGCATGATCAGGGCATACTGAGTACTGGCAATCTTGGTGTTGCCTCGGGCGGTGGGAGGAGCCTTACATCTGTCAAACCTGGAATTCGTCTGCAGGTTGGTTTTTCAGGGAGTAAATTGCCCGAGCGATCCTGAGCGCCCAATGATGAACGAAGTATAATATATATATATAATCACGAAGTTATCATTTGAAGGACTAATGACAATGTTTGACCGTTGAGACAGTTTATGGCAAGTTGGTCTTTGCTTTGGGATTCTGGCACAACCTGAAGGGCAAGAATGTGAACAATATTTCCACACTACAGCTCTGATATGTCTCTGCTAAACTTGACTCCGTAGATCTCGGTTGATCATTGCGGCCTTTTGTGCAGGAATGCCGTGGAAACACATCGGATTGTAGCTTGATACATGGTTGTTGTCTTCATCAACATGTTTATGATGTTGACATGTGGGCAGAACTTACTGACGATTTATACTGATTTATGATTTATGGTGTTTTTGTATTAAACACCATGAATACATGTTTGTAATGTTTTGTAATGCCTCTTCATGCAAGCTTGTACCACACCCCCAAATGTGCTTCGTTTGGAACCCCTCTGCGCCCTCCAGCAACTGTGGAAAGGACATATGTGTGGAATTCTGGTGTGTG
The DNA here is from genome assembly GCA_947184155.2 of Cladocopium goreaui. Lineage (NCBI taxonomy): Eukaryota > Dinophyceae > Suessiales > Symbiodiniaceae > Cladocopium > Cladocopium goreaui. The sequence continues at coordinate 200,464 of CAMXCT020002591.1, forward strand.
ATATGGGTATATGAGGGTGTAACCGATAGTAAGATCTAGTAACCAGAAGCAGGGGACAACACAGATCAGGGCAGAATCACATTGGCTCACTGCAGGCATCAATTCCCCTTGCATCGTGCTTTGCAACGGCCCAAGTAGCACGGTGCAGGTTCTACGATTTTCACCGATTCCTTCAAACTTAAACAGAACCATTTCATGAGGAAACTGTGGAAAGCTGCGCGCAGAGGCACCCAGATTAGATGATATTAGATGATATCAGATCGCATTTTTCATTTCAAGATATTTCAAGTTCAGTGACAATTCCCATTCCCACCCGCCTCCGCTATTTGGTGACGGGTGGTCCGCTTCTCTTCATAAAAGCGGCCGGGAGCTTGGTTTGAAGCCAAGCTTCTCCCGATGCTGTGAGTTTCACAGCATGAAACACAGTGGTCGGGCCATCACGGGACCAAATAATCTTCCCTTGCCCAGGTTTCAATGGCTGAAGCAAAGTCCAAAGAGGATGATGCCAAGATAACTGTGACCGTTCTGACATTTTCGGGGGAGACAGTGGCCACTTTGACCCTCGGGCTGCAGTGAGTTGAGTGAACACCACGCGCTGAAATCAAACATTCAAGCTGCGAGATGTCCAAGGCCAGCCGTGAAAATCAGAAACGAAGAACATGAAATAACGGGATATAATATAATTACTTTACTTCGTGTGATCCCCACCATGACATTTATACATTTTCTTACTGGCAAATCTTCTGGCATTCTATCTGACATATCTTCTGACATTCTATTTGGCCTTCTATCTGGCATATGATCTGGCATATCTTCTGGCATATCTTCTGGCATTCTATCTGGCAATCCTTGCTGGCATTCTACTGGAATATCTTCTGGAACTACCATCTGACATATCTTCTGGCATCTATCTGGCATATCTTCTTGGCATATCTTCTGACATATCTTCTGGCCATTCTATCTGACATATCTTCTGGGCATATATTCTGACATATCTTCTGGCATTCTATCTGAAATATCTTCTGGCATATATTCTGACATCTTCTGGCATATCTTCTGGCATTCTATCTGGCATATCTTCTGACATATCTATCTGGCATATCTTCTGGCATATTTTCTGGCATTCTATCTGGCAAATCTTCTGGCATTCTATCTGGCATTCTATCTGGCATTCTATCTGGCATTCTTTTTGGCATTCTATCTGGCATATCTTCTGGCATATCTTCTGACATTCTTTCTGACATTCTTTCTAACTTTCTTCTGCACATTCTTTGTCCCATATCTTCCTACATGAGGTCCGGCAGGGAACACTTGGCGTGGATACTCGCGGTTGAGGTCCGGCAGGGGACACTGGGCGTGGATGGTCGTGGTTGAGGTCCGGCAGGGAACACTGGGCGGGGATGGTCGTGGTTGAGGTCCGGCACGGAACACTGGGCGTGGATGGTAGTGGTTGAGGTCCGGCAGGGAACACTGGGCGTGGATGGTCGTGGTTGGGGTCCGGCAGAGAACACTGTGGATCGCGGGTCGCAGTTGGACGAGGACGACGAGGACGACGAGGACGACGAGGACGACGAGGACGACGAGGACGACAAGGATGACAAGGAGGACGAGGAGGACGAGGAGGAGAGGAGGAGGAGGAGGAGGAGGACGAGGCAGGAGGAGGCAACTGACATAAAATCTAACAACCCTCACCTGGCAGGTGGGGAAAAACACGCAAGAAGACACTACTGATCACATAACCTCCTCCTGCTGAATGCTTCTATGATGATGTCCATCCTGCCTCTGGCCCGCGATCGAGTAGATGAGGGCTCAAATGCTCCAACAAATGTTCCGATGTCACATATCCACCATGCTACCATAGCTGTGATACACAATAGAAACTCTGTGTGATGTTGACTGTCTCAAGCATCAATCCAGCATGAGATCCCTTCAAGTAATTTGTAGTAACTTGCTGTAAGGTGTTGCCTGTCTCAAGCGTCTTTGCAAACAGCTCCAAAGGTACAGAAATGGAAATGTCTCTGTCCACCCCAGTGACTCTGTCATCTGTTCAAACTGATTGCTTCAAACTTTGCCACCCGCAAAGTCAGAAGTGGCATTGCCCCGATCACAATACCACACACCTGCAAGTTCGCAAGTAATATATCACATACTTGTCTGACATTCTTTCTAACTTTCTTCTGCACATTCTTTGTCCCATATCTTCCTACATGAGGTCCGGCAGGGAAAGATTTGCCAGGTAGAATGCCATAAAATATGCCAGAAGATATGCCAGATAGATATGCCAGAAGATATTCCAGAAGATATGCCAGATAGAATGCCAGATAGAATGCCAGAAGGTATGCCAGATAGAATGCCAGAAGATATGCCAGATATAATGCCAGAAGATCTGCCATATAGAATGCCAGACGATATGCCAGATAGAATGTCAGAAAAGATGTCAGATAGAATGTCAGAAAGAATGCCAGAAGATATGCCAGAAGATATGCCAGATAGAATGTCAGAAAAGATGTCAGATAGAATGTCAGAAGATATGTCAGATAGAATGCCAGAAGATATGCCAGATAGAATGCCAGAAGATATGTCAGAATATATGCCAGAAGATATGCCAGATAGAATGCCAGAAGATTTGCCAGATAGAATGCCAGAAGATATGCCAGATAGAATGCCAGAAGATCTGGCATATAGAATGCCAGAAGATATGCCAGATAGAATGCCAGATAGAATGCCAGAAGATTTGCCAGATAGAATGCCAGAAGATATGTCAGGGAACAGTTGGCATGGATACTCGCGGTTGAGGTCCGGCAGGGAACACTGGGCGCGGATGGTCGTGGTTGAGGTCCGGCAGGGAACACTGGGCGCAGATGGTCGTGGTTGAGGTCCGGCAGGGAACACTGGGCGTGGATGGTCGTGGTTGAGGTCCGGCAGGGAACACTGGGCGTGGATGGTCGTGGTTGAGGTCCGGCGGGGAACACTGGGCGTGGATGGTCGTGGTTGAGGTCCGGCAGGGAACACTGGGCGTGGGTGGTCGTGGTTGAGGTCCGGCAGAGAACACTGTGGATCGCGAGTCGCAGTTGAGCCAGGACGACGAGGACGACAAGGACGACAAGGACGACAAGGATGACAAGGAGGACGAGGAGGAGGAGGAGAGGAGGACGAGGCAGGAGGAGGCGGAGGAGAAGGAGGAGGCAACTGACATAAAATCTAACAACCCTCACCTGGCAGGTGGTGAATTATCTGGCAACAAATAGATAGATAATCATGATAGAGAGGGGTGCGAGTTGTCCTCAAAACTATTTAGTTACGACAACCAAACAACCCAATCAACACAAAAAAGAAAGGTTTCCCAAAACGCGTTGCTGTTGTGCCGAGGTTCTCCTCATCGACGGCTTTTCGAATGAGCAGCATCAGCGCTTGGGGAGTAAGCCCTCTGAAGCCTTCCTTAACAGACGACCAATAGCTGGATGGTTTCATGAAAAATCCCACAAAATGGATGATAACTGTTGGTTGCATGATTCGCCGACATTCCCAGAAATTAAAAAATATGCCGACATATGATGACATATGCAGGCATGCGAACACATTTGCGCAAGATAGAGTCTGTACTGTAGTTTTTTGCATGAAACAACCATTAAAACAAACGGAACGTTTCCACATAATCATATATGATTACAATATATACATTTTACCTCATTTTACCATCCAAAAACACTAACATACATGTGAACGATCCGATCCATCAGATTTGGAATTAGTTAGACCAAACTATTCCCGTTAGAAAAAAACACCGTGGCGTTTTGTATGACTGGACGGTAAACATCATGTTTTACCATGTTTTACCTACACTCTGGATCACTCTGGTAATCTAACGATACAACATTGATGAAAAGGGACAGCTTAGTTCCATGATGTTCCAAACATCTATGGAACATCGCCCAAAAAATGGTTCCATGTTTTTCCAAGGACTAAACCGGATTTTCCCCATGAAAATGTCCATTTCCTCGGGGATTATTGGGATCTCCCAGCCTCCTTCTCCGACTCTGAGGTCGACGAGTCCGAGGCGTCCGCCTCAACTGCCTCCTGGTTTCTTCAAGCCCAAGGACGGATGAGATTTCATCCTCCCAGGATATTTGGAGGTTTTCTTAAAATGGTGGTGCAGTGACGCCACTGTTTAAGAACCTACTGCAAGAGGAACTTCAGGGGCTGGATTGCTGGATTCAACCCTTTCTGTCGGCTAATTGAAATAAGAACCCAGGGTGCCCTACAATTCTAGCCAGTGGTTCTTATTCCCCTGTAACGGGTATCAATATACCAAGCATTGATAATTGATATAAAATAATTGATATAAATATAATTGCAGTAAATAAATAAATGCGCACACACACAGATATGTATATATATATACATTACATATATGAAAGCATGGCGCGGGCACGGGGAAGATTCGAATTTTGATGACGTCAGCAAGGCTGAAGACGACAGCTTCAGCTAGACGCCAGCCGGACTCACTGAAGGCCATCTGACCCCAGAGGCTGCCCTTGGCTTGTGTTGGTTTGTCTTGGCTTGTCTTGCCTGCGCTGCCTTGTTTCGGGCCCTAAATCAAAAAAATCGGGACCTAAAAAGTTTTTTCCTTCCCCCGCGTACTTGCAACCTAATACCACGCCAAAATGAACTTTCAAGCCCTGCAATAGTGGAATATCTGGCCCTTAGCTCTGTTTGGAAGGCCTGTGCCTGAAAAGACTTTTCGGGGCCTGAAAAGTTTTCAAGCCCTGGCATGGTGGAATATCTGGCCCTTGGCTCTGTTTGGAAGGCCTGCGCCAACCGACTCTTCTCCGAATTTAATGCCATGCCAAAATGAACTTTCAAGCCCTGGCATGGTGGAATATCTGGCCCTTGGCTCTGTTCGGAAAGCCTGCACCTGAAAAAACTTGTCGGGGCCTGAACATGTTTTTTTCCCAACCAACTCTTTTCTAAGGCTGGAGGCACTTAAGGGTACCCGTTAAAAACTAACCCGTTAAGAACTTGAGGGTACCCGCGTTCATAATTCGCATATTTTCCACCTATAGCACTTAAGAAACCCAGGGTAGGCTGGGCAATTCTTAATCGGCTCTTATCTAACGGTTCCGCTGTTCCCCCAAATTCTCCAAATTAGATGATTTTAGTATTGAAACCCATGATCCACCGTTTTAGGAAAACACCAATTTGATCCATTGTGGGACTTTAAGTAGAATGCTGACATAACGAATTGTTATTTCCACGGTTATTGTTCAAGATATCTAGTTCCTGCTTAATATATATCTAACTAAATTTGAAGGGATACATTCCAAATCTGCTGAGACTTGGGGGTTCATTTACATATATAGTTAAAACATGTTAAAAACCACATGCACCTGTTGAAACATACTAATGGAAATCGATTTATGATTCGACTTGGGGATGCTTGCAGTGAATCCCGCACGCCACAACAGCGAGAACAACAACAACAACAACAACAACAACAACAGCGGCAACAACAGCGGCAACAACAAAGACGGAACAAATACCACCAACCATCATCTATGTTGCGAGGTGAATGGTGTTGCGAGGCGAGGTAAATCACCCACTCCCCAGCTCCCCCCGGATGAATCCTCCTCCTCTTCCTCGTCACTGTCGCTGAAGTCGCTATCCGCGTCATCCGCGTCTGCGCCAAAGATCTCGGCAAAGTTCTTCCTGGGCTGCAAAGCTCGCAGGGTGCAATGCGAAGGGGGCATGGGTGCAACAGATTTGGGGAGAGTGTAGCATCCAACAAGGACACGCTCACAGATATGTATTGTAACTATATATATATAATTATATGTAAATTTAGATTTATGTTGATATATGCACATATAAATATATATATACATATATAATAATGTATATACACATGTAAATGTATATATATATATGATATATAAATGTATCTTTATATAAATATATATATATAATTATAAATATCTATATATATAAATATGTGATGGGCTGATCAAGGTTAGGGGTGGGCAATGTCAACTTAACTTGGTGGCTTGGTCCGTGGAGAATCTGCTGGAAATTAGGGAGTTGGACCACTTCCAGGACAGTAAGCGCACCCATGGCAATGGAGCACCTTGCTCTGTGGTAGTAGGACCAGCCATTAAATAAATGATGATATATATTGTTTTTTCGGGTAGATAACTGGAGAGAAGCTAGGAAGAACAAACAAAAACAGAGAAGCAGGAAAAGCATCTTGAAGAAGGGAAACAGATTTTTTTCAAAAAATGCGCAAAGCGGAAAACAATGGAAAACATCATTCCCTAATCAAATTGCCCTCCAAAATAAAGTGGCACTCCGGTTGATCTGATCAACCGCCCAGGGGTGACTTGGCGGTTTACTTCGAGTGACTTGGCGGAAAGGTCCTGCGCCCTCCATGCCCACCTTTGGACAAGTCGGCACATCTCTCTCGATATTGTACAAAGATTAAAATGAAAAAGGAAGTGGTACAAAACAGCTCAGAAGGTCACAGGGACAGGATGGCACACTTCAGCTCAAAAATATTTATTGGTCAGAATCATCAGAAATCTCAATGGCAGTTGCGGCAATTGGCATGTTTCTTTGGTGTCTTCCCATATGCTTGCGGAAATACTTCTCAGCTGCCTGGGAAAGCGATTTCACAAGTTTATTCCTCAAGAGTTCCTTCCACTTGTTAGGGATGCAGTCTTCTGTGTCCAGTTCGCTGCGTACAGATTGCTGTAAGGCAGCGGTGACTGCGGCAACCTGTTTCCAAGCCAAGTTTTGTTTTGGTTTGGACAGCACATGTAGTGATGAGAAGAGGAAAAAAAACGGAGTATTGTGTTGTATTATTTGCAAAACATTTTCAGCAAGAACATATCCAATAATGATAGAATTGTACGCTTGCTGCGGTTGCTCTGATGCACGCACACAAACTGAGAGGCTGTGAATTTCATCCCAAAAAACATTGGGGCCTATTGACCGCCTGCAAGCCTGACAGCACCTTTGTTCCCGCTGTTGAATATCATAATATATATCTGCCAATTTCAATCTCAAGCAAGTGGGCAGACAACAAAAATTTGTTGAGCGAGCGGCCAGATAGAGCCCCCAAGGACAAGGAATGAGGTCGCGGCGACTCAAAAGTAGGAATTGCATGCATTAAAAAAGCGTACTTTCCAGAACGAAGGGTTCTAAGCATTTCTTGTTCAGCAATTTTCTCACATCTATCTTGAAATGTTGGAAGCCAGAACTTAGCTTACGCTGCAGGCCATTCGAGCACGCAATACCACCCATGTCATCCAAAGATCTATTCGTTCGAGAAAGGTGACCGATCATAAGCCCAGCCCCGCCCTTGTCTGCAGCTTGCTTTCCAATGTTCCCAAGCGGCCTCCAGTTCATCCCCGTGTTCCAAGATTGAAACCAAAAACTTGAAGGCTTGGGTTGCTGCAAGGACCCAAATTGTATGCAAGCCAGTGAGCCACAGCATAGCTTCAAGTTTTGTCCTGCTGTGCGCTCTTGTCAAGATACGTAGAGATTTGCTATCACTTTTGTCGAGTCGATGTGCTCGGCGCCAGCCCGAAATGTCAGACCCAAGTAAAGCCGGAAACATCCGGAAACCTTACCTTTGCAGAATAAACATTGTTTCGCATTTCATTCGTCACCAAGGGGTGTTTCCCAGCCACGTCAAGCCTTTCAGCATTGACTTCCCATTGCTAATACCCACATGCCTCGACATAAAACCCTAGGTATTTTGTCCAACCACGGTGTGATTCGTAGATTTCCCCACACCGTGGATTGTCCAATTGCTGACCAGACCCTCGGGTTGGGAAGACGGTCAGTTCAGTTTTGGGATGAGAGATTCGCAGTCCATCTTGCTCCGATGTGCCTTCGATGGTATCAAACTGTTCCTGCAAGCCTACATTGGAGAGATTGGTGAGCAAGTCGTGGCATACATATAAGCAAATGATAGCAAATGTACATAGGTTCCACCAGGTAACACAATAACTCCTGACTGTGCCTCTTGTAAATGCTGAGCGAGTCCGATATCCACATATAAAGTTGCAAGTTCTGGGGACCATCCCGACCCTTGGGGGACACCAACAAGTGTTTTGATAGACTCACCCCTTGTTGTCCTGGAGACCACCTGGACAGAGTGCGTCTGGGCTAGTTCTTTCCACAACATGATTCCATTGTCAGGAAGCCCAGCTACTTGCATTTTATGAAACAGTCGTTCTTGTCGAAGTGTCGAAAATGGTTCAACATCAACAAGCAAAAGGCCACGTTCGTGACACTCAGGGTCAGCATCTAGGAGAGGCCAGAGGGTTGCAGCTATAGTGGCCAAGAGGATGAAAATTCCACCCGTAGTCCGTTTGTGTTGTTTAAAGCCACCCCTTGGTAAGCCCCAGCCGTCCAAAAAGGTTTCATAAGAATAGTGTTTCCTGAGCACGCTCATTAAGCTAAGTTTCCTAAATTCGTTGTGTGTACGACCTTGTTTTCCAGGTTTGAGCAAAGGTTTGACCAGAGAGCCACGGTGGTGTTTGGGGAGCACAAAGTTTTCGGAGAAGTCCCAGCCATTCTTCGCATCCATCTTCTCCTACAGCCTTGCCGTTTGGTAGTTTCCAAAGAAGTACATCTTGGGGTGTGGCTGAGAATACTTGTAGTTCTGAGTGCCAAAGCTTTGATTCCAGCTGGTTGTGTGGAAAACCTGTTTGCGCCACTTGTCGGATGCTGTCCTCAATCATGTCCAAAGTGAGTGTCGTTCAAATATGTTCAAATGTCAAGGGGAAAATATCCATTTTGAGACATGCCATGACATGCCCACATATCATATTGAAGTTGATGCATCCCATTACATCCCATAGAACCTCCCATCGCAGGCATCGGATTTCAAGAACTGTCCTTGGAGATCATCCCTTAAATTGCGAACATCAAACGTGTTTGAAACCACCAACCAGCTTACATTGGCCGGAAGAGCTTTCAACTATGGGTCAAAACTCTGGTACCCTAGGTATCCTGAAATATCTGGTTAATGGATAGTTGTTCCCCAAAATATGGTAATTGGTTTTGATTGACCCATCCCCACGTTAGATTCTCCTTCCATTTTCCAAACGCCCGCCCTCTGAGGCCGGCTCCCTGCCACAGAATCATCCTGCACCAGTTTCATCATGGCGATCAATCACGTTTTCGAACTGGGACGTCTGGAATGCACATCAGTTTGTTGATTCTATAAACGACATCTCCATTGATGTTGGTTGTACGGCCTATGTTTTTTTTGACGGTTTCTGATATATCATCTATCTATACATCTACCACCCACCCTTGAAGTGAACCTAGTGGATGGAGAACCCCCCCATTGAAACGGAAAGTTGTCAACGTGCATCGATCATCAAAACACAACATTGCCATTTGCCATGCGCTTTTTGTCCTCCACTTCCTCCACGGTCGGAGCATCCTGCACCTGTTTCTAGGAAAACGACAAAAAAAAACGTGTGTTTGAATGGGCCAAATTGGAAATTATACTATAGATATGAGCACAATATAGCATAATCTTGAAATTGAAGATTCGCTGGTGGTCACCCAAAAAACGGCATCAAAAATTTAATGTGCAGACGGTAGCACAAAACGAAATCCATTCGAGAAAAAAATGCATCTTCCAAATCACGGTCTCTTGGAATCTCTCCCCTACATATTCCTTAACGAATCTTGGGGTCATCCTGAAGTGGTATCGACGATTTCTCGAAGATTTTAGTGGAAAACCACCCATCCCATCCCCATGGATTAAGGCCTCTGCACGCCTCAGGTCGAAAGAGGGGAAGTGACATGAAAAAGCGGGATTTAGCCATGGTTTTTATGGTCTCTTAGGTAAACAAATGGTCAACCAATGAAGCCCAAATGGATGAACAAAATGGTAAACCAGGTTCCGGACAGATTGGACGGAATTGGAACTACATTGCGGTTGCATAAGAATTTGAAACTTCAAAGTGGTGAGAATGGGACCAGCAAAACTCCAATCAGAGTTTGTTGGGTGGAACATGTTGTGAACAAAAATGGATTGTGATGACATTGGGGGTCATCTATTAGGCCAGGCTGTGGTCCTGTCCAATTTCTTGCACCAGGAGGACTCTCTCTCTACTGCAAGAAGATGGTGCCCCATAGTTGGCTATATAGGTTGAATTAATATGAATTAATTATAGGTTAACACCCGTTTATTGATATCATAACTCATAGTTAGATGGGCGTATAAATCAACTTATAACTAGGGGAGCGACCTTCTAGGATATTCAAGAAATGGCAATGTAGCTACTGTTTTGTAGACTCCGTCCGATTCAGTGCTACTCTCCTAACACTAAAGAGCCGTCCGAAAAACTGGAAAGTGAACTGACGCTAGCGAAATCTCAGACACCCTCCTGCAAAAACTTAGCCGGAAGCCTCCAGTAGCTATGAGTAAGTTCACCTTGGTACCCTGTTTATATCGAAATACCATGTAACTTGTATAGCTGGACCTTCAGCTTCCCAAATCCGATGACCAGTGGATTCCCTGCATGGGCCTCGGTGGACTAAGCTGCAAAAATTGCTGGGAATATATGGCATTTAATTTGGAGTCTCTCTCTCTCTCTATAATATCAATATTGTCTATAGTACATCTATAATATCAGTATAAATTACACACATATCTTTTATTGTATACTTGTATCATATGTACATATTGCATACGCACTACATTGCACTAGTCACTACACTACGCCAACTTGCGTAGACATGACACACCCAAAAGTCTTCGCTTCACCGAGGGCCCCGAGGACCCCGCGTCTCGGGCACATCCGTTGCACCTGACAGCATAAACTCGGGCGATGTTTGGGGTATGGTCATCGCATCATGCGGAATCCTTCGCATCTTTGGACATTACAATTCCATAAAATTCCATCTTGATGGAGCTATGACCATCCCATAATATCTGATATATCATGATATTATGGTATATATATATATGTGTGTGTGTATGTATATCATTCAACTTGTGATTCTCCCACAATCAAGGGATTGGCTAAATGAATTTGCAAATTTGTTTCCTGTAACCAAAGGATTTCCCCTTGCGATGCTGGTACAAAAGAATACGTAACGTTATAAAAAGGTGGGATTAGGAAACCCCTGTTGAATAAAAAACGGCCAACTTCGGCGGAGATAAGAATCCTCTGTGAATAAAGTATGCCAGCGTTGAGTGTTGGGGGTCTCTGCAAACCAGTTCAAAGAAAAAACGTCAAACAACTATAGACTATAAACAACTGAAACATTTTTTGTGTTGAATAAGGCAATTTGTTCGGCAAGTCTTGTGTTCAGTGTTCAATTAGGCAATTTGTTATCTTAACAAACATGTATTTGTTTTCAACTAGGCAATTTGTTAGGCAATACTAAAACTCTCAAATACATGTCCCGATGCAGGTTTATTTCCGGGAGTGGGTTCAAAAGGGGGAGGGTGATTAGACCCAGGTCAACATTACTGGATTTGGTGGGATAGTTCCCCCAATGTGGGGCACCAAGCGTGGTCACTCACATGATGTGGCTACAAACGAAATACAAAGAACATTTTTAACAGTATCCAAATGTATCTATATAACATTGTCTAACATTTACATTCTACTACCACATTGCTAACACCAAGCCCAAAAGCATCGTTTATATCATCTGGGCCCTGGACAAATGATTGTTATTCTTAAATCCGAAATTCAAGCTACTTTCGGGGTGACTCAATCTTTTTGGGTTTTGTGGGCCAGTGGGTCACAACATAATCTACCCAAATTCCGTCTCAAAAAGCAACACAACCCTCGACCTCTTTGGGTGCGTGTGTGCCAATAGGGCATTAACCTCAAATTTATGAGTGTTAATAAGGAAACTGGTGGTTTGAACATAAGCAAATCAAACTGGATTCTGGTGAATCTATTGCACTTTCAGACCAATCAATTTGTGTCAAAAAGCATTGGTTGGTTGAGAATTCCCCATGACTGGTCAGTGAAAACCTAAATAAACCAGGTAGGTTAAAAACACCATCTTTCATCATTACAGTAACCATGCATCATTTACCATGCATCATTTATCAACTATACCTCCATGTTTGATGGTTATATGGTAGCACATTTTGACACCACAGCGATGGTGAAATCATACGTTGAATCAAGAGTTTCAACCATCAACCCACCATTTCTGGATTTCAAGGTGCGGTGCTCCCGAACGCTTTGTTTTGTTGGTTCATTTACCCAGCACTGTTATAATACCCATCAAGGTACATCAACCATGGAAATTACCTGGTATCATATAATATCCAATACTTTGAAACCAACTTAGCGAACAGATCTAACATCCAACGAATTCAAGTTCCGAATTTCCATGTCTTTCTGTTGCAACGTGGCACCTTGCTCTGTCTCATCCAGGCGGTGGCCCCGCGCCATGCGTCGCAAGGCATTCGAGGCTTTGGCCTTGTGCCGCCGTTCCGCCTGTACCGAGGGCGTCCGGTGGTTTTTTCCGAAGGCGTCCAGCCGTCCCCAAAAAACAAGTCCGTTTTGGGCACCTAGACAATGGATAAACATTAAAAAAAATGGCAGATGTAACTATGATGTCGCTACAATACTGGCAAATGGATAAACATGGCAGATGTAACTATGATGTAGCTACAATACTAGCAAATGGCAAATGGATAAAAATGGCAAATGTAACTATGATGTAGCTACAATACTGGCAAATGGCAAATGGATAAAAATGGCAGATGTAACTATGATGTAACTACAATACTGGCAAATGGATACAAATGGCAGATGTAACTATGATGTAGCTACAATACTGGCAAATGGATACAAATGGCGAATGTAACTATGATGTAGCTACAATACTGGCAAATGGATAAAATGGCAGATGTAACTATGATGTAGCTACAATACTGGCAAATGGATAAACATGGCAGATGTAACTATGATGTAGCTACAATACTGGCAAATGGATACAAATGGCAGATGTAACTATGATGTAGCTACAATACTGGCAAATGAATGGATAAACATGGCAGATGTAACTATGATGTAGCTACAATACTGGCAAATGGATAAACATGGCAGATGCAACTATGATGTAGCTACAATACTGGCAAATGGATACAAATGGCAGATGTAACTATGATGTAGCTACAATACTGGCAAATGGATACAAATGGCAGATGTAACTATGATGTAGCTACAATTCTGGCAAATGGATAAACATGGCAGATGTAACTATGATGTAGCTACAATACTGGCAAATGGATAAAATGGCAGATGTAACTATGATGTAGCTACAATACTGGCAAATGGATACAAATGGCAGATGTAACTATGATGTAGCTACTCTGGCAAAATACTGGCAAATGGATAAACATGGCAGATGTAACTATGATGTAGCTACAATACTGGCAAATGGATACAAATGGCAGATGTAACTATGATGTAGCTACAATACTGGCAAATGAATGGATAAACATGGCAGATGTAACTATGATGTAGCTACAATACTGGCAAATGGCAAATGGATAAAAATGGCAGATGTAACTATGATGTAGCTACAATACTGGCAAATGGCAAATGGATAAAAATGGCAGATGTAACTATGATGTAACTACAATACTGGCAAATGGATAAGCATGGCAGATGTAACTATGATGTAGCTACAATACTGGCAAATGGATACAAATGGCAGATGTAACTATGACGTAGCTACAATACTGGCAAATGGATAAAAATGGCAGATGTAACTATGATGTAGCTACAATACTGATGGATGATGACCGATGTAAGTTTTAATAAAATTGGCAATCTACACGGCAAAATTCAAGATTCGACCGTCTAAAGTGGTGGATTTTCACCTTAAACTTGGTGGAATTCACCTGAAACTGGTGGATGTCACTTGGAATTGGGAACTTGATCCACTAACATTTATTCAGGTGTACCTACCACAACACAACATAAATTAAATTAATATTATGACTAAATATAAGCTTTCCATAGCTTTCCTTTGCATTCAGCGAGTCTGAAAAAAATACGTACGCCCCCAAAATCTAAGCTGTTACTTGGAAACGGATCTCCTAGTCCCACTTGTGAAAGATCCAGGAGACGAGACAGCAAACGAACCATCAGCAATTGGTGTAGAAACTATACCAGTGACTCAAAACATCCGATGGAGCAATACCAGGACATGTTTGTAGGATTTTGTAGGATGTTTGCATCAGCCCCCCATTCATCCCTGGGTCTCTCGAAGTCGTCCGCGATGAATGGCCTCCTCCTCACGATTTTTCTCATGGCGCGCCAGCAAAGCTTCTGCCACCTCCCCGGGGAAAGCTCCGCTCGAAACTCTGTCTTTGTAGTGGATCTGTTCATTTGAGGTCCATGTGGAGAATATGTGGAGTATCTAAGTAGCATGAAAGAAATGGTAACCCCCCTATTTATATACAAACTGGGAACTATTCAACTTGGTATTCATCAATCTGGCATTGACATTGATGAAACCATATTCTTTCATGTGGATGAGGGGTGAACTGCTCAGCATACACCAAATCGCCTGGCATGCCCACCCTGCTGAAGCTGCACCACAAATTGACCACGCGAAAGAGCGATCCCGAGATCTCAAAGATATGGTTTAATTGAACATTCACAGTGCTGCGGTGTTGCGGGAAACAGTCAGTGTTTTTTTTCAATTCAAATATAAACTTCCTGCAGATTGACCTGCAATCAAGTCTGGGAATATCGCAAATGTATAATATTTGTTTACTTTTCTTTACGGATTGGTCATCCTGGACGACCATTTCCAGAAAAAAACAAGTATAGAAAATTACTTTACTTCGAGTCATCCCCATCATGACATTTATACGTTTTGTTACTGGCAAATCTTCTGGCATTCTATCTGACATATCTTCTGGCATTCGATCTGGCATATCTTCGGGCATTCTACCTGGCATATCTTCTGGCATATGTTCTGGCATATCTTCTGGCATTCTATCTGGCATATCTTCTGACATATCATCTGGCAAATCTTCTGGCATTCTATCTCGCAGACATTCTGGCACTTTATCTGGCATATCTTCTGGCATTCTATCTGACATTTTATCTGGCATTCTATTTGGCATACCTTCTGGCATTCTATCTGGCATATCTTCTAACATTCTATCTGGCATATCTTCTGGCAAATCATCTGGCAAATCTTATGGCATTTTATCTGGCATATCTTCTGGCATTCTATCTGACACTCTATCTGGCATATCTTCTGGCATATCATCTGGCAAATCTTCTGGCATTCTATCTCGCAAACATTCTGGCACTTTATCTGGCATATCTTCTGGCATTCTATCTGACATTTTATCTGGCATTCTATCTGGCATACCTTCTGGCATTCTATCTGGCATATCTTCTAACATTCTATCTGGCATATCTTCTGGCAAATCTTATGGCATTTTATCTGGCATATCTTCTCGCATTCTATCTGACATTCTATCTGGCATATCTTCTGGCATTCTATCTGGCTTTTGAGGTCCAGCGGTGCACACTGAGCTGGGAAGGTCCCAGGTTGAGGTCCAGCGGTGCACACTGAGCTGGGAAGGTCCCAGGTTGACGTCCAGCGGTGCACACTGAGCTGGTTTGGTCCCAGGTTGAGGTCCAGCGGTGCACACTGAGCTGGGAAGTTGGCAAAGAGCTTGGCGAAGAGTTGGCAAGGTGGAAGTTGAGGTGGAAGTTGATGCAGACATGGTCGAGGAGAAACTGGAGGAGGAGGCAGAGGAGGAGGAGAAGGCGGAGGACGAGGAGGAGGAGGAGGAAGAGGAGGAGGAGGACGAGGAGGACAGCTAGCCGAGGAGGAGAACAACTCTGATAAAATCTAACAACCCTCACCTGGCAGGTGGGGAACAATGAAAAGTAAGGACGTAGTGGTTAGTGGTCACAATTTCATCCAAAAGTGTAGCCGGTCAGATCCAGCCCCTGAAGTGCATTTTTGAGTAAAGGACTCCTTTTGAAATCGTTCCGAAAGAATCATAAACGCCATGGCCAATGGGAAGCTGCTCAAATAGGTTGGACAATTGCTTAAGACCATCTTAAGACCAATGATAACACAATGAAATAGGTCAAACAACTTACGTAGGAAAGATTTTGCCAAAATGATTAAAAATATGTGACAAATTTCTGAAAACAATTACAGCTGACAAAATTGTAGAAAAAAAACAAGTTCTTTCGCCGAAATTTACCGACAAATCAATCCTCTGTTTTGGCATTCCGATGACTGTAGATCCAACTGTGCCAATTGTATCCTCATGACTGGCTCATCATGGTTGGTCTTTTGCATCCTGTTTTCACGGATAGCCGGTAAGCCAAGTGCCTTGAGCCTGGGCGCCAAGGAGCGTAGGATGCCTGGCTCATCTTGGAGAAACTTCCTTTCATGTCTTCATGGATGTTAATGGTATGGTATGGTACAAGTACTGCCTCAAGCTGTTCAGCGCTGTGCAATATCAAAGTTACTGCAATATGTTTGCTCTTGAAAGCATGCTATATACAGCTGCCGAACAAGTTTGCCAAAGGATACATACCGAGTCGTCATGTTCGTCATCATGGTTTATCATCATCGTCATCGTCATCGTCATCGTCGTCGTCGTCATCATCATCACCATCATCATAATCATCATCATCATCACCATCATCATCATCATCAGCATCACCAACATCACCATCATCATCATCATCATGAAATCATCATTCATCATCATGAAATCATCATCCTCATCATCACCAGCAGGCTTGCCACCATCCCAACTTCCATTTAGCAACTCCCCCGCTTCCGGTGCCACCATTGTGGCGCCTTCGTATTCGGTGCAAATGTGCCAGACCAGTGGCTTGGCCTTGGATCAAAAACATATGGATTTGCGCTTGGATGCGGTTGCATTCCCCCAATTACCCTCTGGTAATTTAACATAGCTATGGAAAATCATCATTATTAATGGGAAAATCCACTATAAATGGCCATTTTCAATAGCTATGTTAGTTTACCAGAGGGTAAAAAAAAAAACAACACATTCCGTGTCCAGAGAATAATTCCAAGTAATTATATTCAAGGTCGAATTTCCCACCGAGAATTTTCCTGGTTTGCAGAAACTCATTCGAGCACTCCACCTGACACCAACACGAGCTCCCGGACATTCTGTAACCGGATCACTTCCAGAAGTTCGGAGACTGCGGCTGCCTCAACAGCGGTAAATAAACACATCTAAAATACTCTTGAGATCCAGATCCAGGTCCAAAGCCTCAGGAAATTTGCACAGGTTTGTCCAAAGATGGGGGGATCCTCGACTATAAATGTTAGTTGCAAGGGCCATGTCTATTGATTCTATTGGTTCACGATCGTGGTGCGGCACTGGTCACGCAAAATCTATGTCTTCTCCGGTGGTTCACGATCGGAATAGTCGAGCCGCGGGTATGGGCCACTGGACGTCTCACAATGAGAACAGCCCAAATCACAACCAAATTGGTAGTTAATGTTCTCTATAATGTCAATATAATGACCCAAACATAATTGTTCATATTCATATATATCTGTATATACAATGTGATTATGTTCTATAATGTTAACTATCAACTTCTATAATGTTCTATGTACTATGGACGGCTACAGGCTATAGATGACATTAAATGACTATAGTGTACGACTCTGGAGCAATCTGGAGTCTGGAACTGGGCTCGCAGCCAATAAGCCTCCTCCCATTGATGGGGGCTGGCAACCTCGACCAGCGTGGCGCCCCCACCCACTAATCTGCTTAACTTGGAAGTGGATGTCACACAAACACACAAGAGTATATATATATATATATATCATATCATATCATATATATATATATATATATCATGTATATATATATATATATATATATCATATATATATATATATATATCATATCATATATATATCATACATATATATATATATCATACATATATATATATATCATACATATATATATATATATATCTTACATATATATAATACATATATATATATACATAAATTCAATATATATATAATTATTAAAAAAAAAAAACATACGCGCAAACACACACACACATATATATGTACAATACATATATATATAATTATATATTTATAATACATGTATATATAATTATATATGTATGTATATAATGCATATATATATATATATATAGATAAATAATACATAGACACATATGACTATGCATATATATATATGCAAACACTATAGATTATAGATAGTATAATTATAATGTGTCTCCGGCAAACCAACATGGAAGTGGAACATCCCAGAATTTCAGAGCACAGATCATAGAATGACTTAGAAGGACCGTTTTCCTTTTCCTTATTGTCGTGGTTGGTGAGTTTTCGCGTGTTTCATCATGTTATGGGATGGCGGCATGGACTTACCATGGGCGTTCAATCTTCCTTAAAAAAATGGCCTCTCTAAACATCAGCATCATTTTATGTATCAGTTTGTTTGTTTTTCTTTCATAAAAACAACTGATTTAGCCTTCAAACCCCCAGCAAAGCGAGACAACAGGATATGATTTACGAAAACATGGTGTTGACGGTCTCATCCATTGACATCCCTTGACTCCTCTGAGCATCCCCACTCTGCTCCAGAATCTTCAAGATCAACCCCTGAGCATTTTGTGATCATATTGCATGGGACGACGGTCTACGGATGTAACAAGTGACAAGTGGTTGGAAATCATACAGGTACTTTCAGGATCTTGAAGGTGCACTCCAGTTTGTCGCGGCTATGGTGAGTACCCGGTCATGGGCGGAAAAGGTTTTATATGGTTTCTTAACCACTTGCTAACTGGGATGCACATCCAGGGGGATTCTTCACTAAGCATCTGGAGCATGCAAGCGCCTTGCAACTGGCTTTGGCAGATTGGGCCACTTGAAAGTATCGGTGCATTTACTGGCAACCCAAAGACGCAACACATATACCATTCACAGGGTCCGACCAAATAAAGCATCTGGAAATGTCTGCAAATAGTGTGCCCGGAAACTTCAGTGATATGGTTTTTTTCCCGCTAAAGATCGCCATTTTGAGGTTAGATTCCATGCTTAGGCAAAACCAACTGGATGTACCCTGGGCTCCCCAGCGAAAACGCCAGTGTCCAGCATGTGGAAGAGGTACATGTGGTCCTGCACCACAAGGTGCGGCAAGTTGCAGGCGAAGCAAGACTGAATCAGTATTACTATATATCTTTGTCGGTTACTCATATATACATACACATGTGATACATGTGATACATGTGATAAGCTATCATGATTTAATCTCTGGAAACCACTCCAACAGTCTTCAACAGCCCTTGGGCCCTTTTGGCCACTCTCCTCTGCCTTGGTCATAGCTTTCACCTTGCCATCGTGACATGGAGATCTGGGTCAAGCGGACAAAATACCTTGCGCATCCTTGCGCTATTGGGTGGTTGGATTTATTTCGATGTTGTATTATATCATCATGAAAATTGGGATGGAACATATTATCATGAACAAATGGGATAGAAAAATGAGATATTGTTGTTATATGTTGTTTTATAAAACCTACCAACCAGCTTAGAACTATATCGTCTGGGTCTCTTGAGATTGCCCCGGCAAGGAGCTTGCAGCTTACACATGGCCCGGCATGCCCCAATAATCCACCCGACCATGAGAAGGAACCTGCCAAATCAATGTATACTCAGGAAACAATCAAACAAAATCATCATCTTTTGCATGATCTTGCCACCAATGCTGGCTAAGAATTGTTGAATAGTATGCTTGAAAAAGACTCATTTTTCAGAAAAGGACATGCTGAACATGATAATGAGAGGAATCACTGTGCAGTCCGCGGGATGAATTGAACCCCAATAGTTTTTGAACTACTACAACTAGTTGTATCATGTTGTATCGTTGTACTCCCATAATTACATTCAATTACATTCATATAATTACAACATACCCTCTGGTTATTTAACATAGCCATGGAAAATGGCCCATTTATAGATGGTTTACCTATAAAAAAATGTGATTTTCCATGGCTATGTTAAATAACCAGAGGGTAGATGTTGATTTGCATCGATTTTCCCAAGTTTCTTTCCGTCAAAAACTGAGCCCTTGGACCAGCCGAATGGGCGCCAGCTGCAAATATTTGTGTCCTGAAGCCGCAGCCACAACCAGGGCCTGCGGCGCCATGGCGCCGGATGAGATGTGGTAAACCGGTAAACCCAATGCCATCCCAAATGATATGTTTATTATGTGGGGTTACCACTTATAGATGGTTTTCTCATGTTTTCTCCCATTGAAACCTTTATAGATGATTTTCCTACAATATTCTACATCCAGATGTGTTAGTTTGTTCCTGTGCATCTCAACCAGCTCAAAATCTCGAAGACTTGGCACCTTCTGCGCCAAGCTGTTCTTTTTGATGAGGGCTTCAGGACGTTGCCCGTGGCTCCTCAGAGCAAGACCCAAATGGCTTGGTCATGGTCTGAAGCTGTTGTTGAATGTGGTTTAAAAAAAACTAAAAAAATGGGAACATTCTCTGTAAATGGAGATATTAATTCGAAAATCATCTATAAAATGGTCCCAAATAATACACCTACCGTTTGGGGAAGATATTTACCACCCATTGATTTTTGGGGATGGTTTGCATTTGGGCTTACCACATTAGAAAAAACAATGATGGATTGATCGACTCATCAAACTGTGGCCCCAGGCGCTACCGCAAAAGCCAGCAATTCACAGATGGTCTGTATGGCCTCTGGCGCCGGATCATTGGTGCCTGGATAGTCTGCTGGGTTTTTTGTCCATCCCTGGGTAATCAAACAAGGTGGAAAATCCCCGCATAAATACGTTTCCCATTTAAATGCTCATTGAAGGAGATTTCCCAGCTAGCCATGTTTGTTGACCCGGAGGGTAACCTTCTGCCCAGTCACGAAACAACCAGAGCTGCTCAGGCGCGAAGTGTCTGCCTCCGCCTGGGGAGGGTTGAACAGTTTCATAACTACTATAGATCTAAATGAATCTGAATAAGCTATAAATAGCTATAATAATCCCTTCCCCTAATATAAAACACCTCCAGAAACCATGGCCCAGAAACTATGCTTTAGGAGAACTACACATATTTGGCATATTTAAGAGACCATAGGAACTGGGGCAGTTTTGGGACTGACCCCTGTCAGCCTGTGATTTCAACGGAGAGAAGCTACAACCAAGTCAGCGACCATATAGGAGGAAACTATTTGAACGATGTGACGTGCCTAGGTTATTTTTTTTGACAGGTCCTCAGGTCGTGGTTGTTTTGCAAAATTAAAGGACCGGATAACCCCACATGTTACCAACTTCTTTAGACTTAGACTGAGCAGAGAAAGCGAGAAGGGAAGAGGAAGTATGAGAGTGATGGAGGGACGATGGTGGTATGTATGTAGGTATGTATGTAGGTAGGTGAGTTTGTGTGTGTGTGTGGGGAACAAACTGTTGGTGTGCCTGACATATTGAACACCATATTATGTTTAACACACATTCAAAACAACCTCAGGCCAGCACCTCGCAACCCAAGACCTTGGCTCCTAAGGCGCTTGCGTTATGCATTCTGGCGCTTGTGTTGTGTTTCTCTGCTGTTGACCGAACCAGGCTTTGGCTCCTTATCAAAACGATGGTGTGCCTCAGGCCAGCACCTCGCAACCCAAGACCTTGGCTCCTAAGGCGCTTGCGTTATGCATTCTGGCGCTTGTGTTGTGTTTCTCTGCTGTTGACCGAACCAGGCTTTGGCTCCTTATCAAAACGATGGTGTGCTCACCATACTTTTGCTGACCAAAGTAATGTTCTGCACTCTTTCGAGCGCAGCCGCACATTTTGTGAATTCTTTCTGCATGCCCTGTGGCTGGTAAACATCGCTGGCACATGATGATGATGATGATGATGATGATGATGATGATGATGATGATGATGATGATCATGATCATGATCATGATCATCATGATGATGATGATGATGATGATGTCTCCGACTGACTGCTGCGGAACAAACATCAGTTCACATCGGTTCGTCCAATTTCTTAAAAAAAAAACTCATCGTCAAAACTCCCGGAACTGGAGCTGCAGCCCAGAGGCAAGAGCCTGCCTTGGAGTAGTTGCTCACGGAGGTGCTGAGTCAGGCGACGAACCGACCCCTTGGCAGTGCACGTTGTCCCACGCCTGCCACGCAAAAGCGGCGGAGACCAAGGGACACCGGAGGGACACCGGAGGGACGCCAGGGCGTACATCCGACCCCTTAGCAGTGCACATTGTCCCACGCCTGCCACGCAAAAGCGGCGGAGACCAAGGGACACCGGAGGGACACCGGAGGGACGCCAGGGCGTACATCCGACCCTTTGGCAGTGCACATTGTCCCACGCCTGCCACGCAAAAGCGGCGGAGACCAAGGGACACCGGAGGGACACCGGAGGGACGCCAGGGCGTACATCCGACCCCTTGGCAGTGCACATTGTCCCACGCCTGCCATGCAAAAGCGGCGGAGACCAAGGGACACCGGAGGGACCCGACCCTTGGCAGTGCACATTGTCCCACGCCTGCCACGCAAAAGCGGCGGAGACCAAGGGACACCGGAGGGACACCGGAGGGACGCCAGGGCGTACATCCGACCCCTTGGCAGTGCACATTGTCCCACGCCTGCCACGCAAAAGCGGCGGAGACCAAGGGACACCGGAGGGACGCCAGGGCGTACATCCGACCCCTTGGCAGTGCACATTGTCCCACGCCTGCCACGCAAAAGCGGCGGAGACCAAGGGACACCGAGGGACCCAGGGCGACATCCGACCCCTTGCCTGTGACATTGTCCCACGCCTGCCACGCAAAAGCGGCGGAGCCCAAGGGACACCGGAGGGACGCCAGGGCGTACATCCGACCCTTGGCAGTGCACTTTGTCCCACGCCTGCCACGCAAAAGCGGCGGAGACCAAGGGACACCGGAGGGACACCGGAGGGACGCCAGGGCGTACATCCGACCCCTTGGCAGTGCACATTGTCCCACGCCTGCCACGCAAAAGCGGCGGAGACCAAGGGACCCCGGAGGGACACCGGAGGGACGCCAGGGCGTACATCCGACCCCTTGGCAGTGCACATTGTCCCACGCCTGCCACGCAAAAGCGGCGGAGACCAAGGGACACCGGAGGGACACCGGAGGGACCCCAGGGCGTACATCCGACCCCTTGGCAGTGCACATTGTCCCACGCCTGCCACGCAAAAGAGGCGGAGACCAAGGGACGCCAGGGCGTACATCCGACCCTTGGCGGTGCACATTGTCCCACGCCTGCCACGCAAACGAGGCGGAGACCAAGGGACGCCAGGGCGTACATCCGACCCCTTGGCGGTGCACATTGTCCCCCGCCTGCCACGCAAACGAGGCGGAGACCAAGGGACGCCAGGGCGTACATCCGACCCCTTGGCAGTGCACATTGTCCCACGCCTGCCACGCAAAAGAGGCGGAGCCCCCCTGCGAGTGAGTGAGTGAGTGAGTGAGTGAGTGAGTGAGTGAGTGAGTGAGTGAGGTGAGGGAGTGAGTGAGTGAGTGAGATGAGTGAGGAGGTGAGTGAGTGAGTGAGTGAGTGAGTGAGTGAGTGAGTGAGTGAGCGAGCGAGCGAGCGAGCGAGCGAGCGAGCGAGGGAGGGAGGGAGGGAGGGAGTGAGTGAGTGAGTGAGTGAGTGAGTGAGTGATGAGTGAGTGAGTGAGTGAGTGAGTGAGGCGGGAGGCGAGGCGGCGGGAGGAGGAGGAGGAGCGGATACAGAACTAAAAACAAAAACCCCACACGTCAATGTGGGGAATAATGAACATGTATACATAACTGGGGTGCGTATGACCGAAAATGTTCAGCTCCAATTATTCATACGCACGATTTGTATCTGTAATTCCATGCCATGTTGGGGAAAAAAACAGCCCCATTCTATGGCCCCAAATGTGTTAAATCCCCGACATCCACCATGGTGGCTCTGGAGGGTCTTTAAGGGCCACACTACCTGCCAGAAGGATCCAGAAAAAATAGTTTGGTCACTGCCCATTCAAATGTAATGGAAAAATGATGTATAATCTGCCGTTTATAGCTGTAAATCATAAGTGATCCCAACATACTACGAAGTATCAAAGTATTTTGGATATCATATTCCACGAAACCAACACCACCCACATATCACTGTACAACCCAAAAACAAGAGGAACACCACTTTTTAATTACTACAAGTATTTACTCAAATATTACCATCAATCACCACAAACATCAGAAACCCTGCCAAATATGAGATTGAACGATTACTTTCCACATACTTCCACAGAAAAGTTGTTATTTTCAGGGACGGGTTGCTGATTTACCGGAGGGTGTGTCCAATCATTAATATTATCCCACAAATTCCAATTCAAATCCAATATTCATAACTACTTAAGCAAACTTTGAAAAAGACGTGTATCCAAGACAATTTAAAATTGAAAAACGTAGATATCCAAGTCAATTATCATTGAAAAGACACACACACACGGATATATATATATATAAATATAATTACATGTATATGAATATAATATATCCAAGTCAATTATCAATGAACAAAACATGGAAAACCCATCCAAGTCAATTAGCATTGAAAAATCATTGGAAAAAACAATCAATTACCATCAATTACACTACAACTACCATGAATTGCTCAAGCGTGGCTGGAAAATCTCCACTTCACCTCGATGTCCGTGAGGTCCATCAACGGCTTGGCCTGGGGTTTGTTTAGACATCTCCGGGCAATGGAAACAAGGATGGAAGAAAACCACATATGAAAAACATGGGAAAAAAAACTATGTGGGAACCTCGAAAACTCATATGGAAACATATTATGGAAAACACATATGGGGAAAAAAACATCTAATATGAAACACTACTATTGAAAACACATTGGAAAACACTAGTATGGGAAAAAAACAACAGTAATGCAAACACTATAGTTGGGGAAAAAGAAAAAACAGCTCTGAAATGCCATTCATGACCAATTGGATCATGGTCAACGTGGCCCATGGCAGCCCGACAATGAACTCCAGCACCCCGTGGCCATACAACGCGTCCAGGAAGGCGGCACCTGGGTGGGGGTTGCCCCAAATCATCCAAGTCATGGATGACCATTTTAGTACTGAAACCATGCTGAAACCTATGGTGACTTGGGGATCTGCCATTTTTCAAGATAATATATATATATATATACATATCGATCATTATATATCCAACAAAAATCATCGGTTTCATGTGACCCCGACTTGGTCCAATCCAACAGGCCGTATTGATCGTCAACATGTTGCTTGCACACAACACACGAATGAAATACCTATTTCCCAAAAGCGTGTCATACGTACAACGTGCCGGTAAACGGCTAAACGCCAACAACTGTTCCTGCACGGCAATCTGCCCAAACAAGGTTTACCCAAACATTCTTCTTGAGTACCCCAAAAGAACTAACGCGACAATCCGGGAAGGGGGAAAAACACTTATCTGCTAATATTCACTGATATATTGATATACTTACAACTTACATACTACATGATGTGTCCATCATTTTCATGTTCCATCTCTCCCTCTCCATATCTTCCATCAATAATTTTCCATCATTTTCCTTCCTTTCCCTGGGTGCCCCGGCGGCTCTTGGGTGCGACCTGGCTGGGATCCATCACCTGGCGTCCCAAGCAAAACCCGGATGGGCCGTGGAGCCAGCGAAATCCTGCACCAGTTGATGGTAAACATCCCATGATTTCACCATTTTTTTGTTAGGGATTTCAACCATCCTTTTGGTGGCGCAGGATTTCGCAGGCCCATCCACAGTATCACTAGATGGAATTAGAAATTGACAATACTTGAGACCCCAAAAAATGATCTCATGATCAAGAAATGTCCTGGATCAATGGATGGAGCTACAGCATAGCCATAGACATCATAGACACTGAGATGAGTCGGGGGGTGGACGACTACCTTCCACCCGGAAAAAAATGTGATTCTCAGGGTCAAACTGATAGTTCAGGGAATAGTACCCTCTGGTAATTTCACTTATAGCCATGAAAAAATGGTCCCTGGTCCATTTGCTTCGATGATGTTCGATAATTTATATTGATTTATGACTAACAATGGTGATTGTCCAGCTCCGACACTATTAGTCTATTAGTCATTAGCAAACACCAAGGTCCCGGCTAGCTGCAAAACGTCAGCGACCTGACTTTGGACCTGGCACAAGGCTTTGCTGTGCTGGTGCCGGCCATGGGCTAGAACTGACCCGGAAAAATTGAACATATCTTATAGACTGATGGATGTTCATTGTGTTTTTAGTGTTATTAGTGTTATTTATGATTGATGTATGTTGCGGTAGCTTAGCAAAGTGTCACAGTGCAATGTTCCAGTCGAAGTGATTTATGTATATTTGCGTCATATCATCATCATCATCATCATCATCATCATCATCATCATCATCATCAAATCATCCTCATCATCATCAAATCATCATCACATCCTCATCATCATCAAACCATCATCATCATCACCATCATCATCACATCATCATCATCATGATCATCATGGTCACCATGATCATATCATCACCATCATCATCATCAACATCATCATCATCATCATCAAATCATCATCATCATCAAATCATCATCACCACCATCATCATCATCATCATCAAATATCATTGTCATTATCATCATCATATCGTTGGTTTTATGTCCATGATATTCCCATGATTTGCACATTCAATATCCCATTTATTGTTGGTATTTGTTGGTTAAATTCTCCATAAACAAATGGTTATTCGAAATTCGAAACAATATTCTACAGTATATATATATATAATAAAATAAAAACCATAGATATACCAATCCATGTATATATATATATATCCTATATATTATCCCATTGGTTGTCATTTAAAATATATAAGATGAAACACCTCAGGCATCCTCAGGCATCGACACCATGGTCCGGATCGGCAAGCAGCAAGCAAATCAGGTTCCCCAGGAACGCTGGCCTCAGCGTTTTTCGATGGCAACCCGTGGCAACCCGTGGCAACCCGTGGCAACCCCCAAAAGTTCGCCAAAAAATCAAAAAAAAACATGAACCCTCTGGTAAATAAACATAGACCCTGAAAATAGCCAATTTTTAATGGAAACTAGTCTTCCAACCCCTATCTGCCAGGGTCTATGTTCATTTACCAGAGGGAAATATCTGGAAATATCCACTAATTATCCTAGCTGATAGAAGATAATGGTAAAATGTATTAAACATGTGGCAAATCCAACCTTCAACCTTTACCCTTTCAGACTGATCAAGAACTGATGCGCCAGGTCAAAGTTCGAAGCCCGGGATCAGTAGGATCAACAAAAGCTATGGTAATTATCATCATGAATCATCATAACAGATGATTTACCTACCATACAAAAACCATATATATACACATATATATATATGTTAATAACCATGATCATTAAAACAGTCAATGGATCTAATTTTCAGTCATGTTTCTGTTCCTGTTCCTCATTGTGCCTGGGTCCTCGCTATACCAGGCTCAGCTCCTTACACTTCTTGTTGGCCGCCGAGTAGGTATCGACGCCTCGGTTCTTTCCAAGCGTTGGACCCAGAAAGTTGGACGGTTGGATCAGGGAGTCATGGCCACACTTCCTAAACACAATATGGAACTCCAATTTCAAGGGGTCAGGAAGATGGTGGTTATCCTTTGTCATATACACACATATATATATATATATAAATAAATAATTAAATATATATATATATATAATACAAACAAAATATCATTATTATTATTAGTAGTATTATTATTATTATTATCATTTATTACTATTATTATCATTATGTTGATTATGATTGTTGTTATTCTCATTGTCATTATATATTTGAATGTGGCCATTGTTTTGGTTGCATCTTTCTCTCAGGAGGCGTAGTCGTCCCCAACAAGCCAGCGTTGAGGAGAAGCCATTGACAATTTGCTTGAGAGGCGGCATTCCATGGCATTCCCATAGCCAATGGCCCATAGGAATAGATGTTTTTTGATGATATTTTTTCATTCATTCTGCAGCAAATGAAGTCTCTCTTCGTGCTGACGTGCATGAAACAAGACATTCAGCCTATGGTTGGCTGATAGTCCGGCAAAAATTGCGCCGCAAAATTCACTCGCGATTGGAGTGAAACTTGGCACAGCCAGTCACGTTCTCGCTCTCCGAGCTGAGTCACGTGCTGGATAGAATCTCCATGTCGGCGTCGGCGCTGGGCAAGGCCCTCAAGCATCGTAGCAACCAGGGCCCGGCAAAGGCCTGTGGGGTACTCTTTCGCCTGCGCTGTGCGAAAGTCCCCAGTGCCAGTGTCCACACCAGCTAAGACGCTAATCCCTTCCTCCTAATACTAAACCCCCCCCCCAATACAAAACACGGCAGGTAGTTTTTAGTATTAGGGGGGTATTTATTATTAGGGAACCAAATCGAAGTCATGTTAATTAGTTATTAATGCATTCGAATGGAGGAAGGGATTATTCATTTTATAAAGATTTCTAAATAATTCTAATTAATTAATTAGATGCATATGTATATAAAAGTATATATATATAATCACTTCATTCGTGTATATGTAATAATTATTCATGAGGGCTTCATGATGGCTACAAATAAGTAAATAGATGTACAATCAATTATATGTGTATATGTAATTAGTAATCATGAGGGTTTTCATAATTATGCTGGCAATAAGATTTATTTGGCAGATAATAGAATCCATAATTTTTATATATGTAATCAAATAACTATATGTGTAATTATATGTAATTAGTAACTATTTAGAATGTGTAAGTATTTGTCCAGCATCCAGTGGGTCAGGTGCACAGACAGTCAGCTTCCATGGCTTGTTGGTTCAAGCACAGAGACAGGCAGCCAGCGCCAACAGACGCAAGTCAGTAAGACAGCCTCAGAAGCCATGAACGCAAACGGCCAGCCAGTTCAGGGGGAGCAGGCAGCAGCGGGCCAGGCAGCCGAGGTCCAGGCAGCCTTGGTGCAGCTGGCTGTCCAGACAGCAACTTGGCAGCAAAGAGAGTTGCAGTTGACAGAGGCAGTTGAATTGGAGAGAGGTGCTTTTTTGGAATGTGTTGTGCATTTCATTTCCCTCCTTCCATTTCCCTTTCTAAAGTCCTTACTAAAACTGCTGCTTCTGTGCTGCCAAGCTAGCTCCAGGCAGGTTCTCCCTAATAGTAAGCACCAGACCTTAATACTAAAAACTACTTCACCTCCTTCCATTTCCCTTTCTAAAGTCCTTTCTCAAACTGCTGCTTCTGTGCTGCCAAGCTAGCTCCAGGCAGGTTCTCCCTAATAGTAAGCACCAAACCTTAATACTAAAAACTACTTCACCTCCTTCCATTTCCCTTTCTAAAGTCCTTACTAAAACTGCTGCTTCTGTGCTGCCAAGCTAGCTCCAGGCAGGTTCTCCCTAATAGTAAGCACCAGACCTTAATACTAAAAACTACCTTCCCTTTCTAAAGTTCTTACTAAAACTGCTGCTTCTGTGCTGCCAAGCTAGCTCCAGGCAGCTTCTCCCTAATAGTAATCACCAGACCTTAATACTAAAAACTACTTCACCAGCTGGCATTTCCCTTTCTAAAGTCCTTACTAAAACTGCTGCTTCTGTGCTGCCAAGCTAGCTCCAGGCAGGTTCTCCCTAATAGTAAGCACCAGACCTTAATACTAAAAACTATTTCACCTCCTTCCATTTCCCTTCTAAAGTCCTTACTAAAACTGCTGCTTCTGTGCTGCCAAGCTAGCTCCAGGCAGGTTCTCCCTAATAGTAAGCACCAGACCTTAATACTAAAAACTACTTCACCAGCTGGCATTTCCCTTTCTAAAGTTCTTACTAAAACTGCTGCTTCTGTGCTGCCAAGCTAGCTCCAGGCAGGTTCTCCCTAATAGTAAGCACCAGACCTTAATACTAAAAACTACTTCACCAGCTGGCATTTCCCTTTCTAAAGTCCTTACTAAAACTGCTGCTTCTGTGCTGCCAAGCTAGCTCCAGGCAGGTTCCCCCTAATAGTAAGCACCAGACCTTAATACTAAAAACTACTTCACCAGCTGGCATTTCCCTTTCTAAAGTCTTTACTAAAACTGCTGCTTCTGTGCTGCCAAGCTAGCTCCAGCCAGGTTCTCCCTAATAGTAAGCACCAGACCTTAATACTAAAAACTACTTCACCAGCTGGCATTTCCCTTTCTAAAGTCTTTACTAAAACTGCTGCTTCTGTGCTGCCAAGCTAGCTCCAGGCAGGTTCTCCCTAATAGTAAGCACCAGACCTTAATACTAAAAACTACTTCACCTCCTTCCATTTCCCTTTCTAAATTCCTTACTAAAACTGCTGCTTCTGTGCTGCCAGGCTAGCTCCAGGCAGGTTCTCCCTAATACTAAGCACCAGACCTTAATACTAAAAACTACTTCACCTCCTTCCATTTCCCTTTCTAAAGTCCTTACTAAAACTGCTGCTCCTGTGCTGCCAGGCTAGCTCCAGGCAGGTTCTCCCTAATACTAAGCACCAGACCTTAATACTAAAAACTACTTCACCAGCTGGCATTTCCCTTTCTAAAGTCCTTACTAAAACTGCGGCTTCTGTGCTGCCAAGCTAGCTCCAGGCAGGTTCTCCCTAATAGTAAGCACCAGACCTTAATACTAAAAACTACTTCACCTCCTTCCATTTCCCTTTCTAAAGTCCTTACTAAACCTGCTGCTTCTGTGCTGCCAGGCTAGCTCCAGGCAGGTTCTCCCTAATACTAAGCACCAGACCTTAATACTAAAAACTACTTCACCTCCTTCCATTACCCTTTCTAAAGTCCTTACT
Organism: Cladocopium goreaui; assembly: GCA_947184155.2. NCBI lineage: Eukaryota > Dinophyceae > Suessiales > Symbiodiniaceae > Cladocopium > Cladocopium goreaui. Next base: position 231,391 of record CAMXCT020002591.1, read on the forward strand.
AAAACTGCTGCTTCTGTGCTGCCAGGCTAGCTCCAGGCAGGTTCTCCCTAATACTAAGCACCAGACCTTAATACTAAAAACTACTTCACCAGCTGGCATTTCCCTTTCTAAAGTTCTTACTAAAACTGCTGCTTCTGTGCTGCCAAGCTAGCTCCAGGCAGGTTCTCCCTAATACTAAGCACCAGACCTTAATACTAAAAACTACTTCACCTCCTTCCATTTCCCTTTCTAAAGTCCTTTCTAAAACTGCTGCTTCCGTGCTGCCAGGCTAGCTCCAGGCAGGTTCTCCCTAATAGTAAGCACCAGACCTTAATACTAAAAACTACTTCACCTCCTTCCATTTCCCTTTCTAAAGTCTTTACTAAAACTGCTGCTTCTGTGCTGCCAGCCTAGCTCCAGGCAGGTTTTCTCCCTAATACAAAGCACCAGACCTTAATACTAAAAACTACTTCACCCCCTTCCATTTCCCGTTCTAAAGTCTTTACTAAAACTTCTGCTTCTGTGCTGCCAGGCTAGCTCCAGGCAGGCTCTCCCTAATACTAAGCACCAGACCTTAATACTAAAAACTACTTCACCTCCTTCCATTTCCCTTTCTAAAGACTTTACTAAAACTTCTGCTTCTGTGCTGCCAGCCTAGCTCCAGGCAGGTTCTCCCTAATACTAAGCACCAGACCTTAATACTAAAAACTACTTCACCTCCTTCCATTTCCCTTTCTAAAGTCCTTACTAAAACTGCTGCTTCTGTGCTGCCAGGCTAGCTCCAGGCAGGTTCTCCCTAATACTAAGCACTAGACCTTAATACTAAAAACTACTTCACCTCCTTCCATTTCCCTTTCTAAAGTCCTTACTAAAACTGCTGCTTCTGTGCTGCCAGGCTAGCTCCAGGCAGGTTCTCCCTAATACTAAGCACCAGACCTTAATACTAAAAACTACTTCGCCTCCTTCCATTTCCCTTTCTAAACTCCTTACTAAAACTGCTGCTTCTGTGCTGCCAGGCTAGCTCCAGGCAGGTTCTCCCTAATACTAAGCACCAGACCTTAATACTAAAAACTACTTCGCCTCCTTCCATTTCCCTTTCTAAAGTCCTTTCTCAAACTGCTGCTTCTGTGCTGCCAAGCTAGCTCCAGGCAGGTTCATCCATGAGGTGGAGATTCATCCAAGAGCCACCGCACCTTTGCAATCCTCAGCCAGTGATTTACAGCCAGACAAGTCAGATCTCCAATCATCAGGCAGTGATTAGCACAACAGGTAGCTGTTTTAGCGTTCTTTCTTTTTTTTGGCTGAGCCACTTGTGCAGCCAAGGAACAGCAGACCCAGGTCCTGCAGGCAGCTCTCACCAGCTTGCAGGACATCCAGCAAGAACTCCACTTGGTGGGGAAAAAGGTGTGCTGCATGGAGCACCGCCAAGCAGCTAGGCAGCAATGATGTCCGTCAGACAGGCAGCGAAGAATGTGCATCCCCCATTAATTCCTTAATTACCTTGCCATCATTAAATATTTACACAGTCAGAATTATATACATATATCTCCTCCTACATCCACCTCCTCATTATATTACTTATTGTCCCAACAGTATATATATATATATATAAAATTATATATATACACATATATAGACTTCTCTCAGGACAGCTGGTACAGCTTCGGGGCAGACGTCAGCAGACACAGCCAGCAGATGCAGACGCGGACAGACAGATGGGCAGTGGCCAGACAGGCGTGGCTGACGCGCCTCAGACAGGCAGGCGTCCCTTTTTCGTGGTGCTGGCTCTGCTGCTCAGACAGCTGAGCAGCTAGGCAGCCAGACAGCTCCCAGCAGACAGCACAGAAAAGGGAGCAGCAGGAGAGGCAGGCTGGAATCTTGAATAATAGTAAAGTAATTAACTTATTACATGGGTAACCTTTAAATAATTACCAATAATTGCTGTTGTTTTGATGGGAAATATAAATTCAAGATTCCAGCCAGCTCAGACAGAAAGGCATCCCTGGCTGGCTGCCTTTCTGTCTGAGCTGGCTGGAGTCTTGAATTTGTTTTTTAACCCCCTAAAATTAAGGGAAACCCTTAACATAGGTGTTTATGGGATCTTCCAAATTCAAGACTCCAGCCAGCTCAGCAAGACCTTGCAGACAGCAAGGCAGAGGGGTGGCTTTTCAAGCAGCCAGACAGTTCCTTGCAGCAAAACATGCAGGCAGCTAGACCAGCCAGGCAGCTTGGATTTGGGGAGTAGGACTAGCCCCCCTAATACTAAACACCCCGGGATGAATTAGTTTTTTAGTATTAGGGGGGAGAACCCACAAATGGTAGGTTGATTTTTGAATTGTTTTTTAAAGGGGATCAATTAAAAGTCAAATTGGCCAAACTGAAATTTTCGGAAATTGGAGATGGATGCCTGTTTTTAGTATTAGGGGGACGTTTAGTATTAGGAGGAAGGGATTACTAAAGTGGTGAGACAAGTGTGAAACCGAAGGTGAAAAGGACCTAGAGTGAGAAGTGAAGTCCAACACGTAAGGTTCTCAGGGCACTCTCAGAATCCGCTCAGTAGTTCTTTTCCAATCATCATCATCCTTGGGCAGTACTCTACTGCTCTTGGAGTTGATCTTGATCCTGAAACGCATGATATTCATCATCTGTTGGCAGTGACACCTGTGCGTTCAATTCATCGGATGATGTGCTTGCACCTTTGGCTGTACGCGGCATGAGCAGCAGTGCTTTTTGCGCTTGACTAACTTCGTAGCTGGCAGAAATTGTGCAACTGTCTAAAATGCAGCTCAATTGATAGTTGACGTATGGCAGTCTCAAGGTCAGTGATTCTCTGAGGTGGGACGTCTGGGATACCTCGGAGTTTCTGACATGCCTTGTCGAGAAGTTTGGTGGCAGTATCAATCTCGTCTGTAGTGGCCATGCCCGTCACAAACATTTTTTTGGCCCGAGTCCGTTGCCTTTCGGCGGGTCTACGGTACTTGAGACTTACTCGTCTACCACGTCACGATCGCGGCCCCGTCCCGGAGGAATCGATCCGCGGCTAGCTGTCTATGCACAGTCCTGAGACGGGCATTATACCACTACGCGACGAGATCGCCTTCATGCCACAAACATGGCATCAGAAAAAACGGCACACTGAAAGCAAGCAAAACAGCAAGTATCCTGCAATCACCACAATGTGAGGCTGCCATTCTTCAAAACTGCATTGGTCTTTTTTTGACCCCTTCATTGTGGCAAATTTGTTGGCGTTTATTTCAAGTTGAAGCTGATCTGATCAGCAACAGCTGCGGCTGGAATTTTGGACTCGGGAGGTCCATTTTTGCGCGCCTGCTTTTTCTACATTTTGAGGTCCACGCTAAAGTTCAAAAGACTTGCATTGAGGACTGCCTCCTGGTTTGTTGTGATTTCTAAACCATTCCCTAGCTGCGGCTTAAAATTCTAGCGAGGCAGCACAGGCACCAACTACTTCAAGTTCAGCCTTGCTGGGACTTCAACAACTGGGAAATAGTTTCGAGTCCCCACGAGCCTCACTTTGTCCTTTGTGCCAATACGTTTCGTCCAAGGCGTGGCCTCGCCCAGGCCTCGCCGAGCCTCGAAGCGCCTCGATTGCAGGCTTTGGAAACACGCGACCTCTTGCATCAACATAATATGTCATAATCAAGACAAGAAGGTACAAGAGGCTAGTTTTGGGTTTCGTTTTTTGCATCTGAAATTGATATGATTTTTGGAGATGGAGTTGGGCGGTCCCTTGTAGAAGGCCTCAATAATCTGGCTGAAGGGTTTACAAAAATCAGTATCTAGGGGGGGGGACTTTTTGAGAAGAGGATTCTTTTTGTGACTCTGAGTGGACCCTGAGAGACCCACTTAGCATATGTTTGTTTTGTACTGGGCTTGTGCTTCGCCGTTTTGAGGATGAAAATTCATTGCTCTGGCCGGAGGAGCTGTACGTCGTTGATCGTCGTTTGTTCGTTTTTATTGCCAAATCTGAAAAGGGAAAAAAGGTGCGCGACGCAGTCAACTAAACTAATTTGAATGATAACGTTCCCTTGCCTTCTGCCCTGAAGGCTGATGGCAGATCATTGTGGACTGGAAGGTTAGTTTCTTTCTTTGCAGTTAATTGTGGTTGCCCAACATAGACGAAAGTGGCCATGTGATGTCGATCCTCAGCCTGTCTGAGAGAAAGCGTGCCTCTGGCCCGCTGGCTTTGGTCAACCTCGATCTTTTATTATTGGGGAGTTCTGCTCCGGCTGGTCGATGTTCGACTTTGGAATTTGGTTGGGAACCCCCCTCTTTCTAATTCGCTATATAGTGTTTACCTGGTTTTATGTGGGGAACATTAGTTTGATGGAGGTCTATTGGTAGGTTTGATTGGCCAACACACGATGTTTGGACCGGGCTGGTACATATCGGTTGTGTTAGATGTAAAACCACTTACCTAACTTGCTTTGGCACCATGCCGAAAAAAACTGAACACGCTTGGGGCAGTTTTTTTTTGTGGGGTATGTATATGTTCACGTGTCTACAACATTCCTTGATTTGGCGCTTGAAGCAACGGAAACCATGTTGTGAACACAAGGGGTTTGGACGTCCAACACGCACGAGGACAAACAAAATTCGCATGTCACCACATGTTTGGACACGCACGATCTCCGCAGATGGTCATGTTTCGATGGACGCGGCCTGGCTGCCCTTGCCGCCAAAAGAGAAAAATTGGAACTCGAAATTGAGATGTTTGGTGCGAATTTTTTAGGCGTTCTGATAGAAATTGATCATTGATAACCTACAAGTCAATTCTTGTGTAGACGACATGGTAGGAGTTTCGGAGGAGATGCTTACAAATTGATCATTTAAAAATCAATGGGCGAATGGCATCGTACCATTTTGGCAGGAATTGCTGAGAGATTGACCACCGACAAACCAACACCTGGGCAAATAACATTGTAAACTTGTAAACAAATTGAGGACTTACCGAAAAATTGACATACATGCATGAAACTTCGTGATGAGGTAGGTGATGTAGATGACGCAACTGATGTTGATGATGTAGGTCATGCAGGCGAAGTAGATGATGTGGATGATGATGATGAGGATGAGGATGATCATGCTGATGAGGACGAGGATGGTGAGGATGATGATGACAATGATGGCGGTAGTGGCAGTGATAATGATGTTGATGATTGTACTACTGCTGATGATGATGATGATGCTGATGATGATGATGATGGACTTGATGTAGATGACGTAAAAAAAAGTGATGTTAAGATTGATTTTGGCAGGAATTGTTGTGGAAAACCCTTTCGCAAAATGTTTTCGGGAAAAAACGATATGGTTCCCAAATGTTGAGAACCTTGAGTGTTCTATTTTATATATTTTAATGTGTGTGTGTGTTTTCGTCTAGGTAAACTAGACAACGGATGGCCCGAGAGCGTAGAGGAGCAGGGTCTTCTGTTGTTAGTATGGAGACACTATATTAAAGATGTATTATAGGCAGACGAGAAGAGTAGTATCAAGACAATATATGACTAGTACAAGACAATAGTTTGCATCGTATTTTTGTAAAGTTTTTCATGTTTTTCATACACAGAACTTTTTACAGACAGACGCTTTTGCACACAGAGACTTTTACACACAGAGACTTTAACACACAGAGATTTTTACACACAGACGCTTTTACACACAGACGATTTTGCACACAAACACTTTTACACACAAACACTTTTACACACAGAGACTTTTGCACACACAGACGTTTTTACACACAGAAGCTTTTACACACAGAAGCTTTTACACACAGACGCTTTTACACACAGACGCTTTTACACACAGACGCTTGTTACACATAGGCTCTTTTACACACAGACACTTTTACACACAGACGCTTTTGCACACAGAGACTTTTACACACAGAGACTTTTACACACAGAGACTTTTACACACAGACGCTTTTACACACAGACGATTTTGCACACAAACACTTTTACACACAAACACTTTTACACACAGACGCTTTTACACAGACGCTTTTACACACAGAAGCTTTTACACACAGAAGCTTTTACACACAGACGCTTTTACACACAGACGCTTTTACACACAGACGCTTTTACACACAAACACTTTTACACACAAACGCTTTTACACACAGACGCTTGGACACACAGACGCTTTTACACACAGAGGCTTTTACACACAGACGCTTTTACACACAGAGACTTTTACACACACAGACGCTTTTACACACAGAGCCTTTTACACACAGACGCTTTTACACACAGACGCTTTTACACAGAGACGCTTTTACACACAGACACTTTTACACACAAACGCTTTTACACACAGACGCTTGGACACACAGACGCTTTTACACACAGAGGCTTTTACACACAGACGCTTTTACACACAGAGACTTTTACACACACACAGACGCTTTTACACACAGAGCCTTTTACACACAGACGCTTTTACACACAGACGCTTTTACACACAGACGCTTTTTACACACAGGCTCTTTCACACACAGAGACTTTTACACACAGAGGCTTTTACCCGCAGAGACTTTTACACACAGACGCTTTTACACACAGACGCTTTTACACACAGACGCTTTTACACACAGACGCTTTTACACACAGACGCTTGTTACACATAGGCTCTTTTACACACAGACACTTTTACACACAGACGCTTTTACACACAGACGCTTTTACACACAGACGCTTTTACACACAGACGCTTTTACACACAGACGCTTTTACACACAGAGGCTTTTACACACAAACACTTTTACACACAAACGCTTTTACATACAGACGCTTTTACACACAGACGCTTTGACACACAGACGCTTTTACACACAGACGCTTTTGCACACAGTCTTTTACACACAGACGCTTTTACACACAGACGCTTTTACACACAGACGCTTTGACACACAGACGCTTTGACACACAGAGGCTTTTACACACAAACACTTTTACACACAAACACTTTTACACACAGACGCTTTTACACACAAACGCTTTTACACACAGACGCTTTGACACACAGACGCTTTTACACACAGACGGACGCTTTTACACACAGAAGCTTTTACACACAAGTAAAATCGCAATTTTTCCCCAGTTTTTGACGATCGACCCTCATTTCGTGCGAAAGGGTTGCTCCGGCACAAGTAAAATCGCAATTTTTCCTCAGTTTTTGACGATCGACCCTCATTTCGTGCGAAAGGGTTGCTCCGGCACAAGTAAATCGCAATTTTTCCTCAGTTTTTGACGATCGACCCTCATTTCGTGCGAAAGGGTTGCTCCGGGGCAAGTCAAATCGCAATTTTACCTCAGTTTTTGACGATCGACCCTCATTTCGTGCGAAAGGGTTGACGTTTCGTGACTCACCGCCGGTACCACCCTCGGCCTAAAGAGAGAAAGATAAAGAAGGCGAGAGAGAGAAAAAGGAGAGAGAAAGGAGAGAGAGAAAGGAGAGAGAGTGAGAGAGAGAGAAGATGTGAAGATGAGAAGGTGTGAGAGAAGGTGTGAGAGAAGGTGTGAGAGAAGGTGTGAAGATGAGAAGGTGTGAAGATGAGAAGGTGTGAGAGAAGGTGTGAAGATGAGAAGGTGTGAAGATGAGAAGGTGTGAGAGAAGATGTGAAGATGAGAAGGTGTGAGAGAAGATGTGAAGATGAGAAGGTGTGAGAGAAGATGTGAAGATGAGAAGGTGTGAAGATGAGAAGGGGTGAGAGAAGATGTGAAGATGAGAAGGTGTGAGAGAAGATGTGAAGATGAGAAGGTGTGAGAGAAGATGTGAAGATGAGACGGTGTGAGAGAAGATGTGAAGATGAGAAGGTGTGAAGATGAGAAGTTGTGAGAGAAGAACTGAAGATGAGAAGGTGTGAGAGAAGGGTGTGAAGATGAGAAGGTGTGAAGATGAGAAGGTGTGAGAGAAGATGTGAATGTGAGAAGGTGTGAGAGAAGATGTGAAGATGAGAAGGTGTGAAAATGAGAAGATGAGATACAGACCTCCACTATTGGAAGAACCCTGCGCTCAGACGCTCTCGGGAAAAATGTTCAATTTCAAAACTTTGAAATATTGCAAATACCGGTTTTAACATATGGAAGGGAAACATCACAAATACGAGTGTTTTCCAGGAACACCTTAGTTTGCAATTTTTGTTCTTTGAGGCAAACAAAAAAAGGTGATGAACTCGTGTTTTCCGTTGTTGTCACGTCATTTGCGTGTTTAAAAAAAATGGTGAATGCGAAACAAAGTTCGTTTTGTGTCACAGACCCATTTACACAACATGTTTTGTGAATTGATTTTCGTTTCCAATTTATGTTCTTGTATTTTTTGGTGTGAAATCCTGATAGGTGCCCATGTGACAAACATCGCATTTGATTACCTTGGGCCATGGGTTTGACATTGGTCTTGGTTTGTTTTTTTAAATTTGGTTCAGCAATGTTCAGCAAAAACATGTTTGAATTTGCTGCCGCCAAAAAAACGGTGAAGGCGACTTCATCTAGGGAAGGAAAAAAACAAAACAACAATCCACAACAATTCAATTTTGTTTCAGCCAAATAATTAACCACTGTTTCAACATGTCCGTTCGCGCACAAGTGTTCGAATCAGATATGTTGTTTATTTTGATTTGTGCCATGTCATATTGCACTGTTCTATTGCATTACATCCATCTTGTTTCCAGCAAATAATTCTCTTTGCAACATGCCTTGAACCATGGCCGTGCATGGTGACAATGAAGCGCTTCCAGACGCCTATCAGTTGGAACAATTCTTCAGGGGTGGAAGGCGGCCGGCCAATGCTCCAACCGCTCTTACAACGTGGTAGACACAGACTGCCTCGGGTCAGCAAAATGTTTTGTAATTGCACACGTGAATTGGCAATCATCCTCTGTATTTCTGATGGCATTGCTGGTTCCACATTATTGGCCTGAAAATTGGATGGCTGAGTAATCAGCATAAACGGCAAATCATGTCCACAAACCAAAAGAGGATGGTATTTCTTATATAGTTGGAGTTTGGCATTTGGAACATGACATAACACACCCATACACAACCAGATCTTGTCAAAATGTATCAGCAACACTTTTTGCCAGGTCAGGGTCAACCTCGTGCACTTCTGAAATACAACTCCAGCATTTGAGAGGAGATGGTGGACGGCCGCTCAACACTGAGACAAGAAACGATGAAGTGCAACCGGGCAGCATCATCTTTTGTCCATGACAAATGACATTGGAATGACATTGGAATGGCATTGGAATGACATCGTTGATTTGCAAATTGTGCGTGTGCAACACGGAACCATGCCTTGTAGATAAAAAAACAATAAACCAGTCTGAATGAAACTGTGAAATTTCGCTTTTGACAGACGGTTTATTGTAATGGATCGGTTGCAGGTCTGTGCAATATTGGCAGCTATTCATGGCAAATGGGCTCTTCACGCCCCTTAGTCCAGGTTGAATCTTCCCGTGCATCGTGAATCAACAATTAGTCGAGAGGCTGGTGGATCTGGTGGCCTGGTGAGCCGGACTGGTGAGCCGGATCAAAATTGATCTGATGGACAAATTCTGAGGGATGCCTAATTTCAAATTGATTTGTCAGTTTGTTTCGTTTCGTTTTCCAACACACATTAATGACTTTGTGCGAATGTTGGAAACAACTTTGGTCTGCCCCCTGTGCTACGCAGGTTGAAGGACTGCAGTGGTTTGAAGGTGCCCAAGAAACTGCAACGTCAACGGCGTCACTGAAGCTTTGGTAAGCAACGCCGGGTTCGACTGGGTTCGATGCAGGTGGAAAATGGACGAAGATGGATAGGCCCATGTCCAGTTTTCACCGTTTTTAACTGGGATTGGGCCCATGTCCAGTTCAGCATGCGGGTTTCCCCAGTGAACCTCCAGGGGATGGTTTATACGAGCTACACTAACTGTTGTGCCTTTTGAAACTTCTGGTGTGACTCAGTGAAGGCTGAACTTTGACCTGTTTCAGCCATGGAACTGTAAACGGCGACGGCAGAATGGACTTGATACTTACAAGACCCTGTGTTTGGAGAGAGGGTCGACATTTGGGATGTAGAATTTTCAATTTCACTTTGGATTTTCAATGATGATGATGATGATGATGATGGTGGTGGTGGTGGTGGTGGTGATGATGGTGGTGATGATGATGATGATGATGACTTGACATTTTTCCGATTCATCAAGAAACAGTGGATGGATCTTCAAAGTCGCCTGAGGACACCGAGTTGCACCAGTCTGGTGTTGGTATGTGCATTGAGAGGGGTGCCCCGCAAATGGTGGGTGGGCCAGGCTGACACATAGAATTTGCATGTTGTCATTACGTTCTGTGCATCCCCAGAAGCCTCCGAAAGCCCAGAGAATATTTGGAATCGCACTTGTGGCACTTGAGCATACTTGAGCATTGTCATGCAGCATTGTTGCGCAATGTTGGGGCATGTTACAAACCTGTTTCAAGCAGTCGGAAGGGTACCAGTTCACCACCTCGGGGATTTTCAGCGCCAGGTGCCACTTTGGATGCCCATGACGTTCACGACGCCAATTTTCATCTCGCAATTTTGTGTGGCTCGGCAGAAAATCAATGGCGCAGTCTTTGTTTCGGCCAGGTCGATACTCGAAGATGATGAATCCATCCAAGTTTTCATGAACGGTTCAATGTGGCAAATTCCAATAAGAAAACCCACCTTGGGAAAGACAGTAGTACTCAGTAGGATATGTCTCCACTTTGAAGCATTATATACAGTAGAACATGTATGACATAAAATGCAAAATTGCAGTGGATAAGTTCAGGTCATGTAGTTCTTAGAAACAATGTTTTTTCCCTTTTGTGTGGCAAACATCACGAAAATTGGAAATATATTGTTTTGAAACTACTGTAGTGTTTCCATATGATTATGGTACAGTACCAGTACCAAATTCTTTGAAAGGAATGCGTCATCTTTGAAAGCACAATCATCTTAATTCATCTACAAGGCCTATTTCAGTTCGAAAAAGTAAGGACGCTCCCTGGTGTTTTCAACAGGTTGTGGATATGTCCAATAGATTGGTTACCCTTGATGCAGTGTCATCAGTGTATTCAACCAAAAGTCCATCACACAACCTGATGCTAATACTGTATCTTGTTTGTAGCCAGGAGGTATCGCACCGCACCAATGCCCTGCCATGGTGCAATTTGTCACAGTTGAAATTCTATGTATTCTAATTGGTTGTGGAAGAGCATGTAATGTTACATGAACAAGACTTGCAGTTTGAGTTGCACAGCACAGCAATTGTCCAAAGAGGAATATGTAATCCATGCCATGTATTAAGTCTTGCACCTTTGCTACATTTCCAGCAAGTATATAATGCTCTGAAGAGATGACATTCTTCAAAGAAGTCCAGTTTTCCTCACAAATATGCAGTATACCATTAAACAGTTTTCACTTGTAAACTGATGGTTGCTTTGAGCAAGCGCAGAACTTTTTAAGGAAAAAAACTCGCTTTGAAGGTTGAAATATTTTTTTGACAAAGACACTAGTTCTCTACAATGTGCATTGTACTGTAAGTACAGTATTCATGTCTCCCTTTTTCATGATGGACATATTTCCTCATACAGATGCATTTTCCTTCAAGGAAAAATACTTCGCTTAAAGCTGCAGTCATTTGTTTAAACGACAGACACAATATTTTGCAAAATATGAAGTGTATAGTGTTGCAGAATATGAAATATGTCTACTAAAGAAGTAATACTCCCTTCAAAGCTCAGCTCTTATCTATGTTGAAGGTAACACCATTTCTTCAAAGGATAATGCCGTCACACTTCTTTCAAAAAAATCGAGCTGGCCTGTGGAAAATAGCATCATTTCTTTGAACAGTCCTTTCCTTTGAAAATGCATCCCATTCATTTGAAGGAAATGCTTCACTCACCAAAAAAGAAACAGAAGCCCCTCATGGGGGAGTGATTTTTGCTCCAAAAAAGGTCAAACATACTGGTATTTACAGTGTTTTGTGACCAAAGTAGGCTTAAAACCGTTATTTTAGAGCAAAACATAGAGTTCACCTCCAAAGGCTATCATATGCTGTCAAAAATCACTGGCATCTACAGACTCTTGTGACAGGATTCAATTTTTCCTGTGAGGCTTGCAAAGAACTACAAACAATCAGCACATAACAGAAAACATCTGCTGCACAGCATGCCAGAAGAATGGGTAGCTGCGCATCTTGGAACAGAATATACAGTAGCAATAGGTGACTAGTGTGATACAGGTGATGGAGAAATTCTATTGCTAGAAGCAATTGATATGATATAGCTGTTTCTTCATGAACTTGTTAGATTGATATCATCTCAACATACATTGTATATAGAAGCATTTGCGCTACATAAGAAGTATGGTGGGAAGGGCATACATTATGTAGGTGGATATACACAAGCACATCTAACACTCTGGATAAGAAGGATGGTGGGAATGTTACAACTCAAGAAGTAGGTACATATCTTGTTTATCATTGTTATCTTGCAGAGTCTTGTCAGCAGTCTCATTTCAATAGTTAGAGAGAGAGAGAGAGAGAAAGCCAGAGAGACAGAGAAGTGTGTCATGCTGTTGACTAATAAGATCAGGCAACCTGTGTGGTGGCATAGCTGTTCAAAGATAATGGCATGTTTGCTTCTTTGACACAGCAGTTTAAAATATGGCCCAGATCCAAACATACACAATCTAGAGTCACCAAAACCTGCAAGGCACCAAAAAAATCAAAAAACTAAAATTTCCAGGAACTATGGGTCCACTTGTGAGTAGTTGCTGGAATTTTTGTTTTTCTGTTTTTTTTTGGTGCCTGTCGATGTTTGGTGCATCTAGTGGTTTGTTTTTTGTGGTGCCTGTCAATGTTTCGTGAAGTCAAAGTCACCAAACCTGCACAGGCACCAAAAAAACCAAACCACTAGATGCACCAAACCTGCACAGGCACCAACAAAAACAAAAAAAACTAAAATTTCCAGGATTTATGGGTCCACTCCTGAATAGTTGCAGTTTTTTTTTGTTTTTTTTGGTGCCTGTCAATGTTTTGTGAAGTCAGAGTCACCAAACCTTCACAGGCACCAAAAAACAAAAAAAAACAAACCACTAGATGCACCAAACTTGCACAGGCACCAAAAAAAACTAAAATTTCCAGGATTTATGGGTCCACTCCTGAGTAGTTGCAGTTTTTTTTGTTTTTTTTGGTGCCTGTCAATGTTTCGTGAAGTCAGAGTCACCAAACCTGCACAGGCACCAAAAAAACCAAACCACTAGATGCACCAAACCTGCACAGGCACCAACAAAAACAAAAAAAACTAAAATTTCCAGGATTTATGGGTCCACTCCTGAGTAGTTGCAGTTTTTTTTTGTTTTTTTTGGTGCCTGTCGATGTTTGGTGCATCTAGTGGTTTGTGGTTTGTTTTTTTTGTTTTTTTCGGTGCCTGTGAATGTTTTTGTATATCTCCTGTCAAGATCATAATTAAAAGAATGCGTTTTACCAGGGTTTTAGACCCTCCACATGCATAAATCATCGGTATTTACAGTGTTTTATCATCATTTTTAATGACAATTCACTCCCCCACGGGGTGCCGCCCTCAAAAGAAAATGGTCTCAGTTGTCCTCTATGTTTGAAAGTAGCATCAATTCTTTGACAAGAACGTGATACTCCTTTTAAAGAAACCCAATTATATACCTTTTATTTGGAAGGACCACCATTGAATTGAAGGAGGTGATTCACTCAGCACACGAACAAAATTGCACCACCCCAAAGAATACTGCGCATGTTTATCATACAACCATTTTTTTGCATTTTTTTGAGGAATGGTGTGTAAAGAATGCATTGATAAATACAGTACATGATGGCTTAGAAGCAAGATGATTCAGATTTGGTTTGGATTAATCCTAAGGTTCAGACTAGTCTGGAAAGCATTTTCTTTTTGTTTGAAAAACAAAAGAAACAAAAAACTGTTTTGGGGGGCTACTTGGATCTAGCCACGTTCAGACTAGTCTGGAAAACATTTTCTTTTTGTTTGAAAATCAAAAGGAACAAACAAAATGTTTTTGGGGGCTACTTGGATCTAGCCATGTTCAGACTAGTCTGGAAAACATTTTCTTTTTGTTTTCAAACAACAAAAAAACTGTTTTGGGGGGCTACTTGGATCTAGCCATGTTCAGAAAACATTTTCTTTTTGTTTGAAAAACAACAGAAACAAAAAACAATGTTTTGGGGGGCTACTTGGATCTTCAGACTAGTCTGGATTTTTTTTTCGTTTTTGTGTGTGGTTTCAACCAATGTAATTAAGCTGTATTTCCAGTAGAAAAGGCTTGTGCATGGACAACATACAACCAGAATTACTTGGACTTGACCTTTTTTGACTCTATCCAGGTGTTGTACATAGTGTCCTTTGCATCCCCACAGTACTTGTTCGCGTCCCTGGGCTGGCAAGAGTGTTGAAACTGTGACCATCAAGGCCAAGAGGCCACGATTTTGGGGTGCCAAAGTGGAGATCCAACTATGTTTGAAAATCTACCGGAACATTGACATGATGGTTGAAGACTGTTCTTCCATTTCAAGAAAGGAAAACATGGATGCTTTTTGATTCTACAAGAGAATCGCCGATGATCAGCGTTGGTTCCCGGTGTTTTATTTTTTCTCCATCGGCAGTTCCGGCAGTGCGGCCAGGTCGGGTGCCTGGCTGGTTCCGAATTCGAGCTCCAGCAGCCTCAATGTGATGAAGACCTTTGCCACCCTGCTGATGCTGGGGCAGATTGCGGAGGAGTTCCACGAGATCAGCCGCTCGGAGCAAAGGATGTGGGGCTCGGAGGTTGGAACTTCTCAGATGTTTGAAGGTGTTATCATATGTTATCATATTATGTTATCGCTATTTAACATTATTTAACTATACTGAATCTCTGTGAATGATCTTGAAACATATTGAACCACAAATGACGCAGGATGCAAGTGCCTGACGCCCAGCTGTGCCACCAGGTGAGTCGATGAAGGTCCTGCGGCGCAGCAGATTGAGCTACTCCTCAAGGGCCAAAGTGAATTGTTGTTGGGGAGCCATTGGTGCTCAGCGCCTTGGCCACGTGGCCCCGTCCACGTCTGCTTTGGGTCGATGTCTTTGGTTTTTTGGTTGTCGGCAGGATTGTCCGGAAGGTGGGGATCTCAGTTCGGCCAATTCATGCTGTTTAGCTTATGTTTTTTTTAGCCAGAACCCAAAAGGGGGGAGAAACCCAGCCTTTTGTGCAAACACACGGCTATCTCGAGGCTATATCAATTCCGGTATAGGGCGAGTTGAGAGTCAGCTCCAGTTCTGCTGAACTCTCTGCTGCGGGTTGGAAATTCTGGTAGGGAGACCACCGAGACTCAGGTACATCCTCGCGCTGATGGTCATGGTTGCCTCGGCGCACCTGATTTTGAGCCGCCAAAACCCCATTGAACCGCTCTGGATGACCTACTATGTCTTCATGACCTTGAACTTTGACAACATGCAGCGCGGCCATACTGGAGCCAAATTCGGTTTGGTTTTGGAAGATCCTTAAAACGACACAATATTGTTGATCCTCCGACATGTAATTAGAGAAAGGATGACGACCAGAGACATGCCTTGAGTTGAATCTTTGAAGTCAAAACCAACCGTTTGTGCCAGAAGAAGTCAGCCGAACTTACCACGTGGTTCTCAAATGGTTGTGCTCCGGACTCTGGTAGAAATTCACATTGAATGGTCGAGACTATTCAATCTTTATCAATCTTCCCATGTTCGACCGCCCCGATGCCAAGGTTGGTCAAATTCATCATGTACGTCCGCACCATGCAACGTTCAACGACCTGGAAGGTTTCAATTCTGGAGCCTGACACGCCAAGCTCCCAGAAGCGCACCCAGAGGAAGGGACAGCAGTGGCACTGGGGGACCAAACGAGTTCTGCAGTTTTGGTGTTTTGCTGCCTCATTTCGTTACAACTCTCCCTATAAAGGATGGTGGAGCCACATTTTCTGTCTGTGAAAGCGAAGATGATGATAGTTTCAACAGTGTCCTTTTTGGTGCTTTGCTTGAACTACTTAAACCCATTATATATATATGTATGTATCTCTTGCAAGCGTAAGAACTGATTTTGTAAAGGAAAGCAACATATGCGTTTGAAGCTCAAAGTTGTTGTTGACTAAGTTTGAATTTTGCAAACATTTGCACATGTCAGAAATGGGCGCTCAGCAAATGTGAAAGGAGGGACTGCGCCCAAAGTGTTGTGGTTCTCTGGATTCCTTTGGTTCTCGCAGCTTCTGTCACCGTTTTCTCAAGAGTGTCTTGGCAGCAGCAAGGGCAGATAAGGGAAGCGTTGCTTGGAAAAAAGCCAGTCTGCATGGCACTGCATGGGAAAGGATTTTTGTTCCCCAGATAATTTTGAACTAGAGTCAGGTTGGCAGCCCGAACTTGGCAGTGTGTCCAGCTTGTCTCACAGCTTAATTCCCATCATTGTCTCCCTACGTGGCCCAAAGTTCGGCTTGGCTGTTCTGTTGTTTTCCACCGTGTTTTCCACCGTGGTGCTCTCAACTTCCTTTTGCCCAGGTCGATGGTGTAATGTTGAGTTGATCTCGCTTGACCGATGAAATCACTGCTGTTTTGTTGACTGGTTGATCTACGTGGGAATCTGGGTCAAGCCATGTCAAGCCAGGCAGTACAAAAAACCGAACGAAGTTTTTGGTTATGCCATGCTTATGCGATCCATTCCATGGCCATTTTGGTTGGAGGTCTTCAACGTGCTTCCGATGACGTTCCTTCGCTACGGCTATGTTTCCAACCATCGGCCAGTGGTCACCAGATAGCAGTGGCCAAAACCCTGGTGACACCCAGAAAACATGGGCTCAAAGTACCTGGGTTTACAGGAACACTTACAGTTACATGTTGAAATTCCATAAACCATAACCAGCCCGCAATAGCCCTAGAAGGATTTATATGCCCCTTGTTTATAAGTAGCTGAGGCATTCAGACATTTGTAAACCTGTCTTGGAGGGCAAGTGGTTTTCTCCTCAACTCAAGTGAAACAGGAGGATTTGACTCCCAAGTCCAATGCCACTCTGAAGTATTTGTACCTGCAACAGCTAAAATCACATTGAAACTCAATTTACAGCTTAAAAAGGTTAAACGTATTAAACTCATTTTCCAAGCCATATTTTTGGGGCTCTACGTTGCTTTTTTTGGATAGACATTGCAGTAGGGGAATTGATAGCCGCATGTGCAGTTTTGTTCTGTCAATAAGAGGAAATCCTAAGTTGCGAAGTATTTGACTGTTTCGCTTGGGATCCTTATAGCGGAATCATGGATTTTTTGTGCACCCCGCTAGGGTTGCGGACCTCGTCAGTGCCGCCCTATTCGGATGTGCGGTGTAGGTGATGTTCTCCTCTCTATCCTTGCCGGCGGGCTGCTGTCCTGCTGTGGCCTCCATCAATAGCACTGCCTCTGGTTTCACTGGGGATGATGGTGTGAGTGTCAGCTGCTTGGTTGAAACCCAGTAAAGCTTTGAACATGAAACGTTGCCTGCTACTGGTACTGAACTTTTTTTGGATAAACTGATAAACTCATAAGCATGGTCACCATCGCCACTCCTCACTACTATCATCCTGCTGCTGATGATGATGGTGATGACGGTGATGACGATGAGGATGATGAGGATGATGCAAAAGGATGAATCATTTAGTTGCTAAGGATCATTATCATGTTTCCTACAGTCCCAACGCAGTCAGTGCCCAGAGGCGTCCCGTGTTTGGCGCGAGACGCTCCTGAAGATCTGGGTCCTCCACCCATGGTGTCTCTGGGTTGCGCCCAGCGCTAAGTCATGATGTCACTTCCTAATGGCTTGTTGGAATCACCCATTTTCAATCAACAAACCATCAATCTATTGGGGTTTAATGGGATTGAATGGGATATATCCATTCATACTGGGATGTAATGGTATATATGTACTTATATATATATATGTTGGGATTTGTATAAGGAGGGCTATTTACTCTTTTTTTTTGTCTGCAGTTTTTTTTTTTTTGCGGGGGTTCCTGGTTCTATGCTTTCCTGCTTCTTTGCTTTTCTGCTTTTCCTGCTTTTCTGCTTGTCTAGTTCTCTGGTTGTCTAGTTCTCTGCTTTTCTGCTTTTCTGCTTTTCCTGCTTCTCTGCTTGTCTACTTCTCTGCTTTTCTGCTTTTCCTGCTTCTCTTCTTGTCTACTTCTCTGCTTTTCATGCTTCTCTCCTTCTCTGCTTTTTGCTTTTCCCGCTTTTTGCTTTTCCTGCCTCTCTGCTTCTCTGCTTTAACTAACTGCTTCTTTTCTTTTCTGCTTCTCTGCTTTCCCTGCTTCTCTGCTTCTCTGCTTTTCTGCTTTTGTGCTTCTGTGCCTTTCTACTTCTACTATTCTACTTTTTCTTTTCTTCAGTCATGTGTTTTTGCTGCTCTACTTCCTGCTCCTCTGCTTCTCTGCTTCCTGTCTTTCCTGCCTCTTTTCTTTCTTTTGCTTTATTCTCCCCTGTTTGTATCCTAAATGAAACCCTAAAGACCCTAGGTGAAACCCAAAGAAACCCTAAAGAAATCCTGACAAGAACTCCTGATAAGAAACCCCTACATGAAACATTAAATGAACCCTAAAGACACCATAAATTAACCTTAAAGAAACCATAAATGAAACCCTAAAGAAACTTTAAATGAAACCCTAAATGGCATCCTGAAGAAACCCTAAACAACACTCTAAAAAACCCTGAATGAAACCCTAAAGGAAACCCAAACTGAAACTCTGAAGAACCGTAAACGAAACCCTAAATGAAAGCCTAAATGAACCCCTAAAGAAACCCTAAAGAAACCCTACATGAAACCCGAATTGAAATCCTAAAGAAGCCCTAAAGAAACCCACATGAACGTTTGAAAATCGTGATGAGAAATCCTGATAAGAAACCCTACATGCTAAATGACAGCCTAAATGAAACCCTAAAGAATCCGTAAATCAAACGCTACATGAAACCATACAGAAACCCTAAAGAAACTCTAAATGAAACCCTAAAGAAGCCCTAAATCAAACCTAAAGAAACCCTAAATGAAACCCTAAAGAATCCCTAAATGAAATCCTACATGAAACCCTAAAGAAGCCCTAAAGAAACCCACATGAACGTTTGAAAATCCTGATAAGAAGTACTGATAAGACACCCTACATGAAACCCTAAATGAACCCCTAAAGAAACCCTAAATGAAACGCTAAATGAACCCCTAAAGAAACCCTAAATGAAACCTTAAATGAAACCCTAAATGACACCCTACAGAAACCCTAAATGAAACCCTAAATGAAACGCTAAATGAACCCCTAAAGAAACCCTAAATGAAACCCTAAATGACACCCTACAGAAACCCTAAATGAAACCCTAAATGAAACGCTAAATGAACCCCTAAAGAAACCCTAAATGAAACCCTAAATGAAACCCTAAATGAAACCCTAAAGAAGCCGCAAAGAAACCCACATGAACGTTTGGAATTCCTGATAAGAACTCCTGATAAGATCTCCTTAAATGAAACCCTAAATGAAACCCAAACTGAACCCTAAACCTAAAGAAAGCCTAAATGAAAGCCTAAATGAAACCCTAAAGAAACCCTACATGAATCCCCAAATGAAACCCTAAATGAACCCTTTATATAATCTCTTCCACCTAATATCGCGTACCCCCTGAAAACCATGGTTTTGGTATTGGATCTATTCATCTATAGGTGTCCCCAAAATCGGGGTATTCAATATTACGGGGATGGGATGATTATCCAATTACAAACAATCATTTACAATCCTCTGGGTGCAATTCTGTTAGCAATGCAGGGGATCCTTCACCAGATGTTATTGGATACTTCCCCCCAAGGCCCTGCAGAACTTTTCCCGGGTACCAGGTCATAGAGGAAATGGACAGAACATTCATTTTCATAAATCCTTGGAAAAGATGCCAGAGTTTTTGGCTTTGAACCATTTTCAACCATGTTTATCCATGTTTAACATATCTTCATGTGGGGAATATCCAGTTCTGGATCAACTCAGCCTTTCAGATCTGTGGATCCGCAGGTATTGGGTTGCCTGGTCAAGTCATGGCAGCAGCCCCAGCAGTTTGCAAGTCCGGGAGGGTGTTGGCTCTGATGGCTACAAAGCTGTGCTCTCAGGCCGCGACTCTGGGGCCCACAACGACATGCGAAATTCTGTCTTGGGGGTTACTATCAATATGTGAAATGTGTGTGCGCATACACACGCACGTATATATATATATATACATGCATATTATGATATAATATACAAACAAACATAAAGAACATTAGATATGATATATTTATATACATACATATTATGATATAATATACACAAACAAACATAAAGAACATTAGATATGATATATATATATACATACATATTATGATATAATATACAAACAAACATAAAGAACATTAGATATGATATATTTATATACATACATATTATGATATAATATACACAAACAAACATAAAGAACATTAGATCTGATGTATATATATACATACATATTATGATATAATATACACAAACAAACATAAAGAACATTAGATATGATATATTTATATACATACATATTATGATATAATATACACAAACAAACATAAAGAACATTAGATATGATATATATATATACATACATATTATGATATAATCTACAAACAAACATAAAGAACATTAGATATGATATATATATATATACACATACATATTATGATATAATATACAAACAAACATAAAGAACATTAGATATGATATATTTATATACATACATATTATGATATAATATACAAACAAACATAAAGAACATTAGAAATGATATATATACATACATACATATTATGATATAATATACAAACAAACATAAAGAACATTAGATATGATATGATGCCTTAAGTTCGATGGTGATCCTCTTGCATCTTGCTCTCAAGTCAATGGTGGTCTGGTTGGAACGTTTTTGGGGGTATTTAGCCTTTGCCAACGAAGTCAGCCGCCTGGCCACTTGCCCTATCCATTGTCATCCGTCGTGCCTTCCTTGGCTGGTTTCTGGGTGTTTAATTGGATTTCTGTTGGCCATTTGCCTGGTTGCTGTCCTTGCTTTTCTGTGGATTTACCGGCTTGCTTTGCTCCGTTTCCTCACTGTCCCTGTCCCGTCTGGGCCACGTCCGCGCCTTGCCAGGTACCTTGAATGAGTTGTCCCCTCTCTTCTGCAGAGTTGAGGGAAATCATTTGCAAGCTGGAAAGGTTAGAGGTTTGGCAGAAGCAGCAAGAGACTGAAAGCAAAGCTAGTGGTTCGCAGTCAAAAGGATAAGGAAGAGGGGATCCAAAGGCTCGTGCAGCCGCCTTGCTATCAAAGACTGGCCCCCCTCCTGTGCCTGCCCTTGAGCATATTGCCACCAGGTGGAAGATCACTGAGGAAGAAGGTCCTCCCTTTTCCGGTCCAGAGTTCACTTCCATCGAGTCAGGACCTGGCCCACTGCCTCCTCTGGTAGAAGACCAGGCGGATTTTGTATCGTGGGATCAGAGAGAGGGTCTCCAGCGTGTGCATTTAGCATTTTCAGCCGGTTTCTGGGGTAGAGCGTCAGTTGAAACTTTCACGTGTCAGTTTCCTCCCTTCTCCCCATCTGAGAAGGACGAGCATTTCATCTGCCTCAGGGCGAGTGGATTTAGCAGCCCAGTTCGGTTTGAAGGCAAGGCAGATTTGGAAGCCTTCCGAGCCCAGGTTTTTGAAGGTGGACTGATTCTGTTTGGTTTCCAGACTCAGGTTGAGATCGACGTTTTTTGTCAGGGTGCACGAATTGCCGTCCCCCCAAAGATTGAGCAATGTTGAGCAAAAGTAGGGTCAAGCCTGCTAGCAAGGGTGAGCCGTCCCTTTTGGTCTTCACTCTTCCTGCAAGTGCCTCATCTCTAGGTGAGGATGTAGAAGTTTTTGCATTGCCCTTGGAATTCAGAGAGGGCGGAATGCTGCTCGCGCTGCCCCAAGATCTAGTTTCGTTACAGACCATTGAGGCTGGACAGGCAGGGGTCGAAGAAACTCTGTTTGGTCCCAGCACTAATTTTTCTGTTGAACTCCTCGAAGAGAATGAAGAGATGACCGAGACAATCAGCCTTGGTGTTGAAGCACAGGTCCTGGTCATTGATATGCATGATGATGTTCTGCTTGCATGTAGGGAGTACGATCCTGTGACAGATTCGACTGCCGCCATCATGGGTTTTTCAATAGATCATCCGCAAAGCCTTCCTGATGCCACAAAGCTGATGTCCCTTGTGAGTGAATGGCTCTTGCAGAGGTCAGACTATCGGACGGGTTTTTATACAGCTCAAGAGGACCTGTCTTCCCCGCCGAAGAGGACTACAGCAGCTGCAGCGGCCCCAAAGAAACAGGCCACTGCAAAAAGGGTATCAAATGCAGCCATCGCAGAGCAGTTGTCTTCTCTCATGGCACAAATGCAGCTGTTGGCGAAGAGGCAGGACAACCTGGAGAAAGGGAATGTCGCCTCTGCGGCTCCTGTACCAGGGCAGTTCTTTGGACCCACGGCCAAGTTGCCGGCCGTGTCAGCAGGGCTCCCAAAGCAGAGTGGGCTTTCTCAGACAGGAGTTGCAAAGGCTCTGACGTTGGTGGGCCCTCCGCCGAAGGTTCGACTGAGCCAGCCATTGGTCCCTGCGCAAGATGTGGCCGCCGACGAGCCTTACGATATGTTGCAGCCGGCAGAAGGAGAGGCACCAGATATCGCATCTGCGATTGCTCAGCAAAGCACGGCCATAACAGCACTGGTAGCCCATTTGGCTTCCCAATCCTCAGATGTCTTAGGAGATCTCAGTGCAGTAGGTCAGCCATCGAGTTCCACAAAAGGAGTACAAAGAAGGGAAAGGATGCAGAGCGAGTTAGCTTTGGGGACCCGTTCCTACTTTTTGCAGGTACAACAACAACTCCATCGGCGAATGTATCCCTCCCGGCCTGTACCTCAGACCGAAGCCGAGCTGCAGAACCTATCGGTACTTCAGTACCTGGAGAGGATGGGCGGTTACAAGAATCACCGCGAGCTGGGGCTGGTGGCCTGGATTTTGGGTCACGCAGTCGATGCGGCCGCAAATGGCAATTTCAAGCTCACCAAGGAGATCATTGCATTGCTTCTGGTGTCTGTAGAACAGGCTGCAGTGGACAGAGGAGATTGGACGTTGGCATTCATGCTCTCGCTCCTCGAGGAGCCCCCAATGCAGGTCTTTCAAGATCGCACCATGAGCATGGTACACCACACTCGGCCTTTTGGGCCACTAGTCCCCCCAGCATGGACAGCAGTTTGCTTGTCCTATCTGAAGGATCTGGAGGTCCTGTCGACGAAGAAGACAGAGACTGCAAAGAAAAATGTCAAAGCTCCTCCAGTGACAGACAATCCATCAACCTCTGCCGAACCAGACCGAGAAGCCAGCCCGAAGCGGAAGCCAAGGTTTCCAAAGAAGCCGAAGGCGAAATCCCCACAGGATGCATGAAGGGTGTTTCCCATGTCTCTTCTCGGCAGGCGCACGAAGTTGCTTCTAATGGGAATGGACTTTTAATTAATAGTGGAGTTCCTAGCCCCCATAAAAATAAAAAACCTAAAAAGAATTTTTGCATGCGGTGTGGCTCTGAAACTGGAAGTGGAGGTCCATGCAATGCCTGTGGATTTTTGCCTAGCTCTCCTGAGCCGCAGAGTTCGCCTGGGATCGGCGTTGACCATCTTTCATTTGGGAGGTGGTGCTCGCTTTTGACAGTCTCAGTCTTGCGCACAAGATCGCCTTTTGCCTCATTCCTTCTTGCTACTTTGCATCTGCAACGGAGTGATCAAGCTTCGTCCTCGTCAGCTTTTCCTTTGCCAATACCCTTTGCCGGAGTTTATGCAAAGATGCCTCCAGGTCTTTCAGCATGTCGCCGAAAGCGCATTCACTTCAGGCGTGCAGTTCATGTCGTTGTGATGGCACTTAACTTTTGGTGGAGCGGAAGCTGCTTCATTCCAATGGAGCATCTGGAGAGGGCCCCTTCGAAAAATCAGCGAGCTTTACTTCGCAGAATTTCGGGCCTCATGCTGGCTGACGGCCCTCTTGAGAGTTTTGAGGTTCTCAGGAGTGGCCGACGTTTCCCCCAGTTGATAGCTCGGCTTGCAGAGATTTCAGGGCTGGTTACAAAGCTTGGAATTGGTGCTGGGCCTTATGAACGGACGTATCCGGGGCATGATGTTCCTATGGATAGCAGCATGTTTCCTGAACTTGAGCCTTACCGATCCTTGGATGCGAGCAGACTCAAGGTTGTCGGAAAAGGGAATTTTGATGCCACTCCTTTTCTCAGCCCTGAACTTGCTATGGCTTATAAAGTTCCTGACACTTTGCTGAGTGACCGTTTGCCTGGTAGATGTGAATTCCCGCAGAAGCTTGACCCTTTGCCTGAAGTTCTTTCTCTTGCAAAGCTTTGGGATCTCAATGGCCTTTTGCATATCCATGATGTTGACCTTCAGAAGGAGAGAAGATTTGAGCTAGTTCGTGTTTTCAACTGCTTCAAGAATCTTACAAGCGATCGACAGATCGGCGATAGAAGGGGGAGGAATTCTGTAGAGAACCGCATTTGTGGGCCTTCTTCACAATTGCCTACTGGACCTGATCTCCTTGATATTCACTTGGATGCTCAGAAGGAAACCCTGTCCATTGTTTGTACAGACCGGCGTGATTTTTATCATCAGTTCCAGACCTCACAAAATCGCACCATGTCGAACACAGTAGGCCCCATGCTCCCCCTTGAACTCCTTAGGGATACTCAGGCCATGAAAGCCTATGCAGCCGCTTTGAACGTTAGGAAGCCCTCACGCTTGATTGCAGGTGATGGCCTTGGTTCCACAAGTCGGCAGAAGTTCGCCAGGTGTCCGAAAGGTTTTGGTATGGTGTCCTTCAAGAGCATATTTCAGGGAGATCATGCAGGAGTGGAGATTGCAACGTGTGCCCATGAAGAGCTTTTAAAGTCGGCAGGTCTTCTTAGTGAATCCTCCCGGGTGGTTTCAAATCAGCCTTTCACTGGCAGTAAGCTTTGCGAAGGTCTGGTGATAGATGACTACTTTGCCATTGCCGTTGTCCCTAAGGGGTTGCTTGTCCCTAGCCCTGCTGTCGAATGCCTACGAAGGAGTAAAGCATTGTATGCCATGCATGAACTGGTAGGTTCCGATGACAAAGACATCTGTGGTGAGAGGAAGGCCAAAATTATTGGGGCCACGGTTAACGCATCCGAACAAGCACAGAGTAGGGGGCACGTTTTAGTGTCTGCTCCCGCTGAGAAGAGATATGCTTTGTCCTGGATCACGCTTCAGATTTGCCAGCTCACTCACACCTCCGACTCACTCCACCTATGTGTGTTGGGAGGCTGGACCTCAATTTTGATGTTCCGTAGGCCTTTCATGTCGCTTTTGCAGAGGTGTTTCCACTTGGTAGACATGAACGTTTTTGATCCGCTGATTCCCAAACTCGTGCAGCTGCCCAGACAAATTGCCCAAGAGCTTACCATGTTAAGCATTCTGACTCCGTTGATGGTCGCTGACATCTCGGTCGACTTTTGCTCCAGGCTGTTTGCCACTGATGCTTCATTGACTAAGGGGGCCATTGTCAGTAGTCAAATTAGGCCTGAAGTGATGGAATGCCTTTGGAGATGCTGCCGATCAAAGGGGGGCTATTCTAAACTGCTGACACCCGGGTCAGTCAGTTATTGCCAGGTGCATGGAGTTTGAGGAGGAGGACTTTCCAAAGACAGAAACTGTCCGTAGACCTCTTGCCTACAAGTTTGACTTTGTGGAAGTGTTTGCTGGCGCCGCAACTGTTACATCAGCCGTTGCTGCTTTGGGATATTCGGTTTGCTGTCCAATTGACATTTCCTATGGTGAAGAGCTGGATGTTACAAAGCTGTATGTAATTGAGTGGCTTATACATTTGGTGGTGACCCACCAGGTTTTGGCCGTGTTGCTTGAGCCACCTTGTACCACTTTCAGTGTGATGCGAAGACCAGCGTTGCGGTCAAAGAATTTCCTTTTTGGTTTTGACCTTCTCGATGAACAGACGGACATTGGAACAAAGCTTGCCCATCGGGCCTTGCAGCTGCTCAAGGTATGTGCCAGAGTTGGCCTGACTGGGATCTTAGAGAACCCTTGGTCTTCAAAAATCAAGTATCTGCCAGGCTGGTCCCACGTTGTCGGTCTTGACTGCTGTAGGCTGGTTAGATGTGATTCATGTGCTTTTGGCTCCATCCATCTTAAATCCTTTGCCTTTTTATGCGTGTGGGCGGATGTCTCTCAAATCGCACGTAGATGCTCAGGTGATCATGACCATGTTCCTGTCCAAGGGATTTACACGAAAAAGTCTGCCACGTATGTGCCGAAACTTGCCGAAGCGTTAGCTGAGGTGGTGGCCCAGGGCATTAGGCGCATCCGAGCTTTTTCTGAAGACCTTGAGCAAGGGCGTGTTGGAGGCTTGGAAAACCAGCTTATAAATGAACTTTGTGTTTCTCAGCAGTGGACTTTGGACTCTGTTTGGACTTTCAAGGTGCAGACACATATCAACATCCTTGAGCTTTCAGTTGTTGTACGTCTGGTGAGTAGGCTGGTCGCACAGGGAAAAAGCCTTAGGGTTGTAGTACTTGTGGATTCAAATGTAGTCAGATGTGCGGCCTCGAAGGGCAGGTCATCTTCGAAAGCTTTGTCAAAGGCACTTAATCGCTTGGCTGCATTGAGTGTTCTTGGCGGCATTTACCTTGTTTTGGGTTTTGCTCCTACCCGTCTCAACCCTTCGGATGACCCAACCCGTGATGTGGTGCTTCGTGATCCTTCCCCGGGCTTTGACTTGTCCGCTTGGGGTCGCCGGGATCTTTATGCATTGGCCTCTCTTTCAAAGCTCAGGCGTCCTTTCTCCAATTGGGTTCGTCTGTGTCTCTGTTTGCTTGGGTCTTCCCTTTGTCACTGTGCTGATCGCTCTGTCTTTCGTGTGCCTGCCTTCCCTTTTGGGCTGTCTCAGTCGGGTGACATTGTTCCACCTTATCAATTCCAATCTGTCTTGGACTTTGATCAGACCCTTGGATTTCCTGGCGAGGGGCCTTTCTCTTTCCTTGTTGGCATTGGCATTAGACCCCCTAAATGTTGGTGGTTCTTAACGGTCGCGCACCTGTGCCTATGCCATGGCGTTCTGGTGCCGAGAAATGCTGGAGATTTGGGAAGACAGCAACTTCGTTCAGGGCGACCTCCGCTTCAGTCCGGGAGACCGGTTTTAGGGCTGACAAATCAGCACAGGGAGACCTTTATAAATCAATTTGAGGTTTGGCTGCAGGGACAAGGCTTTTCTTTGGAAGCTATGCTGGAAAATCATTTTTATGAGATTGACCATTTGAATCGACTCCTGGTTTAACATGGGCGATGCCTTTATTCAGCCGGAAGGCCCTACAATCATTTTGCAGAGACTATTAATGCAATTGCAGCTAGGAAACCGGTGATAAGGCGTCAACTTCAAGAGGCATGGAACTTGGCTTTTGCTTGGGTACGTGAAGAACCCTCTACGCATCACATTGCAATGCCCTGGCAGGTTTTGGTCTCAGCGATAACTATCTGCTTAATATGGGGTTGGCCGGACTTGGCAGGTATGCTTGCCCTGTCATGGGGCGCACTTTTGCGTGTCGGAGAGTTTCTTCAAGCAACACGTGGTGACCTATTATTGCCGTGTGACACCAACTATACGAACCCTTTTGCACTGCTGGCTCTCCGTGAACCAAAGACACGTTTCACGGCGGCGAGGCATCAATCAGCTAAACTAGATGTTCCTGACCTACTTCGAGTTGTTCATTTGGCTTTCTCAAGACTACATCCTTCTCAGAAGCTATGGCCAAAATCGGGTCAAACTTTGCGTCAGCGTTTTAAGGCAGTGATGATGGAGCTTGGTACTGGCACAGAAGTGAAGATCAATGGAAAATCCCTGGATTTAGGATCTCTTAGAGGTGGTGGCGCAACTTGGGTCCTCCAGGTTACAGAAGATTCTGAATTCACACGACGCCGAGGGCGTTGGGTGAGCCAACGAGTAATGGAATGTTACATCCAAGAAATTTCTGCCTTTCAGTATCTTTCTGCTGTGTCAGCCGCAGGTCGTGCAAAGATTTTCAACCTGTGTGATTTCTTTCTTACTGCTTTGAATGGCGCTGAGCAATTTTGGCTTGCGGAGATTCCGACAAATGTGTGGTATATTCTATGGCGCGAGCAAGTTACAAGGATTTGATGGGAAATGTGGGTGTCACCTTCCTGCCCTCTCTTGAAACAACTTGAGGTGCAGAAAGCTGTGTAAGGTACTCACGCAGTGCCCGAATAGCAAGAAAAAGGTGTGGAACCGGAGACCTTGATGCCTTAAGTTCGATGGTGATCCTCTTGCATCTTGCTCTCAAGTCAACCCGACCCGTTGGACAACTACCCAGCCCATTGAGAAGCTCGCCATAGAATGGGTGTCACCTTCCTGCCCTCTCTTGAAACAACTTGAGGTGCAGAAAGCTGTGTAAGGTACTCACGCAGTGCCCGAATAGCAAGAAAAAGGTGTGGAACCGGAGACCTTATATATATATACATACATGTTATGATATAATATACAAACAAACATAAAGAACATTAGATATGATGTATATATATATATATACATACATATTATGATATAATATACACAAACAAACATAAAGAACATTAGATATGATATATATATATACATACATATTATGATATAATATACACAAACAAACATAAAGAACATTAGATATGATATATATATATATACATACATATTATGATATAATATACAAACAAACATAAAGAACATTAGATATGATATATATATGCATACATATTATGATATAATATACAAACAAACATAAAGAACATTAGATATGATATATTTATATACATACATATTATGATATAATATACAAACAAACATAAAGAACATTAGATATGATATATATATATACACATACATATTGTGATATAATCTACAAACAAACATAAAGAACATTAGATATGATATATATATATATATACAGTCAGTGCCAGAATTATAGAACGGAGCCAGGAGGACAAAAGTACGGTAAAATACCGTACCTTTGTCCTCCTCCGGGTTCCGATTCGGAGCGGAGTCGGGAAATTTAATTATAGAACGGGGAGGAGGACAAAGGTACGGTATTTTACCGTACTTTTGTCCTCCTGGCTCCGTTCTATAATTTCTGGCACTGACATGATATTTACTGCATATTTGTACATATACAATCTAGAAAATGAAGATTTAATGAGGATTTAATGAGGATTTGATGAGAAAATGAAGATAAAATGCAGATAAAATGACGATTTGATGAGGAAACGAGGATAAAATGAGGATAAAATGAGGATAAAATGAGGATTTGATGAGGAAATGATAATAAAACGCGGATAAAATGAGGATAAAATGAGGATTTAATGGGGATTTGATGAGGAAATGAAAATAAAATGAAGATTTAATGAGGATTTAATCAGGATTTGATAAGGAAATGAAGATAAAATGATGATAAAATGAGGATTTGATGAGATAACGAGGATAAAATGAGGATAACATGAGGATAATGGGAAATGTGGGAAAAATGGGGGAAAACAGAATTATTCATGGACACTATACCCCCCCCCTACTAGCATATATGTTAAGTAGCTACTACCTACTTAGTAAGGCCTTAGCAGCCTTTACACCTTAGGATCTACTTCCTAGCCACTTACCCAGGTCAGGAATGCTTACTAAGTACCCTGGACTCCTTAGTAAGACTTCATGTGTTTGCGAAAAGTGGTGAAGGCGGACAAGAGGAACAGGATCCTCTAAGAAAAAACGTCTCAGGAGTTTCAGTAAACACGCAGCAGTGGCTTAGTAAGGCCTTAGTAAGGCCTTAGTAAGGCCTTAGTAAGGCCTTAGTAAGGCCTTAGTAAGGCCTTAGTAAGGCTTTAGTAAGGGCTCAGTGGGGGCTTCGGTGAGCTGCAATAGAATCGGGAAAAAACACAAATCGAATCTTACATCCGAATGATGTTTCGGCTCGTTGTTTAAACCAACCTTGCGAAAAGTAGTCTCAAACAGCCAACTCATTTCCCAACCTGTGATTTCAGGGGGGGGGGTCTGGGGGGGGGTATAGGGTCCATGAATTATAGAACAACAGCGCTCCGACAAGAATTATAGAACGACGAAAAAAGTTAGGAGTAAATTCAGATACGTTTTTTTTCTACCTTCCGAGGAAAAGAGAATTATAGAACAACAGGGTACGGTAAATAACCGTACCTTCGTACTCCTCAACTTCCGTTCTATAATTCTGTTTTCCCCCATTTTTCCCACATTTACCAGGTGATTTTCTTAGATTTCATGGTGATTTTATAAGATTTCATGGTGATTTTATGGGATTTCATGGTAATTTTATGGGATTTCACGGTGATTTTCTTAGATTTCATGGTGATTTTATAGGATTTCTGGGACCCCGGAAGAGGTTCTATAATTCTACAATTAATTTTTCCGTTCTATAATTAATTTTTCCGTTCGACGGAAAAATTAATTATAGAACGGGGCCCGGGAAACATTAATTATAGAACGAAAATGGGAAATGTGGGAAAAATGGGGGAAAACAGAATTATAGAACAGCAGCGCTCCGACAAGAACTACGAAAAAAGTTAGGAGTAAATTCAGATACGTTTTTTTTTCACACCTTCCGAGGAAAACAGAATTATAGAACAACAGGGTACGGTAAATAACCGTACCTTCGTACTCCTCAACTTCCGTTCTATAATTCCGGCACCTACAGTATAATTAATTTTTCCGTTCTATAATTAATTTTTCCGTTCTATAATTAATTTTTCCGTTCTATAATTAATTTTGCCGTTCGACGGAAAAATTAATTATAGAACGGGGCCCGGGGAAAATTAATTATAGAACGAAAATGGGAAATGTGAGAAAAATGGGGGAAAACAGAATTATAGAACAACAGCGCTCCGACAAGAATTATAGAACGACGAAAAAAATTAGGAGGAAGATCAGATACATTTTTTTTCATACCTTCCGAGGAAAACAGAATTATAGAACAACAGGGTACGGTAAATAACCGTACCTTCGTCCTCCTCAACTTCCGTTCTATAATTCCGGCACTGACCATATACATACATATTATGATATAATATACAAACAAACAAAAAGAACATTAGATATGATGTATATATATATACATACATATTATGATATAAAATACTACACAAACAAACATAAAGAACATTAGATATGATATATATATATACATACATATTATGATATAATCTACAAACAAACATAAAGAACATTAGAAATGATATATTTATATACATACATATTATGATATAATATACACAAACAAACATAAAGAACATTAGATATGATATATATATATACATACATATTATGATAGAATCTACAAACAAACATAAAGAACATTAGATATGATATATATATATATATACATACATATTATGATATAATATACACAAACAAACATAAAGAACATTAGATATGATATATATATATATATACATACATATTATGATATAATATACACAAACAAACATAAAGAACATTAGATATGATATATATATATACATACATATTATGATATAATATACAAACAAACATAAAGAACATTAGATATGATATATATATGCATACATATTATGATATAATATACACAAACAAACATAAAGAACATTAGATATGATATATTTATATACATACATATTATGATATAATATACAAACAAACATAAAGAACTTGATATATGATATATGATACATGATATATGATATATGATACATGATATATGATATATGATATATCACATATGATATGATTTATACATATAGACTATGATAGACATGAATAGTCCAATAGTCATGTCTGGGATTGGAAATGGGCAGGCCGTGTGGCTGTCCATCCTTTGGAGCTGATGACTTGGATGCAACAGCGGGGCTACGAGGTCCGTGACCTCCGTTGTGGGAATTTCAACCGTAGAGCATTTTCCGTGGGAACCTCATGGTTGTGGCAATTTGAATGAGAATTTCTGTCTATACTATATTGGGAAGATGGCCAACCATATGATTGGTTTTGCTCACATGTTGACGTTTCATGTTAATTTTAGGACATTTTATGGCAGTTTTTCACGGAATATTTGATTCACTTCTTGGATTTGCAACTAACTGTTGAACCAGATTCTTAGTTTGACATCAAAGGTGGCTATTGGTTGGCCTTGGTTTTGCTTCGGTTGGCTTCGGTCCAAAGGCAGCGCCATGTGCTGACCGAGATTCGCAGGCCCAACAGATTCAAGATGTTTTCGAGAAACTTTCGCAAAATCAGGGTGGAGTAGCGCAGCCTGGCAGGGATGGTTGGAGCCAGTTGGAGCGCGTTGGGACCGGATCCCGAAGGGCCCGAAGCGGGACCCGGCAGAACCAGAAGTCGGGCCCATGGCTTATCCGGCTTATCCCATGCGAAGTGTAAATAGTTGGCTCGTTGATTCAGTGATGTTGTCAACGATAAGATGTTGCTGTTGTCAACGACCAAATTTCATAGGGGAGGATCCCATTTTGCAGCACCCAATTTCGATGCATGCGACCATTTGCTGATAATTTTTGTGCCTCAGCAGGAGATGCTTCCAAGAACCGAAGTTTTTGGCTCTGGCCTGGTTTGCACCAAGGATGTACAAACAAACCTTTCCATACCTTGCGAACATCCACATCTTTCCATTTCCGTGGGATAAAGAAGTTGCTATCTACGCCATCGCTGAGAACCCGAAGACAGGTCAGGGTTTTCAATGAAGGGTGGACACGGGGTCATTCTTTCGCTTACTGATTAACATGCACAGTGATTCAAACTGACCTATTGGATTTCTCAGAGTTAGAGGATTGAATTGATGGCCTGTGAAAAAAATCGAACAATCAAGTGGAACCTTGAAGCTTGAGTTGCCCCAGTTTGCAGTACTCAAGATGGTGAATCAGAATCGTTTTTTGGGTCAGCTTCCCCGGCTTCCCCTTGTCTCCGTATCGTTCAAACATAATCAGCTCGAAACGGCGCAGGCGCCTTGAGTCCCCGACCTGCCGTGTCCAACGTGTTGCACAGCAGACAGTGTCCAGCAAATTGTGAACTCTGCAGCCACCTGGGGCAGTGCCGGAAGTGCAAGGAACGTGTTTGGCGTCAATGGCGTCAATGGCATCAATGGGATAGGTGAAAAGAGTTGTGTTTGTTGCCGTTTCTTGACATGATGGTGGTGGACTTTGGGGGATTGAAAACATGGTAAAGATACCAATTTTGCTGGCAAAAGCCTCCTTTTATCTTCGTGAAAGATCCAGTGTTGTGGGGACATTCTACTGTAAAGCTTCCGCACTATCAGAAGGTTATAGCGGGGCTGAAGGTGGTACCTCTTTCATACTTGACATCTGGTAACGTTTTTTTGGGAGGTTGGTCATGTCCTGCCTAAAATCGCTGCCCTGCAGGAAGGGTACAGAATCACGGACGAGAACACCTGCGAAGCATGTACAGAAGGCCTTAATGGAGAACTTAAGTGACAACCGACATGACTCGTGGGCAGCCAGTCACATTGTCTGGAATGATCTGGAATGTTAAAGGTAGGAAATGTCTCTGGAAACCCAAAGGGTCGTTCGGACATTAGATAGATTGAATTTTCAACAGATATCCTCGTGCGCGATAGAACATATTTGGTTTTTATTCTGCATTTGATTGATCCCACAACTCCTTGTCATCTGCAGCTTGACAGCAGGGAAACTGAACCAGGATGGTCTTTGGCATTAAGTAAAAGGACCATGCTCGCTTGTACCTCCTTATCTTTAAGCAAGACGTCAATGCATCTCCAAATTTGATGGGGCATTCTGATTCTGCCCTTTATGCACTTTTCCAGCTCTACTCACCAAGTTAGACCGCTATATCATTCACATTGTTCGCACTAGAGTTGTCCAATGTCGCAGACCGGGAACTCTTGTCATCAGATATCAGATATCCACTACGGTCAGAGCCAGGGATGGGAGATCTTGGAGATACACCCCCATCTCATTTGGTTTCAGCACCCTCAGCACCCGCCGCCAGATTGTCTCATTTGCGAAATGGACGCATCCCAGTGTTCGGAGTGCAAGGTCGGGGATTGTGGCTGAGCAGTGATGGGTTCGTTTCACGGTTGCGAAAGGTATTTGAAACGGAATCAGGGCGGAAAGACATCTGAAAATCTGCCTGGTGGACTCGATGTATGTTTCAGGTGGGATTTGGCCTGCTCAACTACGCGCAAAGTGATCATCAAGTGCATGTTTGTGCGGCCTGTGGTAGTGCCAATTGCAAGAACTGTGACCACAACCTCTTGAGCACCCTTGAGGCGGGAGCCCGCATTTTTGGTTTGTGAAATGTGGGGTCTGCAGCAATGACCAGTCCATCTGCTGCTGGAGGTGCCACGTCGAGTGCCATGTACCACCCTCAGGGGGAGCTGTGGTATGCTGGTGCAGTGATCGCGGCCCCACTAGCACCAAGGTAATGAGTGCGAGCCTGGTTTTGGCCTCGTGGATCATAGCATATGCGAGAAATGCATGGATTCACACTGTGTGAGGCTCAGTGCAAGCATAGTCTTTCAAACATTTGTTTGGTTCTTATTTGGGTGATTGGACCTTGACGGATGCCATTTCCACAGTGGGATTGTTTTAGGGGAAGGTACGTTCACCAATGTCATGTCCCGCTCTGTGTGTATGGAGAGACACCAGGGACACCCCAGTCTATGGCCATTGAATCAGGAACATTATTTTCCAAATCGGATAGGACGGGGTTGGAATTTGGCAGATAACACCCTGTGAGAACTTCCTATTAGTAGGGACTGGTGAATGTCACATGGGACAGCTATCAACATCATAGAAACCACGAATGGATTCTGATCCCATTGTTCAAATGTAGATTTCCAGTTTTTCATGGTCAAAGCTACATTTATTATGGCTAGATCCCAGTTTCTTACGCTCAACATCACATCCCCCACATCCCCATTTTGGATAGTTGAAAATTCAATGTTTCATGTTCAAAATGCCAAAATTGCCTTTTCAATGGGAGAATGATGATCAACCGGCTGTTTTTTTTCCCATAGTTTTCAGACAAACGCATATATCATCATATATCATATGTCTATAGTTGTATCAAGGGGTTTACAAACCAATTCCAGCGGCCTCAAATGTTCGGTGGTTGGTTGGTTTAAAGCAATCCATCCTGCCCCAACGGAGCAGTTCACCTGGGTGAGGTCTGGAATGCGACGGGAGCGCCAACTGCACCCAGTGCGAATCGGGTTTTGCACTGCTGCAGGAAGTGGGCGTCATGTGAGGTCAACGATCTTGGACAAGGGGGCGCTCAATGTTCTATTCTACATATCTTTCCTCATATGTATATATATATAATAATAATAATAATAATGATAATGATGATAATAATAATAATAAAAATAATAATAATAATAAACATAATAGTAATAATAATAATAATGATAATAATAATGTTAATAATAACAGTAATAATGATGATGACGATGATAGTAATACCAACAATAATAATCATAACGATAATGATAATGATAATAATGATAATAATATGAATGTTATATAAATATTTAGTATGGAATGACGAGATGTAATGATATTGCAATGAACTGAAATGCCGTGGATATAATGTTCAAAGGAAGCTTAGGAGAGAAACTTCCATGCTACGGCTGCTGGGAAGAGCTGAGAAGAGCTGAGAAGAGCTGAGAAGAGCTGAAAAGAGTTTAGTTTTGCACAACTTTAACTTGCAGTTTTCGAAAGAGGCCTCGCACGAAAAAGCTTGCTTTTCACATCTCCAAGTTGCAGCTTTTTGAAGGAGGTCTCGCACAAAAGCGTCTTTTTTACTAGTGCAAGTTGCAGGATGCCTCGGACGAAACATATTTTTGAGAGTTAGTGGATGCGCGAAATCCTATATTTTTGAGGACTGAAGATGGATAGGGAAGGACTGCTGCGCGACAGTTTCGAAATGATACGGTCCCGCTGGGATCGGCTCCTGCAGTGGACATGATGTTTCACAGGTTGGTCGATGCTCTCTTGCCCCATGTGGCTCTGTTGTGTGTTTGCAACTGTCTGCTTGCACTTCGCCGCGGTGTGGCTGCATGTTGCTCTATGTTCCTGCCGCACGTGGGTTCTATTGTGTTTCGAAACATGCTGCTTGCAAGTCGCAGCAGCTTAATGCGCCAAGGTGGCTTTAGATGTATGTATGTCGATGCGCTGCTGTTTTTGTGCTTTGCACAGAAGAAACGCGAAGAGCTGCAAAGAGCTGAGACTGAGAAGAGCTGATAAGAGCGCAGAAGAGCTGAGATAGAGCTGAGACGAGCTGAGAGGAGCTGAGAGAAGGGCTGAGAAGGAGAGAAAGGGGATGAGAAGAGGAGGGAAGAGATGTGAAGGAAATCTCAACAAAAAACCAAGAACCAGAAATGTCAAGGGGAGATGTCAGATGACGGAAATATCAAGAGATCATGGTTTCTGCAACTCACACAGGGTTGTTTAACATCCCTGTTTTTAGCCTTATAGGTTTTAATATTCAAACTTCTGCACCCGAATTCCCGGGGACTCGTTGGATGCATATATATATATAAATATGTCAATGTCGTGTGTATCTATACATATGTCGTATATATATATATATATACACACTATATATACTCACACTTAGAGATACATTTTTTCCCGAGAGCGTCGGAGCGCAGGGTTCTTCCAATAGTGGGGGTCTGTATCTCATCTTCTCATCTTCACACCTTCTCATCTTCACACCTTCTCATCTTCACACCTTCTCTCACACCTTCTCATCTTCACCTTCTCATCTTCACACCTTCTCATCTTCACATCTTCTCTCACACCTTCTCATCTTCACATCTTCTCTCACACCTTCCCATCCCCACATCCGCCCACCCCCCTTCTCTCGCGCCTTCTCGTCTTCGCATCTTCTCTCTCTCGCTCTCTCTCGCTCTCTCTCCTCTTTCCTCTCTCCTTTCTCTCTCTCCTTTCTCTCTCCCTTTTCTCTCTCTCGCCTCCCTTATCTTTCTCTCTTCAGGCCGAGGGTGGTGCCGGCGGGGAGTCACGAAAAATGAACCCTTTCGCACGAAATGAGGGTCGATCGGCGAAAACTGAGGTAAAATTGCGATTTTACTTGTCCCGGAGGTAAAATTGCGATTTTACTTGTCCCGGAGCAACCCTTTCACACGAAATGAGGTTCGATCGGCGAAA
Organism: Cladocopium goreaui; assembly: GCA_947184155.2. Lineage (NCBI taxonomy): Eukaryota > Dinophyceae > Suessiales > Symbiodiniaceae > Cladocopium > Cladocopium goreaui. Next base: position 268,738 of record CAMXCT020002591.1, read on the forward strand.
ACTGAGGTAAAATTGCGATTTTACTTGTCCCGGAGCAACCCTTTCGCACGAAATGAGGGTCGGTCGGCGAAAACTGAGGTAAAATTGCGATTTCACTTGTGCCGGAGGAACCCTTTCACACGAAATGATGGTCGATCGGCAAAAACTGAGGTAAAACTGCGATTTCACTTGTGCCGGAGCAACCCTTTCGCACGAAATGATGGTCGATCGGCGAAAACTGAGGTAAAATTGCGATTTTACTTGTCCCCGAGCAACCCTTTCCTACGAAATGAGGGTCGATCGGCGAAAACTGCGGTAAATTTGCGATTTCACTTGTCCTGGAGCAACCCTTTCGCACGAAATGAGGGTCGATCGTCAAAAACTGAGGAAAAATTGCGATTTTACGTGTCTGTGTGTAAAAGCGTCTGTGTGTAAAAGTGTTAGTGTGTAAAAGCGTCTGTGTGTGAAAGCTTTTCTGTGTAAAAGGGTCTGTGTGTAAACGCGTCTGTGTGTAAAAAGGGTCTGTGTGTAAAAGCGTCTGTGTGTAAAAGTGTTAGTGTGTAAACGCGTCTGTGTGTAAAAGCGTCTGTGTGTAAAAGCTTTTGTGTGTAAAAGCGTCTGTGTGTAAAAGTGTCTGTGTGTAAAAGTGATTGTGTGTAAAAGCGTCTGTGTGTAAAAGCTTTTGTGTGTAAAAGCGTCTGTGTGTAAAAGCTTTTGTGTGTAAAAGGGTCTGTGTGTAAACGCGTCTGTGTGTAAAAGCGTCTGTGTGTAAGAGTGTCTGCGTGTCAAAGTGTTTGTGTGTAAAAGGGTCTGTGCGTAATAGGGTCTGTATGTAAAAGCGTCTGTGTGTAAAAGCTTTTGTGTGTAAAAGTGTTTGCGATGCAAACTATTGTCTTGCACTTCTGCTATTTTGTCTTAATACTCCTCTTCTCGACTGCATATAACACATCTTTAATATATTGTTTCTAATATGGTGTCTCCATACTAACAAGAGAAGACCCTGCTCCTCTACGCTCTCGGGCCATCCGTCGTCTAGTGATTCTGATTCATGATAGTTCTAGTGCAGGCTTTGTCCTTGGTTCCGCATTGATGCTATCTCAACAGTCTTGGTGTCGCATTTTTGTGAGGATCCCGCGGGAAACAAGTGTGATCCTTGCGGCCCAGCGTGCTTGTCATGCCACTCACGAGATGCCTGCGTTGAATGTCAGGACTCAGCTGTTCCAAGAAATCACTCGCTTCAGGATTACCCCCCCAAAGTGCAACTTCAATATGGAAAATGACGATCTGCCATCAAGTTTTGGGAAACTGTTACAATACACCATGCAGGATGTGGTATTGCAGTGTACCATGTTTACAGCTTGAGGATCTGTGATACCTCAGCCCTGAACTCAAGACAGAAAAGGGTGCTAGCCAGTGTGGGTTAGCTTTCGCATGGTAGCGGAGCTGGTTACCCTGCCGACAGGGGCCGCTCCACCGGTTACGACCGGGTTGCCTGCGGGTGCTGCCGCGTGGCCTTTTGGGGCGCGCGGTGCCACAGCAGCGTTGCATAGTTCTGTGGCTGCCCTCAGGGCCGAGGACCTGGACTACGGAGAAGCTCTAGCCCTACAAGCACAGCCTGGGCAAGGGTCGTCTTCGAGCAGCGGGTTCGTGAACGACACCGCTTCAGCCTCACAAGAAGTTCCAGGAGAAGCACCCTGGACTAGCGACGGTGATCGCACAAAACCCAGGTAAGGGAACCAGAAGGTCCTACCTGAAGAGCGAAGCTGTAAAGCGTGTGGCTCAAGGCCCACCACTGTGTACTACAGCAGTGAGGAAGAGACTGAGGTGAAGAACGAGCCTGGGACTTCGAGCACTGTGAAACAGGAGGTGCCGACCGCCCCAGCCGAATGAGCAGAAGAAGCACCTGCAGTTCAAGGAGAAGAAAGGAGATGCAATTGGTCGTCGAACTAGAGCGACTACACCGTTGAGTCCCACGACACCAACTGGACGGACCGAACACCACCACAGCAGAAGCAGTGGACGTGGCAGGACTACTACAACACCTAGGGAGGTTGCTGGGTATCACCACACCAATCCTTGGTGCGGGTACTACCGCGGGTAGCAGGTAGGCTCAGCTAGGATAGGGTAGGTAGTCTGCGTGTAAAATAGTGTACAGCACAGGACAGTAGAGTCCAGTGAACAGGATCGGCCACAGAGAAAAGATGGCAGCTGATCCTCAACTCGTAGCGCAAATGCAAGCGAGAATTCAAAAGCTAACTGCACAAGCAAACGAGTTAGCCCAAGGGCCAAAACGAGCCATACCGCTTTTGAAAGCCAGCAAGAAAGACTAGTTTGGATAAGAAAACAAAGGCTTTGGAAGAAAAGGCATCAGGCAGCCGGCCCGTATACAATGGCAAGAAGGAAGAATGGGAAAAGTTCAAACACATATTCATGTCATCCACCATTCATGGTGACTATCCAGGTTTGTTGGACAAGTTTGGAAAATATGACAGCCCAGTTGACACTGAAATCGAGTTGCTAAGGCGATGTATACTTTCCTCATGCAATACCGTCCGGAGCCTACAATGAATGTCATTGGTCAAGGTTTGAACGATGCCAATGGGTTTGAGTTATGGAGAAGGTTGGTGAAATTGAGTGAGCCAGCCTATCGCACCAAAGCTTGGGTGTGGCGAAGGCATTTGGCCAATCCCACCTTCCCGAGCGACAAAGAGCACTGGGCTTCTGCGTTGCACCAATGGGAGTCGGAACTCAGAGAGTTTGAACAGCGATTCAAAACAGATTTCGCGGAAGATGAGAAGGTGTCGATCATAGCGCATATGGCACCGAAAGAGTCGCAGCAAAGCGTCTTTACCCACTCAGATGTGCTGAACACCTATGCCAAGATCAAGGGCTACATAGAGCAGTACTTGATCAACAAGAACCTTTGGAAACGGCCTCAAGGATCACAGTTTGGACTGACAAAGGTAGCAAACAAAGTTGCTGACGACCAAGGTCCAGACCCAATGGATATGATATTGGATATTGGAGCCGTTGACAACAAAGGCAAAGGAAAAGGAAACAAAGGCAACGACCACAGCGGGTCAAAAGGAAAGGGAAAGACTCTTGGCAGAGCAATTCATGGCAAAAGCAAGATGTGAAAGGAAAAGGAGGAAAAGGCAAGTCAGATGGAAAGAGCAAAGGGAAAGGTGACAAAGGAAAAGGAAAGGACAAAGGAAAATCCGACGGAAAAGGCAAAGGAAATGTGGCAAATCCCCATGCAGGCAAACAGTGCCGCAGTTGTGGGAAGTATGGTCACATAGCCGAAAACTGCTGGTGGAAAATTGGCAGTATTGAGAGTCAGAAGAATGAGATAGCCACATCGGCTTAGCAAAAGGGATCCACAGGTGGGTCAAGCACTGTGGGAGCAACCCATGAAGGGTACAGTCATGACAGTGTGGTTTTCACCGTCAATGACAACCTCCAAAAGGTTTCTGCAGTCAATGAGCGTGACGGGAGCAGGTTACTTTTTGGTGGATTCCGGGGCATGCAAGAATGTGGCAAGGAGTGGAGATTTTGTCAGGCCAATCGACCGCTCCAAAGCCAAGCCGCTCTACAGCGTGTGCAGGGGCAATCCGCTGAAGGCCTATGGGAAGCAATACCCGCACGTGACTGTGGGAAGCAGGGAAGGAGCAATTGAGATGACAGTGACTGATGCAGCAGAAAGTCCTGTGTCGGTGAATGCAATGTTGGAGAAAGGTCATGAAGTGCATTGTTCAAGCAAAGATTCCGCTTGAGAAATATGACAAGCGATGGTATCTCAGAGTCACACATGGGAAGCAAGCGAACGCAAAACCAAAAGGCAATAGGATTGCACCATTCAAAGCTGCAGAGAGAACACATGATGATGGAGAAGATCCAGATGAATGGAGCTTGGAAGTGATCCATGGAGAAGAGTATTATTATTTAGTGAGGACACACAACAAGTCCAGAGTCTGTCTGTTCATGCCCAGTCGAATGAACGATTTTCCTTTGAAGTTTGAGGATTCTTCCAGGACGACTGACCAAGCTCACGTACTGCAAAGATGGCGTGTACGAAGAGCACGAAAGTCAATGGACAAACCGAAGGCAATCTCAGAAGCATATGGGCAAGGTATGGATCGGTCAGACCTTCTTCAAGCTCAGACAAGAAGATGAACCAGCTGAAGGAATTTCAAAAGAGCCAAACCCAGAAGTTGTACAAGAAGAAGGTGGACCAGATGGAATCTTTGAGGATGACGTAGATGTACCACAAGAAGGGCTTGAGCCAGGACAACCAGATCGGCGAGAAGTTGCAGGACATCCCAACGCATTGGATGAAGGCCAAGCAGGAGAACCGCAAGCACACGAAGCATTGGCACCAAAACAGCCAACACCAGAAGAAAGAGCTCAGCATGAACTACACCACGCCAATTTCGAGCCATGGTGCGAGAAATGTGTCATGGGACAAGGGCGAGACAAGCCTCACAGAAGGCAAGAAGAGTCAAAGGAGCACAGTCTATGCAGATTACAGGTTTTTCACCAAAGAAGGAGAAATAGTTGATGCAGAAGGTAGATCCAAAAGAAAAGGGCTCGTGACCATCCTGACGGGCATCTGCAAAGACAGTCAGTACCCATTCGCAACGGTGGTTCCCACCAAGGGTGGAGGATCATTTGCGGTGGACGCCTTCATGAGATGGTTGAATGAGCTTGGATGGGAGAAAATACTTCTGCATGTGTATGGTGAAAACTCAATGGGCAACCTGTTAGACAAGGTGCAGGAGAAAATGCATGGCAAAGTGACGGTGATGAGATCACCCAGATATTCGCCACAGTCTATGGCAGAAGGCGAGATGATCAATGGACTTCTTGGAGACAAGATCAGAACATGGTTGTTTGACTTGAATGAAAAGTACGCTGAGAAGATCACACCGGAGCATTATTTGTTTCCGTGGATCGTGAGACACAGCGCATGGACATTAGCACGTTTCCATGTCAACAAAACGAGAACACGGCACACAAGATCATCACGGGTAGTGACTATGTGAGTGAGCTGTTTGCACTTGGCGAGACCGTGATGGGAAAGTATCCGAGAAGAAAGGACATGCCAAAAGCAGCACCGCGATGGGTGAAGGGAATCTACGCGGGCAAGACGCTCAGAGGCAGGTTCACAGACGTACAGGACAGTCCGTCCACTTCCTGAATGCAGTTTTGGATGGAGCACGAGGAGCACGAGGAGCACCTTGGAATGGCTTCCTTGGAATTCTCCGGTCCAAACCGCTGGCAATTGGGGATCACTCAGTTGCAGAACCTGGCACGGAAATCAGAGCAGAAGAAACGTATGATTTCGGAGAAGGTGGAGATCGAGGAGAACGAGAAGTTGTGCTTATTGGAGCCCGCTCCAATGGCAGAAAGTGCGAGACCATCGGCAGCAACACCTGTTATGCCGCCTGCACCGGCTAGGCAAGGTTCAGCACCGATGACAACAATACCTCCAGCAGCAGTTGAGATGAAAGCTAAACCGAAACCTCTAGATGCTCCAGCCCCACCAAGGTTGAATGTGGAAAGCCGTGATCGAAGCCAGAGCAGCGACGTGACCAACACCGGACAGGTACCCAAGAAGCAGAAGATGGTGACCCAGGATGGTACAACCTCTGCAGATCCGGGTACTACCGGTGACAATGCCTCGTCGAGTGCTCAGTTGGCACAAGCTGAGGCAGAATGGAATGAAGCAGCAGTGCAGCACATTCCAACCCATGACAGCATGAATAGCGATGACAGCAGAGTCAGTACCATAGAAGCGATTTATGATGGATAAGATTTGGCAAGCAAGAAACCCAAGATTCCGCCGCAAGATGTCAAGCATTACAAGCACAAAGAGATCTTCGAAACAGAAATGGTAGCGAACTTGATGGACTACCTCGATACGCTGGGTGTAGATGAGAAAGAAAGACACCACGCGAGAAAGGAGGAGCTGAGAAAGCTGAACGATGAGTTCGGTGCTTTCACACCAAGAGATGGTAGAGAACTCTCAAAAGACATTTGTGTCTTTGGACACAAGTGCGTAGACAAAGTCAGTGAAGGAGTCGCAAAATCGAGGCTAACATGCCAAGACTTCAATCGAAGAGGGCAACCTGAAGACAAGTTCAGAGTCGCCAAGCAATTTCTGTCCTACACCACATGGATGTTCACGTAAACCCCTAGAGGTCTACAGTTTGGTGAAAGGAGTGCCCAGGATTAAAGCAGAACTTACCTCAGCATTCTTGATCGCAGAGGACCAGGGTGACAAACATGGGCAGCCGTGCATGATGAGACCGCCAGTGGAATGGTTCGACGACTACGAGGAATGGTTTGCGCTTCAGAGCAAAGAGGTGCAAAAGGAACTGGAAGGAGTTCCAAAGTTAGCAATAGTTTGGCAAGTTGATGGAAATCCGTATGGGCGACAGTCAGCAGCAGCCCAGTACAGAGATCGACTTGAAGAAATTGTGACACAGAAGTTGCCGAAAGAAAGGTACATTTTCAAGCGTGGGAAACTCGACGCATGCGTATATCACTGTGATGTGACGGACACAGTCTTGATCCAGCACATAGATGACTTTGACATAGCAGGAAAAGAAGAAGTGCTGAGAGATTTGCTTGCTGTGCAATTTCCGAGAAACGGTTGCAGACTGAAGATGGGAGAGTTTGAGTATCCTAGCAATGAAAAGACCAGCATGTCTGAATTTCTTGGGGGACCCTGAGGCAACACTGACGGAGCAGTGACAGCCAAGCCAAACGACAGACACATTGAAACGATACTGAAACAGCTAGGTATGGAGAACTGCAAACCCAGTCCCGTGCCTGAACGGAAGTTGGACTTGACACAGTCAAAAGAGTTGGACGAAAAGGACAAAGCAACATTTGCAAGTTGCGTTGGTTTAGTAATTTATCTGTCGCAGGACAGAGATGATGTGAAGTTTGCTGTAAAAGAATTAGCAAGACAAACCAGAGCACCAAGAATGTGTCGGCAGTTTGAAAATTTTGGCTCGATACCTCCAAGGTACCAAGAGCCTAGGTCACATGACAAAGATCGCTGAGGATGTGGACGTTCAATACGTGTCTCCTCTTCACGCATTTTGCGACAGTGATTGGGCCGGGGACAAGGAGAGCAGAAAATCGACCAGTGGCGAGATCATCTTCCTGGCTGGAACGGCTGGCATGCGCAACCAGGAACACCAGCTACAAGCTCAGGTGAAACAGAACTGAGAGCGTTGAATGAATGCGCCACAAGCTCAGTTTTCGCCCGGAACTTAGCAACGAGTGATTTTGGTTTGAATGTTGACACACCACGAACTTGGTGTCACAGTTCAGCAGCATTGCAAACGTCACGAAAACTTGGAGTTGGTAAGATAAGACACGTGGACATAGGACACTTGTATGTGCAAGAACTTGTGAAAACGAAACAGGTAATCGTAGGAAAGGTAGATAGAAAACAGAACCCGGTTGACATATTGACAAAACACTTGGACACAGGAGAGGAGGTAAGAAACGGCGTAGAACTCCTAGGAATGGTAGACTTGATGCAAGAAGGCTTAGATAGAAACGTTGGAAAAGCCCACATGAAGAAAGTAGGATCAGTGTTCGAGAAGGAAAACAATTTAACTACAAAAGAGAATGGCAGCCACACAAGGGTTCAAGGATAAACATCCGGCAGCACCACAGCGCGGTAGCTAGCGTGAAACACTTGAGGGTTACACCTCATCGGTTCGTTTGTTCCACTAGTGTTGACTGAACCGGGTACTTCCGGATTGCAATGGTTCTGGCCGTTGTTGATCAGCAGTCTGGCTTTCAATCTTTTGACGGTACTATTTGGATTGACGGCATTTTGCTGTCTGTACAGTGACGCGGTGTGCTACCCACGTTTGAAACGGAGGCGTCACGCAAAGCAAGAGTTGTATTTCATCGCCAAATTCGGTGAGAGTCCACGCAAGTGAGACATGTCCAATACCTGCTGGAAGTTTCGATATCAAAACCTTCCGACTGTGCACCAGATGCTTCAAAGTGGTGGAAGGTGGAGTTGTAAAGAAAACTGAATGAGTTGAACCCAATACGCAATGCAAAGTACAGACCGCTGGAAACCATGGTCCGAGGAGGGTGTTACAATACACCGTGCGGGATGTGGTATTGCAGTGTGCCATGTTTACAGCTTGAGGATCTGTGATACCTCAGCCCTGAATTCAAGACAGAAAAAGGGTGCTAGCAAGGCTAGCAAGTGTGGGTTAGCTTTCGCAGAAACCTATTTTCAAATTTTGTGGCGCATCCTTTGATAGTTTTTTTTGTCTTGGGTAACTGGAATAGAGCAATCGAAACCACGGAAGGCTCGCTCAAGAATTCCAGGTGTGGTTTGAAAACTGGAAACTGGTTGATGGGCATGTGATGAAGATTCGATCCTTTTGCTTCACGGCGTGTTTGCCGTGATGGTCATGGCCCTTACCTCCACGCGCACCGGGCATTTGTGAATCCCAGAAGAAGACGTACGCATGCCTCGGAAAATACTGAAAACCAATTGATAGATATTAGAATTGTCGAAGTTAAGGCACCCGGAAAGACAGAAACACAATGAAAAACAATGAAACAAACACACACATGTATAATATATATATATATACGATATGTATATAGGCATGTTTGCAATTTGCAACCATTGTGTTTGCCTGTTTTTTTTTCTCGGTCGGTTTGCTTTCATGGGTTGATGCCAGGAAGCTTACGTGCTGAAAGAGGGGACATGCGAAGCCTGCGCTCCGAATTGTAAGAATTGCACCCAGAGTGGGCCAGAGGAGCGGCTGTTAACGGGCAACCCTGCATGCAACTTTATACCGAAAGCACCCTGAAGTCATACAGAGTTGCATCATGGTCGTTTGCAACATCATTTCTGGCCACTACAACCTAGAGTTCAAATTGAATAAATTGCAGGGATCCTTATAAGTGAGATTGAATAGGTAGGAATAGATCGGTCAACTTAGCCGAACTGCTACTGCAAGTGTCTTACATGTTGCATCTATCCTTGGATTTCTTCCTCCAGCTGTCATCAGCTGTCCACTCTTGCAGGCCTGCGATATGAACGGTTGCTACGATGGTTTTGGGACAAAGTGGAAGAAATTTTTAGGCTTTCCGAACAGGCGCCCTGACTGCAACTGGTTGCCCGGAGCAATTCCTGAGCCGAATTGGCCTGGATTTTTTTTTTCACATCCCAGAAATCACCATGAAACGAGTGCCTGCGGAAGTGCGCTGGCGTCGAAATCCTATTTTGGAGCAGTTGGGGCAGTTCGGTTGCGTGTTTGGAAATTGTTTGGCTAGGAGGCTAGGACCTCTTCCTGCCATCGTTTCTCCGGATGTCTTGACTTCAGTCGAGCATTCATCAGAGAATGTAGCTGTAGCTGTTGAAACACACGGATATCCGCAAAAGCTACGGCAGGTATCCTGATCCCCACATTTGTAAATTATTCCAATGCCTTGTTGAACATGGAAATTTGCAGTTCTACCAAGAGTGCATCCTATGGCCACCATCCAGGCGCGAATGTGAACGCTGCGAAGCCGCGGAATGCCTAGTTTGCGAGGGTAAGAGAAACATCTGCAGCTCGGCCGACGCCACAGGGTTTTCGCAACATATTGGGTTCTGAGAGATACGGTATGTATATATATATACACCATGTAATACAATTAACATAATAAATATGAATCTATGTGCTATCCTCCCGGAAGATCGGTGTTCACATGGGTTTGTAGCAACATCAAAGTTCACATAGCGTGCAAAGGCAAAGATGCAACCGTAAACGCTGTTGACGCATTTTTACTGAGGAGAGATGGATGCACAGTGAATTGAGAAATTTATATACAAGATTGAGCCAGACATCAGGGTTTGCTTTGGAGATATGGAGCAAGAGCTTGGTTCAAAAGCGTCAGTCGAGCCAAAGGTCATCTGATAAGTGCCAGTACTCATACTGTGCAGTCCACATGTGTTCAATGTATGCTTTTAATTTGTTTGGAAACATTGAGTGTTAGCTGGCAGTCAAACTGAGAGATTATGAACAGCGTGACAAGAAATCTGCAATGGGGATGAAAATGAGCATCAAGGAGGAAAAAGGAGGAAAACATGATGACGATGACGATGATGAGACAATGATGCGCGGGAGTGGTTCTTGATCAAGTTTGTGGTATTGCTTTCGCAACCGAAGACATTGTTGTAGAGATACGTATACCACGCAGTCATGCAATCTTTGGAATGTGAGGGCCGGGTCAAGAAAGAAGGTATCCCCTCGACGCCGCAACATTTCCAAATCTAGAGATATCGGGACTCAGGCCAGAAATGCGATAAGGAGCGGGAGAGATAAGGGTACAGCTGGTTGATCAAGTTGTGATTCTCCCAGCGAGGTTAGACAGATTAGTCCACACACATATGCTCTACCAAGATATTCTTGAGTTTTCCAAGTTTTGCCCACATATATCATCCCCAATCATTGGCGAATCACTGCCACTGTACTGTACAGCCTTTGGTCCCATTATGGGGTCTGCTTGGCACATCAGCACCTGCTACTATTGTTGGGTAACATCCCCACTTTTGTTCGTTGAAGCCCCATGCTTGTTGATCAACTTCCTTTTTTTGGTTGAGCATCCTATTTTTGGTGCACCACACCCTTTTGGTTCATTTTCCCGTTTTACCATTGCCACCAAATGGGATATACAGTATACAGCCTATTTCTTAAACATCCATGTGGCCATGTGGATTTTGTCATCCATGATTTCCCAAAAAATTGTCATGTCTCCCATTTTATCCCATGATATATCCCGTTGGATCCCTATATAACTCGTGGGTCTTATGCATTATATCTCAATGATGTCCTCATTAATCTCCTTCCACCAGGACTTTGGTGTGACCGCGGGCGGGAGCTGCGTGCGCTGCGGCTTGGGCTGCGTGACCTGCCGAGGAGCAGGCAGTTGCTTGGAATGTTGCCTGGTGGCAGGGCCAGTTGGGCCAGTGAGGAGGTCGTGGGGCGCTCGTTTTGTTTGCGCCGGCTTGCGCAAAACTTCCCTTGTGAGATGTCCGTGTGCATTTCGACGGCGCAGGCTTGCGCAAAATGTGGGTAACGGTTTGGTCTTGTCCGAGGGTCTACTTTTCCCGGCGTGCGGTGCTCGTTTTTTGAGCTATGTCATTTTTCGTGGCAGGCGTGAGACTTCCGGGGCATTTTGAGGACATCGGACACTTTTTAATTTTATACTTCATCCGCGTGGCCGGCGTGGTGCTCTTTGCATGTTGCGGCGTGGGTCGAAATGACAGCTGGTTTTGGACATGTGGCAGGCGCAGTACTCTGAAACCTCAGTAAAAAGTGTTCAAAACCATGTAAAACATTGGTTTTCAGATTTTCAATGTTCATTTTTCGGTGTGCGCGCGCAGGATGTGGTGAAATTCTAATATGTGCTCGCGCATCCCTCTCGTCACTTGTGCGTGTCGGATCGCGCACTGCTCATTTTTGATCTCGCTCGTGCAACCCTCTCGTCACTTTGTGCGTGTCAGATCGCTCTCGAAAGATCTAATGAGTTCTTTGAAAGGTCCTCGGTCCTCCTACGACGATCTTGCAAGAATCTCATAGTGCGCCCTTGGATGTCCTTCATGAAGATCTGGACCAAGGTTTTGTAGAGGTCCTTCTGAGAAGGGAAGAGGTCCCTGCATGACATATTAGAGGCGCGGAAAGTTTTTGTGGGATGCTCCTATTGGAGGCTCATGCATTCAGATCTTGAAAGGTCCCTTCTAGCACGTGAGGTTGCCTCAAAGGTCTTGGTATGAAGACCATGGTCAAGATCTTACGGAGATCCTTGTCAGAAGATCTTGTGGAGATCCTGCTAAAATCCTCTTTAAGCGGTCTTTGCGAGATATTGTAGAGGTCCTTGTGATAGGTATTGTGGAGATCCTGGTGAAATCCTTTAGGAGGTTCTCGCGTGAAGATCTTGAAGATGCAATGTATTAGAGGTGCTTGTTTGATAGCGTTTCTGGGATGTTCTTTGGAGGTTCTTGAAGGTTCTTGAAGGTTCTTGTATTAAAGTCTTGTCAGGTCCTCGCTCTAGCAGGTCCTTCTACGACGATTTTCTGAAATTCTCTTACAGGTCTTGGTATGAAGACCTTGATCACAATCATGCAGGGGCCCTTGATCGCAGGGACACGCTCGAAGATCCGTGCATGAAGATCTCGAAGATCTTGAAGATGCCCTGTATGCGCGGTGCTTGTATGAAAGCTCCGCTGGGATGCTCTTAGGAGGTCCTCGTATGAAGACCGTGTAAGATCCTCTATAAAGGGCCTTCTATGCGGATTTTTCGAGATTCTCTTGCTGGTCTTGGTATGAGGTCGTGGTCAGTAGACATAGCGTTGCTTCTTTCTTGTCCTGCTGGCGCAGTTCTGCTGCAGTTCGGATGATGACGAACCTGATATGCCAATGTTTCCGTAGCTACTGCTGCGTGTATGTCCTACGCTGATTTCCTACCCCCCCACACTGTTTGGGGTCTCTCATGAGGGTCATGAAGTAAATATATGATCTGTAAGATCCTGGAAACACATTTTTCGCACCAACACCGTGGAACAATGCAATCAACATCTTGGGGAGAAAGGAAATGGTCGATGACCAAACTGATTTTTTGATGGTGTGGTTCAGGCGGGTGTGGGTCAAAATAGGGTACCAAGGAAAGCACAAATGGTTTTTCATGTTAGTCCAAAGCCCATCCGTTTTGTTAGCGCAGTGGTTTTGACCCAAGGTCCAATCTTGGTTTTGTATGCACACATGATATTCCATGATTCCATGTTATCTCATGCTTATTATCGTTTTCCAACATAAAAATCACTTTCTTCGAGTAATCCCCACCAACTGACATTCTATTTGATATATATATATATACACATACATACATACATACATACATGCATGCATGCATGCATGCATACATACATACATACATACACATACATACACATACATACACATACATACACATACATACACATACATACACATACATACACATACATACACTTACATACACATACATACACATACATACACATACATACACATACATACACATACATACACATACATACACATACATACACATACATACACATACATACACATACATACACATACATACATATACATACATATACATACACATACATACATACATACACATACATACATACATACACATACATACATACATACATACATATACATACATACATACATACATACATACATACATACATACATACATACATACATACATACATACATACATACATACATACATACATACATACATACATACATACATTATACACACATATTCTGACATTCTATTTGGCATTTTATTTGACTTTTATTCTGACGCTCTCTCTGCCATTCTGTCTGGCATTCTATCTGACATTTTATTTGGCAGATATTCTTACATCTTATCTGGCATTATATCTGACATTTTGTTTGATGTGTATTCATTCTCTTTGACAGTCTATCAAGCATTCTATCTGACACCTCTTCTGACATATTCTATCTGACTTTCTGTGTGACATCTTGCGCTCGCAGTTGAGGTCCCGCAGTGCCCATTGAGATTTGGAACTCGCGGTTGAGGTCTGGCTTGCGGTTGAGGTCCGGCAGTGCCCACTGCGATCTGGCGCTCGCGGTCCACTGAGATGTGGCAGTGCCCACTGAGCTCTGGAGCTCGCGGCTGAGGTCCGGCAGTGCCTACTGGGATCTGGGGCTTGCGGTTGAGGAGGCGGAGGTGGAGCTACATTGTGATAAAATCTAGAGACCCTCATGGCAGGCGGGGAAGAATCATTTCAGTCCATTATATCGTACTGTATTCTATCATACCCTACCAAACGCCAATAACTCCTAGGTTTTATAGCCCCGAGTGGTCACTCGCTTCAGAGTCAACATTAAATCTTCTCAAATGGAAACATTATTTTCCTTGGAAGTAAACCACCTTTTCTGGACTGACCGGTAAACAATAGGCGAACTGGTGAAACCATGTTGTTGATCATAAATTCACACATTCCCATTAAGTTTAGGCCCCACGATATTTACCATAATTTTCCTCACAAAAATTATTTCTTTTTGGAGTAAATCATTCACGTTCCGAATTCAATCCCCATTGCCCATTGCAATCCTGTTTGATCCTTATTTTTCATGGGTTCTATACCCCCATGTTCATATTTCCCATCAAAACCTCCAATAAAATCATCATTTTCCCTGGCAAAATGGGATCTAAATGATTCTAACTTGCCATTTTGCTTGGGGTATGACAACCCTCAAAAAGAGGAAAACCATCTCCACATTTTGGATTTCCCATAGGCAATTTTTGGATGATGAATCTTCACATTTTTTGATTTGCATTTTTTTTGACAATAAGTCGCATCTCTTTATGTTTTGAAAGTGAGCATTGTTAAGTCGATCTCGAGGTCGGGAGGGCTTTGTCCTGCAAGACGAGAAGTGCCTGGTTTGTTCCGACCGCTGCTTCAACTGCAGCACAGCTGGACCTGGGGGGTGCAACCGCAATGGCTGTGCCAAGGTTGGGGCTAATCGGGCCCGTGGAGTTACAACCTGGAAGGATTGGTGAAAGTAGGCACAAAATGATTTTCCCAGCATAAATTGGAGGCCAATGCGAACTTTGAAACATACGATTCGATCCACGGGCTATGGTGCTTCGCTTTGAATCATTTTGAATATATAGCTGCGACTTGTTGATCAAAGCACGCCTGTCCTTTCCCTGCAACTCAATCGACTCGATACGCTCAGACAATCCAACCTGGCAACGGAAAATCATCAGTAATATGATAACACCACCCATGAATTAATGCCCATCAAATGGAAATCTTCATAAATGGAGATTTTAAAGGTGTAAAATCTTCGATTGATGGATGATTTTCCAATGACAGGTTTGATTACCGGAGGGTGTCTACGCTGTGCAGCACGGCCAGGGATGGACCGCAATCTTGGCGCAGTGGAAAGAGGCTGGTGACTTCTTGAAATCATGCAACTGATCAGCAGTATATATATACATATTAATACATGTATGAGTAGATGACTATATGAAAATATAAATATATAAATATATAACCTAATCCCTTCCTCCTAATACTAAACGTCCCCCTAATACTAAAAACAGGCATCCATCTCCAATTTCCGAAAATTTCAGTTTGGCCAATTTGACTTTTAATTGATCCCCTTTAAAAAACAATTCAAAAATCAACCTACCATTTGTGGGTTCTCCCCCCTAATACTAAAAACTAATTCATCCCGGGGTGTTTAGTATTAGGGGGGCTAGTCCTACTCCCCAAATCCAAGCTGCCTGGCTGGTCTAGCTGCCTGCATGTTTTGCTGCAAGGAACTGTCTGGCTGCTTGAAAAGCCACCCCTCTGCCTTGCTGTCTGCAAGGTCTTGCTGAGCTGGCTGGAGTCTTGAATTTGGAAGATCCCATAAACACCTATGTTAAGGGTTTCCCTTAATTTTAGGGGGTTAAAAAACAAATTCAAGACTCCAGCCAGCTCAGACAGAAAGGCAGCCAGCCAGGGATGCCTTTCTGTCTGAGCTGGCTGGAATCTTGAATTTATATTTCCCATCAAAACAACAGCAATTATTGGTAATTATTTAAAGGTGACCCATGTAATAAGTTAATTACTTTACTATTATTCAAGATTCCAGCCTGCCTCTCCTGCTGCTCCCTTTTCTGTGCTGTCTGCTGGGAGCTGTCTGGCTGCCTAGCTGCTCAGCTGTCTGAGCAGCAGAGCCAGCACCACGAAAAAGGGACGCCTGCCTGTCTGAGGCGCGTCAGCCACGCCTGTCTGGCCACTGCCCATCTGTCTGTCCGCGTCTGCATCTGCTGGCTGTGTCTGCTGACGTCTGCCCCGAAGCTGTACCAGCTGTCCTGAGAGAAGTCTATATATGTGTATATATATAATATATATATATATACTGTTGGGACAATAAGTAATATAATGAGGAGGTGGATGTAGGAGGAGATATATGTATATAATTCTGACTGTGTAAATATTTAATGATGGCAAGGTAATTAAGGAATTAATGGGGGATGCACATTCTTCGCTGCCTGTCTGATGGACATCATTGCTGCCTAGCTGCTTGGCGGTGCTCCATGCAGCACACCTTTTTCCCCACCAAGTGGAGTTCTTGCTGGATGTCCTGCAAGCTGGTGAGAGCTGCCTGCAGGACCTGGGTCTGCTGTTCCTTGGCTGCACAAGTGGCTCAGCCAAAAAAAAGAAAGAACGCTAAAACAGCTACCTGTTGTGCTAATCACTGCCTGATGATTGGAGATCTGACTTGTCTGGCTGTAAATCACTGGCTGAGGATTGCAAAGGTGCGGTGGCTCTTGGATGAATCTCCACCTCATGGATGAACCTGCCTGGAGCTAGCTTGGCAGCACAGAAGCAGCAGTTTGAGAAAGGACTTTAGAAAGGGAAATGGAAGGAGGCGAAGTAGTTTTTAGTATTAAGGTCTGGTGCTTAGTATTAGGGAGAACCTGCCTGGAGCTAGCCTGGCAGCACAGAAGCAGCAGTTTTAGTAAGGAGTTTAGAAAGGGAAATGGAAGGAGGTGAAGTAGTTTTTAGTATTAAGGTCTGGTGCTTAGTATTAGGGAGAACCTGCCTGGAGCTAGCCTGGCAGCACAGAAGCAGCAGTTTTAGTAAGGACTTTAGAAAGGGAAATGGAAGGAGGTGAAGTAGTTTTTAGTATTAAGGTCTGGTGCTTAGTATTAGGGAGAACCTGCCTGGAGCTAGCCTGGCAGCACAGAAGCAGCAGTTTTAGTAAGGACTTTAGAAAGGGAAATGGAAGGAGGTGAAGTAGTTTTTAGTATTAAGGTCTGGTGCTTAGTATTAGGGAGAACCTGCCTGGAGCTAGCCTGGCAGCACAGAAGCAGCAGTTTTAGTAAGGACTTTAGAAAGGGAAATGGAAGGAGGTGAAGTAGTTTTTAGTATTAAGGTCTGGTGCTTACTATTAGGGAGAACCTGCCTGGAGCTAGCTGGCAGCACAGAAGCAGCAGTTTTAGTAAGGACTTTAGAAAGGGAAATGGAAGGAGGTGAAGTAGTTTTTAGTATTAAGGTCTGGTGCTTACTATTAGGGAGAACCTGCCTGGAGCTAGCCTGGCAGCACAGAAGCAGCAGTTTTAGTAAGGACTTTAGAAAGGGAAATGGAAGGAGGTGAAGTAGTTTTTAATATTAAGGTCTGGTGCTTAGTATTAGGGAGAACCTGCCTGGAGCTAGCCTGGCAGCACGGAAGCAGCAGTTTTAGTAAGGACTTTAGAAAGGGAAATGGAAGGAGGTGAAGTAGTTTTTAGTATTAAGGTCTGGTGCTTAGTATTAGGGAGAACCTGCCTGGAGCTAGCTTGGCAGCACAGAAGCAGCAGTTTTAGTAAGGACTTTAGAAAGGGAAATGCCAGCTGGTGAAGTAGTTTTTAGTATTAAGGTCTGGTGCTTAGTATTAGGGAGAACCTGCCTGGAGCTAGCTGGCAGCACAGAAGCAGCAGTTTTAGTAAGGACTTTAGAAAGGGAAATGGAAGGAGGTGAAGTAGTTTTTAGTATTAAGGTCTGGTGCTTAGTATTAGGGAGAACCTGCCTGGAGCTAGCCTGGCAGCACAGAAGCAGCAGTTTTAGTAAGGACTTTAGAAAGGGAAATGGAAGGAGGTGAAGTAGTTTTTAGTATTAAGGTCTGGTGCTTAGTATTAGGGAGAACCTGCCTGGAGCTAGCTTGGCAGCACAGAAGCAGCAGTTTTAGTAAGGACTTTAGAAAGGGAAATGGAAGGAGGTGAAGTAGTTTTTAGTATTAAGGTCTGGTGCTTAGTATTAGGGAGAACCTGCCTGGAGCTAGCTTGGCAGCACAGAAGCAGCAGTTTTAGTAAGGACTTTAGAAAGGGAAATGGAAGGAGGTGAAGTAGTTTTTAGTATTAAGGTCTGGTGCTTAGTATTAGGGAGAACCTGCCTGGAGCTAGCCTTGGCAGCACAGAAGCAGCAGTTTTAGTAAGGACTTTAGAAAGGGAAATGCCAGCTGGTGAAGTAGTTTTTAGTATTAAGGTCTGGTGCTTACTATTAGGGAGAACCTGCCTGGAGCTAGCTTGGCAGCACAGAAGCAGCAGTTTTAGTAAGGACTTTAGAAAGGGAAATGCCAGCTGGTGAAGTAGTTTTTAGTATTAAGGTCTGGTGCTTAGTATTAGGGAGAACCTGCCTGGAGCTAGCCTGGCAGCACAGAAGCAGCAGTTTTAGTAAGGACTTTAGAAAGGGAAATGGAAGGAGGTGAAGTAGGTGAAGTAGTTTTTAGTATTAAGGTCTGGTGCTTAGTATTAGGGAGAACCTGCCTGGAGCTAGCCTGGCAGCACAGAAGCAGCAGTTTTAGTAAGGGCTTTAGAAAGGGAAATGGAAGGAGGTGAAGTAGTTTTTAGTATTAAGGTCTGGTGCTTAGTATTAGGGAGAACCTGCCTGGA
>CAMXCT020002591.1:287320-342320 GCA_947184155.2 Cladocopium goreaui
CTTTAGAAAGGGAAATGCAAGGAGGTGAAGTAGTTTTTAGTATTAAGGTCTGGTGCTTAGTATTAGGGAGAACCTGCCTGGAGCTAGCCTGGCAGCAGAGAAGCAGCAGTTTTAGTAAGGACTTTAGAAAGGGAAATGGAAGGAGGTGAAGTAGTTTTTAGTATTAAGGTCTGGTGCTTTGTATTAGGGAGAACCTGCCTGGAGCTAGGCTGGCAGCACAGAAGCAGCAGTTTTAGTAAGGACTTTAGAAAGGGAAATGGAAGGGGGTGAAGTAGTTTTTAGTATTAAGGTCTGGTGCTTAGTATTAGGGAGAACCTGCCTGGAGCTAGCCTGGCAGCACAGAAGCAGAAGTTTTAGTAAAGACTTTAGAAAGGGAAATGGAAGGAGGTGAAGTAGTTTTTAGTATTAAGGTCTGGTGCTTAGTATTAGGGAGAACCTGCCTGGAGCTAGCTTGGCAGCACAGAAGCAGCAGTTTTAGTAAAGACTTTAGAAAGGGAAATGCCAGCTGGTGAAGTAGTTTTTAGTATTAAGGTCTGGTGCTTACTATTAGGGAGAACCTGCCTGGAGCTAGCTTGGCAGCACAGAAGCAGCAGTTTTAGTAAGGACTTTAGAAAGGGAAATGCCAGGAGGTGAAGTAGTTTTTAGTATTAAGGTCTGGTGCTTACTATTAGGGAGAACCTGCCTGGAGCTAGCTTGGCAGCACAGAAGCAGCAGTTTTAGTAAGGACTTTAGAAAGGGAAATGCCAGCTGGTGAAGTAGTTTTTAGTATTAAGGTCTGGTGCTTACTATTAGGGAGAACCTGCCTGGAGCTAGCTTGGCAGCACAGAAGCAGCAGTTTTAGTAAGACTTTAGAAAGGGAAATGCCAGCTGGTGAAGTAGTTTTTAGTATTAAGGTCTGGTGCTTACTATTAGGGAGAACCTGCCTGGAGCTAGCTTGGCAGCACAGAAGCAGCAGTTTTAGTAAGAACTTTAAGAAAGGGAAATGGAAGGAGGTGAAGTAGTTTTTAGTATTAAGGTCTGGTGCTTACTATTAGGGAGAACCTGCCTGGAGCTAGCTTGGCAGCACAGAAGCAGCAGTTTTAGAAAGGACTTTAGAAAGGGAAATGGAAGGAGGTGAAGTAGTTTTTAGTATTAAGGTCTGGTGCTTAGTATTAGGGAGAACCTGCCTGGAGCTAGCCTGGCAGCACAGAAGCAGCAGTTTTAGTAAAGGACTTTAGAAAGGGAAATGGAAGGAGGTGAAGTAGTTTTTAGTATTAAGGTCTGGTGCTTAGTATTAGGGAGAACCTGCCTGGAGCTAGCCTGGCAGCACAGAAGCAGCTGTTTTAATTAGTAAGGACTTTAGAAAGGGAAATGGAAGGAGGGAAATGAAATGCACAACGCATTCCAAAAAAGCACCTCTCTCCAATTCAACTGCCTCTGTCAACTGCAACTCTCTTTGCTGCCAAGTTGCTGTCTGGACAGCCAGCTGCACCAAGGCTGCCTGGACCTCGGCTGCCTGGCCCGCTGCTGCCTGCTTCCCCTGAACTGGCTGGCCGTTTGCGTTCATGGCTTCTGAGGCTGTCTTACTGACTTGCGTCTGTTGGCGCTGGCTGCCTGTCTCTGTGCTTGAACCAACAAGCCATGGAAGCTGACTGTCTGTGCACCTGACCCACTGGATGCTGGATAAATACTTACACATTCTAAATAGTTACTAATTACATATAATTACACATATAGTTATTTGATTACATATATAAAAATTATGGATTCTATTATCTGCCAAATAAATCTTATTGCCAGCATAATTATGAAAACCCTCATGATTACTAATTACATATACACATATAATTGATTGTACGTCTATTTACTTATTTGTAGCCATCATGAAGCCCTCATGAATAATTATTACATATACACGAATGAAGTGATTATATATATATATACTTTTATATACATATGCATCTAATTAATTAATTAGAATTATTTAGAAATCTTTATAAAATGAATAATCCCTTCCTCCATTCTAATGCATTAATAACTAATTAACATGACTTCGATTTGGTTCCCTAATAATAAATACCCCCCTAATACTAAAAACTACCTGCCGTGTTTTGTATTAGGGGGGGGGTTTAGTATTAGGAGGAAGGGATTATTTAAATATATATATATAAGGAACTACTAGTACATAGAATATGCCGAAATTCAATCCTGCCCCCTCAAAAGAAAAAAAGGTACATAGAATATATTTTATTTTTAGAAGATTTTAGAAGATCCAATCCCGAAAAATTCAGATCCACCAAAAACCCTGGGCTCCCACCATGGATCAGCATGGTTTTTACCACTGCAATCGCGAACTTAGTTCAACTTCTTCAGTTTCTTTTTACAATCTAAACATATTTCGTAGGCATTCATGTCGGTTCCCGCTGTTTTGCCGCGACAATCTCGAAAGAAATGCACCTGATGCAGGTGGCAGGGAATGTGTCATTAAATCTGCCAAATTCCTACGTTTTTCAATCAAAATTCAGATTTTTTGACATTGACTGTGAAAAGCCATGAAAACCAGGGGAAGGTTCATCCATTTTTGAGGAACGCCACCTAATTCCATTGGTTTTCATTGCAAAACAGTTTTTTTTCATTGTTCTGCGACACCGGTCGTGGGGGTAACCTTAGGTGAGCTTGAAAAACTATTTTTTTTGAATACAATTCATCATTTTTTTGAGCCTAATTCCATTGGTTTTCATTGCAAAGTAGGTTTTTCTCATTGTTCTACGGCACCGGTCGTGGGGGTACCCTTCGGTGAGCTTAAAAAAACATTTTTTTAATACAATATGAAAAGAAATTAATCATTTCGGGGACATCAGAAACTATATTTTTTGACACCAACCGTGAAAGACCATGAAAACCAAGGGAAGGTTCATCCATTTTTTGTGGAATACAACCTAATTCCATTGGTTTTCATTGCATTTTTTTTGAATCATAGTTCTACGACACCAGTCGTGGGGGTAACCTTAGGTGAGCTAAACTCATTTTTTTAATACAATATAAAAAGAAATTTATCATTTCAGGAGACCTTTTTTTCCTGAAATGTTCTCCAGTTTAGGAACTTCAGACATCCAGGGTCGCTACTCCCCAAAGGGAATTGATCTATACCCTTATACATGGAAGAGACCCAATTCCTTGCAGAACTACATACATAGAATATAAGTCTCAAGGGGAAGATTCACCTTTTTTTATAGGAACACCACCCAATTCCATTGGTTTTCATTGCAAAGTAAGTTTTTTTCATTGTTCTACGGCACCGGTCGTGGGGGTAACCTTAGGTGAGCTTGAACAACTATTTTTTTAAACATGACAAAAAGAAATTTATCATTTCGGGTGACCTGGTGTTTTTTTAATGTTCCAGTTCAGGAGCTTCTGACATCCAGGTTGCTACTCCCCAAAGGGAATTGATCCATTATACATGGAAGAGACCCAATTCCTTGCAGAACTACATACATAGAATATAAGTCTCAAGGGGAAGATTCACTTTTTTTTAATAGGAACACCACCCAATCCCATTGGTTTTCATTGCAAAGTAAGTTTTTTTCATTGTTCTACGGCACCGGTCGTGGGGGTAACCTTAGGTGAGCTTGAAAAACTCATTTTTTTAACAAAACAAAAATAAATTTATCATTTCGGGTGACCTGGTGTTTTTTTAATGTTCCAGTTCAGGAACTTCAGACATCCAGGGTTGCTACTCCCCAAAGGGAATTGATCTATTATACATGGAAGAGACCCAATTCCTTGCAGAACTACATACATAGAATATAAGTCTCAAGGGGAAGCTTCACTTTTTTTTACAGGAACACCACCCAATTCCATTGGTTTTCATTGCAAACTAGTTTTTTTTAATTATAGTTCTACGACACCAGTCGTGGGGGTTCCCTTAGGTGAGCTTAAAAAACTCATTTGTTTAATACAATATAGATCATTTACTGAAACCAGTTTAAGAACTTCAGACATCCAGGGTTGAGGGAATTGATCCACATGGAAGAGAAAGACATAAGTCTCAAGGGGAAGATTCACCTGTTTTTTTTGCGGAACACCACCTAATTCCATTGGTTTTCATTGCAAAGCTGTTTTTTTTTCATTGTTCTACGACACCGGTCGTGGGGGTAACCTTAGGTGAGCTTGAAAAACTATTTTTTTTTAACATAACAAAAAAAAATATCATTTCGGGTGACCTGGTGTTTTTTTTAATGTTCCAGTTCAGGAACTTCAGACATCCAGGGTCGCTACTCCCCAAAGGGAATTGATCTATACCCTTATACATGGAAGAGACCCAATTCCTTGCAGAACTACATACATAGAATATAAGTCTCAAGGGGAAGATTCACCTTTTTTTATATAGGAACACCACCCAATTCCATTGGTTTTCATTGCAAAGTAGTTTTTTTTTCATTGTTCTACGACACCGGTCGTGGGGGTAACCTTAGGTGAGCTTGAAAAACTCATTTTTTTAACAAAACAAAAATAAATTTATCATTTCGGGTGACCTGGTGTTTTTTTTCATGTTCCAGTTCAGGAACTTCAGACATCCAGGGTCGCTACTCCCCAAAGGGAATTGATCTATACCCTTATACATGGAAGAGACCCAATTCCTTGCAGAACAACATACATAGAATATAAGTCTCAAGGGGAAGATTCACTTTTTTTTAAATAGGAACACCACCCAATTCCATTGGTTTTCATTGCAAAGTAGTTTTTTTCATTGTTCTACGGCACCGGTCGTGGGGGTAACCTTAGGTGAGCTTGAAAAACTCATTTTTTTTTCACAAAACAAAAAGAAACTTATCATTTCGGGTGACCTGGTGTTTTTTTTCATGTTCCAGTTCAGGAACTTCAGACATCCAGGGTCGCTACTCCCCAAAGGGAATTGATCTATACCCTTATATATGGAAGAGACCCAATTCCTTGCAGAACTACATACATAGAATATAAGTCTCAAGGGGAAGATTCACTTTTTTTAAAATAGGAACACCACCCAATTCCATTGGTTTTCATGGTAAACTAGTTTTTTTTCATTGTTCTATGACACCGGTCGTGGAGGTAACCTTAGGTGAGCTTGAAAAACTCATTTTTTTAATGCAATATAAAAGGCAATTGATCATTTCAGGGGACCTTTTTTTCCTGAAATGTTCTCCAGTTTAGGAACTTCAGACATCCAGGGTCGCTACTCCCCAAAGGGAATTGATCTATACCCTTATACATGGAAGAGACCCAATTCCTTGCAGAACTACATACATAGAATATAAGTCTCAAGGGGAAGATTCACTTTTTTTAAATAGGAACACCACCCAATTCCATTGGTTTTCATGGCAAACTAGTTTTTTTTTCATTGTTCTACGGCACCGGTCGTGGGGGTACCCTTCGGTGAGCTTAAAAAAATCATTTTTTAAATACAATATGAAAAGAAATTAATCATTTCGGGGGACATCAGAAACTATATATTTTTACACCAACCGTGAAAGACCATGAAAACCAAGGGAAGGTTCATCCATTCTTTGTGGAATACAACCTAATTCCATTGGTTTTCATTGCATTTTTTTTTAAATCATAGTTCTACGACACCAGTCGTGGGGGTAACCTTAGGTGAGCTTGAAAAACTCATTTTTTTAATGCAATATAAAAAGAAATTGATCATTTCAGGGGACCTTTTTTTCCTGAAATGTTCTCCGGTTTAGGAACTTCAAACATCCAGGGTCGCTACTCCCCAAAGGGAATTGATCTATACCCTTATACATGGAAGAGACCCAATTCCTTTCAGAACAACATACATAGCATATAAGTCTCAAGGGGAAGATTCACTTTTTTTCAAATAGGAACACCACCCAATTCCATTGGTTTTCATTGCAAAGTAAGTTTTTCTCATTGTTCTACGGCACCGGTCGTGGGGGTAACCTTAGGTGAGCTTGAAAAACTCATTTTTTCACAAAACAAAAATAAATTTATCATTTCGGGTGACCTGGTGTTTTTTTAATGTTCCAGTTCAGGAACTTCAGGCATCCAGGGTCGCTACTCCCCAAAGGGAATTGATCTATACCCTTATACATGGAAGAGACCCAATTCCTTGCAGAACTACATACATAGAATATAAGTCAAGGGGAAGATTCACTTTTTTTAAAATAGGAACACCACCCAATTCCATTGGTTTCATGGCAAACTAGTTTTTTTTCATTGTTCTACGACACCGGTCGTGGAGGTAACCTTAGGTGAGCTTGAAAAACTCATTTGTTTTCACAAAACACAAATAAATTTATCATTTCGGGTGACCTGGTGTTTTTTTAATGTTCTCCAGTTTAGGAACTTCAGACATCCAGGGTCGCTACTCCCCAAAGGGAATTGATCTATACCCTTATACATGGAAGAGACCCAGTTCCTTGCAGAATTACATACATAGAATATAGGTCCCCAGTGAACATATTCATCCATTTTTCCAGGAACACCAACCGATTCCGTTGGTGTTCATTGCAAAATAGTTTTTTTCATAGTTCTACGACACCGGTCGTGGGGGGGCCCCTTCGGCGAGCCTCAGAAACTTATTTTTTTAATACAATATAAAAAGAAATTGATCATTTCGGGGGACCTTTTTTTTTGTTGAAACGTTTTAGGAACTTCAGACATCCAGGGTTGCTGCTCCCCAAAGGTAATTACGTATATAATATATACCCTTATACATGAAAGGGACCCAGTTCCTTGCAGAATTACATACATAGAATATAAGTCCCCAGTGAACATATTCATCCATTTTTCCAGGAACACCACCCATTTCCGTTGGTGTTCATTGCAAAATAGTGTTTTTCATAGTTCTACGACACCAGTCGTGGAGGGGGCCCTTCGTTGAGCCTCAGAAACTTATTTTTTTAATACAATATAAAAAGAAATTGATCATTTCGGGGGACCTATATTTTTTTTTGTTGAAACGTTTTGGGAACTTCAGACATCCAGGGTTGCTGCTCCCCAAAGGGAATTACGTATATAATATATACCGTACCCTTATACATGACAAGGACCCAATTCCTTGCAGAATTGCATACATATAATATAGGTCCCCAATGAAAATATTCATCCATTTTTTCAGGAACACTACCTATTTCCATTGGTGTTCATTGCAAAATAGTTTTTTTCATAGTTCTACGACACCAGTCCTGGGGGGGGGCCCTTCGTTGAGCCTCAGAAACTTATTTTTTTATACAATATAAAAAGAAATTGATCATTTCGGGGGACATTTTTTTTGTTGAAACGTTTTAGGAACTTCAGACATCCAGGGTTGCTGCTCCCCAAAGGTAATTACGTATATAATATATACCCTTATACATGACAAGGACCCAATTCCTTGCAGAATTACATACATAGAATATAAGTCCCCAGTGAACATATTCATCCATTTTTCCAGGAACACCACCCATTTCCGTTGGTGTTCATTGCAAAATAGTTTTTGTCATAGTTCTACGACACCGGTTGTGGGGGGTACCCTTCAGTGAGCTTGAATTATGTATATAAAATATACAATTCCTTCCAGTACGGATGATATTTTTATAATTCAAAATATTTTAGTGGGCTGAAAGTTTGAAACATGTCCCTTTATGTCCATTTATGCTGCAGTATGGGTGATATTTTGATAATTCAAAAGATTTTAGTGGGATGAAATTTTGACAAATGTCCATTTATGTCCATTTATGCTGCAGTATGGGTGATATTTTGATAATTCAAAAGATTTTAGTGGGATGAAAATTTGAAAAGTCTCCATTTATGTCCATTTATGCTGCAGTATGGGTGATACGTTTGATAATTCGAAAGATTTTAGTGTGATGAAATTTTGACAAATGTCCATTTATGTCCATTTATGCTGCAGTATGGGTGATATTTTGATAATTCGAAAGATTTTAGTGTGATGAAATTTTGACAAATGTTCATTTATGTCCATTGTATGGGTGATATTTTGATAATTCAAAAGATTTTAGTGTGATGAAATTTTGACAAATGTTCATTTATGTTCATTTATGCTGCAGTATGGGTGATATTTTGATAATTCAAAAGATTTTAGTGGGATGAAATTTTGACAAATGTCCATTTATGTCCATTTATGCTGCAGTATGGGTGATATTTTGATAATTCAAAAGATTTTAGTGGGATGAAAATTTGAAAAGTCTCCATTTATGTCCATTTATGCTGCAGTATGGGTGAAATTTTGATAATTCAAACAAATCAAAAAAAGCATCTTCAGGAATTGAAAAAATATTCTATGTACACCTCTGGGATATTCTATGTACACGTTTTTTTTCAATTCCTGAAGATGCCCTAAAGCGTATTTTTTTTCAATTCCATATTCTATGTACTAGTGGTTTCTTATATATATATATATAAATTTGTATATATATATACACCTATGTATATATATATATTTAAATATACTTTTTAAATATCGAATATATAAATATATAAATATCAAAATATATACAAATATATAAATATCAAAATATATACAAATATATTCTTAAATACATAAATATAAATATATATATATATATATATATAAATGCTACCCCCCCAAAACCCACCTTTTCAGTACCAGAGATCGCTCGAATTGCATTCTTGTCTTCTCGAAGTACGACACATTCAGGGCTCACACATATTGTGAGTGCGTGGGTGGGTGGGAAAGGTACAGTACAAAGATGTGCAAACGTTTGCAAATTTTGCTGAAGCCACAAACTTGGTACTTTAGTTGATGTATGTATGTATGTATGTATGTATGTATGAATGATATCAACGTATACATATAATGTATGTGGAACCTTCTGTAATCTTAAACAGTAATTTCTTGAACAATTAAGAAGGACAGATTAAACAATGATGAGTAAAATACATGAACTCATCCGATAGCAATACCTCTTTATCTACAGATCAATTCAAACCATCCCAGCAAAATGTATTGGAAAGGGTTGTAGGATCGGCAAAGAAAACTTTCTTTAAAAAAAACATGGTCGCAATCTATGTTTAGAAAAAAAGGTAATCGACGGTAAAAACCCTGAAATGCTATCAAAGTTCACATCTTAAAATGGTAGAATATTATAGTTAAAAATACAAACAAATCAATCTGAAAAAACATATCCAAGTTTAGAATAATTTGATTAACTTAAAACTAGATCCTCAGAATATATAGAGTTAAAAGAACCAATAAAAAATATAGGATCTTACAAAGTAAACATACATATTCACCCAATGCTAGAAACTCCTATAATACCTACAAAAATATCACATAATTAAGAACTATAAAAAAGTAATACATTTTATAATATGACACACATATTAAAAACTGACCGTTTTTTTTTTACTTTCTAATTTATTATCATCAAAATCAGTATATCTAACGCAAAGCACTCCTGGATTTAAAACACTGAAATTACAAGATCATCAACATTATACAGATTTCAAAAATAAAGCATTACAGCAAAAAAATATCAATTATTCTACAAAAAATGGTAGATGCTGAAGAAAAAGCTAATGGAAATAATGTAGGTTCACAAGAACAAAAAAGACAACTAACATCAAATGAGAATATGATTAATTATTGTCTATAAGATGCACTAACTATATCACCTAATCTTGCACAAAGCTCAGCTTTGGTAGAAGCTAAAAGGTTTCAAATTGCTGCAGAAATTTTAGTAAACATGAATTCCACCAGTAGTCATTATAAACAACTACCTTACAAAAAAGTTGTATTCTTCCAAAAAAAGTAATATGCTATACTTTGTTATAAAAACAGATACTCAGATAACATAGTTTCAATCCATCTATTCCCCTAATCATATTGCTGCAAATCCTAAAGTTTATGTAAAAATACCAATTGTTGTAGAGGATATTGAACAAGCAGACTTGCAAGAATCAGATCATAGATATAAAATGTGTGTTGATAAATTAAGAATGGCTGAAAACATAAAAAAATAACACATTAAATATAATGAAATAAATATGTCAAACGTAGATGTTACAGCGCTATGCTGCAGCTACATATGTGGGCAGGATATGTCCAGCTACAATAGGTGATAAGATAAGAAGGAAGACAAAGCATTCAGGAACATATCTGCTACACAAAAGGTAGGTCTTGGAGGGGGGGGTTGCATATATATATATATATTATACTTGCGCTTTAGAATTCTGAAGTGAGATCCTTAAAAAAATGTAAACTAGGGTATCAGTAGGTATCAATTCCTTGCAAAGAATTGGCAACCCAGAAATACACACACTGTTGATTTTTTTGGAAGTGAACTGCAATGACGATGTGGTTGTACACGCCTGGTAGAATTCCTGAGTCCATCATCCTTGATAAACAGGTGAAACCAGGTCCAAATCATTAATCGGCAAGGTGGTTCTTGGATTAGCCACATCCCACCGCGGAAAAGGAAAGACATGATTAGGCAGGTACGTCGATCCAGCGTCCCGGATCGATATCACAGAATGTCATAGCCGTCTTCGTTGGCTGCAGAACTATGACATTCCCTGCAGCCCCCTGCTGTTAAGTAGTCTTTGGCGCATGAAATCGGAAAACATAACGTGCATAGTCTTTGGCGCATGAATTCGGAAAACATAACGTGCATAGTCATCAAATGTCCAGTTGTAGTTTTCTGCATGTGAATAGCAGTGTACACACACAAAGGCCTTCACATGGAAGGCAAATTCTGAAAGACTGCCTAATGAAGTAAGCAGGTCACGTCAATATAAGCAACGTTGAACTCAGTCGAAAATGAAATTCATGCTTGGGATTAGGTGTATACGCACCTGCATCTTCATGGACAGGTCTTTCCAAAGAAGGCACTCTGAGGTAGCGGCGTGTAGAGCAAGTAGACCACGTAGATCAAAGAAATCGCGATAAATAAAGTCGAAATGGAAAGGACATGGTTAGATTAAAAGGTGTTAATTGTTATTGGCGAAATGATTGAAAATGATACAATCCAAAGTTTGTATTAGCAAAATAATTGAATATGATGCAATCCAAAGTTATCGTGCCCTTGTCCCTCACGAACATCAATTGTTTGTTGCAGATTGCGCAACACTTTGCGTGTGGAGAGCGGTATACACATATATCCATATGTCTTCATAAGGAAGGTGACACTTTTGGGTTGCCGACGCGTGGAACAAATAGAGCAAGGACAGTATAACTTTGGAGTGTTAAAAAGTGAAGATAACTGCACTTCAATTGAAACATGGATACCACGAAGTGAAATGGACACAAATCGATTGTATTCTTGTTCTTCCACAAATCCGTTTTAAAATGAACGTTTATTAGTTGTCTATGGACGAAGGGCAGAATTCGCCAAAAACTGAGATTCCGACGCGTGGAACACGTAGGTCAGGTGGTTGAGATAGAACGCAGTGATGAAAACAGTAAATGGATTGATTAAATCACAGTTATATAACACTTAAGCCAGTGTGTTGCAGTACCGTGAACCATATAGAGTAGAACAACGGACGTAAACTAACCTGGAGAACTGAATATAATCAATTACGGAAAACAAATATCACACTGCGAGCCAGGCGTTTTGGGTGGGGTGTTGCAGAAAACGTTTGAACAGTTGCAAAGTTGCAATTGGAATGAAAAGCACAAAACCAAAATGCAGCTACGACGGCTTCTTTTCAGTCAAACGGTGTCAATTGTTGTCTGGTCCATTTGTGTCCAAACCTGTTGATCTTGAAGACGTTGTTGTGCCAAATTGGATTCCACTGTCATGATGCGATCCATGAGATACATTATGGGTCCTGCATGATCAATACTCTGAGCTTCCAACCTATATTCTCCTACAATGCCTTTTACAGTCAACGATAATCCGAATGGTGAAGTAGGCGTACGTCTTTCTGCATGTTCAGCTGGCAACGTGATGGGAACCGGTGATACTCCTGATTTTGCTGAGGACTCCGTGATAGGTTGTATCTTGGGGGTTGCTTGGTGAGGTCCATGTTCAACTGTACGTGAAGGAGGTGAGGGGGGAGGTGAAGGAAGGGGACCGGGCGGAGTCTGTAGAACTGGTGCATGTCCGGGAAATGGTGAAAATGCAGGTGTCGCCCGTGGTACAAATGGAGCTGCTGCACACGGGGAAGACAGTGATACCATCGGTTGTGACGGAAGATACGCAACGGTAGCACTCAACGGCGGTCCATTGGCAGCTTTGCTTCTTGCATGGAGTTCCATATCGCGAAAAAGTCTGCTGAACGCGAAAGAAGAAAAGAGTTGTTCAAGAATTGTCAGTACATTTAGCGCATGGTGTGTTATGACGAATGACGTGTAGAAATGAAAAGCAACAAATTGACTTAACATGTCAAAGAGCTTGCTATGAGCCAAGGGAATGCATTACCCAGATTGAAAACGCATCAAAATCATGTGTCAACTTGCGCATGATCGAAAACATGAATCAAGATCGTACACACATCTGCAGCGATAAGGTCCCTACCATGTTTGACATTCTGCTTGGTTCGAGCATCACAAACTATGTGTGTCCGCACACTTTTGTGATAGGTCTTCCTATATTCTAGATCTCTTCAAATTGATCTCTTGTCCTCACAATTGTAAATTGATTTGAAAGAGAAGGTGAAAACTCATAAAATGACAGTAAGAAGTAGGGTTCCCGGCCAATAAAATCCTTCGGCACATGGCCACCTTCGCCCTATGGGCACCATTCGCCCGTTGGGCACCCCCTTCACATGGAAGGCAAATTCTGAAAGACTGCGTGTAGAGCAAGTAGACCACGTAGATCGAAGAAATCGCGATAAATAAAGTCGAAATGGAAAGGACATGGTTAGATTAAAAGGTGTTAATTGTTATTGGCGAAATGATTGAATATGATGCAATCCAAAGTTTGTATTAGCGAAATAATTGAATATGTTGCAATCCAAAGTTATCGTGCCCTTGTCCCTCACGAACATCAATTGTTTGTTGCAGATTGCGCAACACTTTGCGTGTGGAGAGCGGTATACACATATATCCATATGTCTTCATAAGGAAGGTGACACTTCTGGGTTGCCGACGCGTGGAACAAATAGAGCAAGGACAGTATAACTTTGGAGTGTTAAAAAGTGAAGATAACTGCACTTCAATTGAAACATGGATACCACGAAATGAAATGGACACAAATCGATTGTATTCTTGTTCTTCCACAAATCCGTTTAAAATGAACGTTGATTAGTTGTCTATGGACGAAGGGCAGAATTCGCCAAAAACTGAGATTCCGACGCGTAGAACACGTAGGTCAGGTGGTTGAGATAGAACGCAGTGATGAAAACAGTAAATGGATTGATTAAATCACAGTTATATAACACTTAAGCCAGTGTGTTGCAGTACCGTGAACCATATAGAGTAGAACAACGGACGTAAACTAAGCTGGAGAACTGAATATAATCAATTACGGAAAACAAATATCACACTGCGAGCCAGGCGTTTTGGGTGGGATGTTGCAGAAAACGTTTGAACAGTTGCAAAGTTGCAATTGGAATGAAAAGCACAAAACCAAAATGCAGCTACGACGGCTTCTTTTCAGTCAAACGGTGTCAATTGTTGTCTGGTCCATTTGTGTCCAAAACTGTTGATCTTGAAGACGTTGTTGTGCCAAATTGGATTCCACTGTCATGATGCGATCCATGAGATACACTATGGGTCCTGCATGATCAATACTCTGAGCTTCCAATCTATATTCTCCTACAATGCCTTTGACAGTCAACGATAATCCGGATGGTGAAGTAGGCGTACGTCTTTCCGCATGTTCAGCTGACAACGTGATGGGAACCGGTGATACTCCTGATTTTGCTGAGGACTCCGCGATAGGTTGTATCTTGGGGGTTGCTTGGTGAGGTCCATGTTCAACTGTACGTGAAGGATGTGAGGGGGGAGGTGAAGGAAGGGGACCGGGCGGAGTCTGTAGAACTGGTGCATGTCCGGGAAATGGTGAAAATGCAGGTGTCGCCCGTGGTACAAATGGAGCTGCTGCACACGGTGAAGACAGTGATACCATCGGTTGTGACGGAAGATACGCAACGGTAGCACTCAACGGCGGTCCATTGGCAGCTTTGCTTCTTGCATGGAGTTCCATATCGCGAAAAAGTCTGCTGAACACGAAAGAAGAAATGAGTTGTTCAAGAATTGTCAGTACATTTAGCGCATGGTGTGTTATGACGAATGACATGTAGAAATGAAAAGCAACAAATTGACTTAACATGTCAAAGAGCTTGCAATGAGCCAAGGGAATGCATTACCCAGATTGAAAACGCATCAAAATCATGTGTCAACTTGCGCATGATCGAAAACATGAATCAAGATCGTACACACATCTGCAGCGATAAGGTCCCTACCGTGTTTGACATTCTGCTTGGTTTGAGCATCACAAACTATGTGTGTCCGCACACTTTTGTGATACTCATAAAATGACAGTAAGAAGTAGGGTTCCCGGCCAATAAAATCCTTCGGCACATGGCCACCTTCGCCCTATGGGCACCATTCGCCCGTTGGGCACTCCTTCGGCTTATGCCACCCTTCAATTGTCCTTGACCCCCCTTCGGCTATTGCCATCACTTCTAGCAGCCCCTATGGCTACTCGCTCAACTTCTGCCTCCGTAGAGGGCGGATTCGGCACACTATGCCAAGATTGTTCTTCCCCATTAGGGATGATAAGGTCATGGTCTGTATAGGACACATGACTAATGCACACTGTTGATTTTTTGGAAGTGAACTGCAATGACGATGTGGTTGTACACGCCTGGTAGAATTCCTGAGTCCATCATCCTTGATAAACAGGTGAAACCAGGTCCAAATCATTAATCAGCAAGGTGGTTCTTGGGTTAGCCACATCCCATCGTGGAAAAGGAAAGACATGATTAGGCAGGTACGTCGATCCAGCGTCCCGGATCGATATCACAGAATGTCATAGCCGTCTTCGTTGGCTGCAGAACTATGACATTCCCTGCAGCCCCCTGCTGTTAAGTAGTCTTTGGCGCATGAATTCGGAAAACATAACGTGCATAGTCTTTGGCGCATGAATTCGGAAAACATAACGTGCATAGTCATCAAATGTCCAGTTGTAGTTTTCTGCATGTGAATAGCAGTGTACACACACACAGAGGTTCCTTAGGGAGTCCATTATGATCCAATAGTGATTTACAATTTTTCTTGCTTCCCATAACTACTCAACCAGTTTTTTATTCCCCAGGATTGACATCTCGCATTTTCGGGCGCAGGACTTCGGAAGTTATGCGACCAAAACCATCAGCCGGGGATCCCAAGGGAGCGCCTGGCGGATGATCAGATGATCAACGGTCCAGGTCAGGTAAATCCGGGCTTGACATTCAAATCAGATTGTTTTTTTTTAAATATCATGAGATCCCATGAATCATGAACTCCCATGAATCATGAGATCCCATGATGTCTCATTTAGTATGTATTCATTACATCTCATTTAATATGCTGATTGACATCTAATAATGCCAAGCTGATTCATCCCATCCCCCGTTCATATTAAACAACCCCACTCTATGGTCCCAAGAAAGGGTGTCCCCTTTTGTCCATCCACCATGGTTTCTGCGTGTGTAATATGGTCCCGGAGTCCCGGATGGTGAAAAATCAGATGGTAAACCCAGAAAATACTGATTTACTGGAAATCATGGGGCACTTTTTCTGGGAATATCATGGGAACATCATGTTCCTAAATAGATTTGCCATTTTCTGGGTGGTATAAACCACCAAAGTATACCCTCTGGTAATTTAACATAGCTATTGAAAATGACCATTTATAGTGGATTTTCCCATTAAAAATGGTGATTCTCTATAGCTATGTTAGTTTACCAGAGGGTAGGTGGTTTATTCATGGACCAGGTGCCAAGGAGAATGGCTATCGGCAGCTGTGGAGCCTCGATCAACTCTGTCAGGACGGGGTTTTCGAAGGACACCAGGTATGGCAGCCTTGCACCACTTGGGGGAAATCATGGTATACAGTATATATATATAGTATCCATAATATATATATACATAATATATATAGTATCTATAGTATATATATATACATAATATATATATATATACACATAATATATATATATACATAATATATATAGTATCCATAATATATATATATAGAGTATCCATAATATATATAGTATCTATAATATATATAGTATCTAATATATATATATACATAATATATATATATATATAATATATATACATAATATATATACACATAATATATATATATACATAATATATATATATACATAATATATATAGTATCTATAATATATATACATATGTAATGTGTGTACATATATATATATATATATAAATGATGTAAATAATGGTAGATAAAGGTAACAACCGTAAATGATAGTGAATGATGGCCAATAATAGTGGTAGCTTCCTACTATGATAAAGATAGAGTTGTAAAATGACCACTGTTTCGTAATGTGTTTTGGCCAGGAGTTGGGTCCAGAACCGCAGCCATCACTCCGCGAGCACAAGATCAGGGGCTTGGGCTTGAATGTGCGCTACTGAGAGATCGGTCGTGCCATTTCTGGGTCGGTCGATGCATTCTGAGTCAAAAAACCCCGTGAGCCAGCAAACCTGGCCCTATTTGTTTCTCTAATTTCTGCAAGATTTCAATGTTTGCCAATTTTCGCAATTTTGTTTTGGTGATTTCTCCAACATTTTTATCGCATACAATTTGTATGTTGGATCTTTGCCTCTACTCTTCCAACCTCGCGCCTGCAAGGTCACGGACGAGCAATTCCTGTCGCAGTGGTCACCTGGTGGATGTTTAGTTGAGCCACCAGGATGAGGCTTCAATCCTGGACCCTTAATGCATCCCTATTAGCAAGTGGTGAATGACCCACATATGACATCATCTAGGTCTATCCCACATAAAACTGAATTATTTATAGTACTGTGCCATGGTCAAAACACAGCTATATGGTTCATTTTCCCGTAGGTTCGGGGATGGTCAATGTCCCCTATTTTCAGCATGTGAAGTACCCATCAATCGGGGAATCTCATGGTGGGATTACCGCACCCCATATATCATATTGTTGGTTCTACCCCCGAACCATTCCCATTATATATCCCATTATATTTTCCATTTTATATACATCCCGATATTGTTGGTTAGATCATATTAATTTCCATTATATCATATTAATTTCCATTATATCATATCATATCCCATTGTCTATCTATCTATCTATCTATCTGTCTATCTATCTATCTATCTATCTAAGCTAGCTGCTATACATACGTACGTACGTACGTACATACATACATGCATGCATGCATGCATACGTACATCCATGCATGCATGCATACATACACACATACACACATAGATACATAGATACATAGATACATAGATACATACAGACATAGATACATAGATACATACATACACAGATACATAGATACATAGATACATAGATAGATAGATAGATAGATAGATACATAGATACATAGATACATACATAGATACATAGATACATAGATACATAGATACATACATAGATAGATAGATAGATAGATAGATACATACATGCATCCATACATCCATACATCCATACATCCATACATCCATACATCCATACATCCATACATCCATACATCCATACATCCATACATCCATACATCCATACATCCATACATACATCCATCCATCCATCCATACATACATACAATCAATATGTATCACATTCCTGTTGGTAAATTTTATAACATATCCATCCCATTGACCACTTGAATCGTCATCCGTGGACCGCACTGGTTGACCGAGGCAGGAACCTTTCGTGAGCGGAAGACAGGGGCCACCCTTTCCGCCCACCTTCAAACTGGCGGTGCTTGGGAGCCCGGACAAAGGTCATGCCTTGGTAAAGGAAGGTCAAATTTCTCATGACATGTCGTTTTTTTTTTTCGATGATCATAGACATAGATTCATATATCAACGTGTGGTACGAAAGTTACTGATAAGAGCATGATCGAATCCAATGATCGAATACATATATACAAACATACCTTATTACTATTATTAGTATTATCACCATAATTATTAGTATTACCATCTGGTTATTTAACAGTTTGCCATGGAAAGATCCACCATTTTTAAGTTCGGTATATAAATTATATAAACCATCTATTTCTATGGGCCATGGCTTCCATGGCGATGTTAAATATTTGTGATCACACACTGAAGCCAGGCCTGGGCCTGGCTACAGCAAGAAACGGGTTCCCGTGCCTCGGGTGGAACTTGGGGGTGCAGATTCCAGGTTCTTTAAGGGGTTATACCCACAGATAGATATATATATATGGAGTATCCTGTATCCCCAGTTATACATGGCTTATACATGGCTTTTAAATGTTAGAAATGTTATGAATGTTATGAAGCACTTACCAAGTCTTTAAGTGCCATTTATACCACCTAATTATGTTTGTTGAACTTTCCAGGCCTGGACAGACCGTGTGCTCTACAGCAGCGATCATGCTGAGCTGGAGCCCCACAACAACTGGGTGCTGCAGGTTTTACCAAGAAAAGTAGGGACACCCTCAAAGATGGCTGGTTGGTGGTTTGGAACATTTTTTATTTTCCATAATATGGGATAATCCTTCCCATTGACTTTCATATTTTTCAAGATGGGTAAAACCACCAGATGGGGATTTATGGCTATTGAACTAGATAATGGGCTAAGATAAAGCAACCAAACATAACTCAGGGCGCATCACCATGATCTGCAGCTGATATTGGTTGCGAAGCCAGTGGCGCAGCTCCACTCTGTCCGACGGGATTTGGGGCCCAGGTTAGCCCGGATCCAAACAGCGGTCTAGGCTAGGCTCCAGAAAGGTATTGCGAACTTGGCTACAGGAAAAATCAGGATCCCTTTCCAGCAACAAAAAACCTAGGAGGTTTGCAATTTCCCCATTTATATCATTTTCTTGATATAGCACCTGCATTTTTATCATTCATACAATTGGACGTTGTAGGTGAGTACTACAGATGGTTCAACAGTTGCCAATTTGACTGTGATTTGCATTCCAGCCGAGGCCCCTGAAATATGGGTCCCTGCAGCAGTCGCAGGCGTGAGCCTGTCCACAAACGCTTTGGAGAAGTTCAACACAGATACCCTCTGGTTATTTAACATAGCCATGGAAAATGGCCATTTATAGTTGATTTACCCATTAAAACCTCCATTTATAAGGGATTTTCCATGGCTATGTTAAATAACCAGATGATAATTATAGAGTGAGAGAGAGAGAGAGCGCATGACGCAAAGATCTCAGCCGACATCGAACGCATTGACACGGGGGTGTCAAAGTAGATATTGATTATATAATTATATAGTATCTCTTTTCCTCGTGTCAATGTCAACCGTGGATTAGCAAACCCTGGTTGATTAAATCCGGATGACCCAAAGTGATCATTGGGGACTACGAATTTGGCCCCCAAATCCTCCCAGTCAACCCAAGCTTCGGCACCAACTGGGGACCTGGGGATAGAAGTTGCAACCATTTCACTTTCACAGCCAGGCTACCAGGCTAATCATTGGCTGAGTTGACCCAATGGCAGCATGGATCGGGCTGACCTTCGTCCAGGTGCTGAGCCCTCCACACAATGTGTCGGATCATGACCCAGTGTGCGCCGGCGCTCCGTGGACAATGGGTGAAGATGGTGAAGTGATGGGAGGGATCCTGATGATCTTCTTAAGCCTGACCTTGAAACTGCGAGATGTTCGACCAGGTATGCCTTTTTTGATGTCGAGTGCATGGGGATTGACCCTAGGCGCGGCTGGTCAGAGTCCTTGATGATTGGCAATCCGAAAAAGATAACTAGCCAACCTGTGGTTCCCCAAGCCAAAACAATTTTTTGGCACATACCCAATTCATCCAATTCATATGTCTTTGGGATTCATTACCATAAACATGTTGTTGATCTTCCAAGTCTTGGTGTTTTTCTTAATTCAAACTGCAGTAACTGTTGATACTGTTGTTCCTTGTCTTACCGCCGGATTCTCATCATTCATCGCTCTCCCGTGGATGTGAGGCGCTTGGGCTTGCTAGCGCGGCAAGTCCGGGGAGAGTCGCGAGAGACCAGGCGGAGTCCTGGAAAGACTTCTGATTTCGCCATGGAAACGACCAAAAAAGCGGCAATTTCAAAGGCAAACATCATCTTCCAAATCTTCCAGTTTCTTCTCAGTGTTTTGTGGTCTGTTGGTTTTCAGTGATTCACCCAGGAACCAACGTGGCAGGGGGAACATAATTCTTTGCCGGACAAACTTGGTGCCCAGCACAAAATGACTCGTGGTCTTGAACGAAAATCCAAAATTTGCCCACAATTTTGACCAACCAGATGGATGTAATGTTAGAACATCTCTACTTCATAGTCCTAACTTGCACGGTGCTCCTCATGAACTTCTGCGATGCTATCGTCCGGGAACCAAGACGAGTCATTTCTATGTGTCAGTCAGCCTGTCAGTCTTGCATCAAATATCACTTGTGATGTAATGTGACAGTCAGACATGCCGGCAGCTCACACATGCGCACATGCGTGCTGCAATTGTTGGCTCCCTGTGGATGGCGCAGTAGTCCATGCAGCAAAGTCTTTCCAGCTTTATTTACCACAGCGATTTGCCGATTTCGGAAGCCCATGTTGGCTGACGGCCAGTCAGGACCCAAGGCGGATTTCCAACACCAACTCCGAGCCTTCGATGCAGCCAACATCGCTTTGAAGAAGGAGGTGGGGAGGCTGGAAGCCAACCTGAAGCAGAAAGCGGAGGATGAGGACTTCCCCGCCTTGCAGGAAAAGCTCCAGTTCCTGAATGGAGTCCTTTCGAACCACAAGACTTTGAGGTGGGCATTGAAGCTGAAGGATGTGCAAATTGAGGTGAGGTATGATGATTTGGAACATTTTCCAGTGGTGGATGGAGCCAGTGAGCTTGAGAAGCTGAAGGAGACCTACACCAAGATGACCCAGCTGCTTGCGGTGTGCGAGCAGACTGCTTACAAACTCCTGGGGGCCCCAAGTTGGTGGTATACCTGGAAAGTTGCTGAATGGCAGAACTGGGTGCAAGAAAACCCAAAGATGGCTGCATCTGTGGTGGTAAGTACCACAGCATTCACGGCTGGGGTCTTCTACTTCCTTTCATGGTCAGGTTGTGCATGCCACCCATTGTTGGCTGTGGCGCAGCATGCTGCCTTTGGTGCTGTCTTGGGTGCTGGTGTGGGAATCGGAATCGTGGCTTTGCTTGCAGTGCTCTACCAGGGCTACCGCTACATGGTGCCTTATGAAAGTGAATCAAGCACACAAAAGCTTGCCAAGATGGTGGAGACATTGAAGCAGATTCCAGACTCTGAATACATCAAGCAGTTGGATGACATGATTGTGAAGTGCACCAGTGTACAGGCACAGTTTCCTTCCGTTGAAGACCGAAAGTGCGTGGTTTGCTTTGCTGAGGGCGACGATGTGGTGGAACCTGTGAAGGCCCCTCGCTGCAAGGGACACCACTACATGTGCATGAAGTGCTGGAAGAACTACATCACACGACCATGCGGACGTGAGGGCAAGTGCTGTGTTTGCAATGTGTAGAGGCAACCGCCTTGCTGAGCTGAGATTTATCGCAGGTGATAGCCTGATGGCCGCACAAGATGCCACACCAGATGGCTATGTTCAAACTTCAGCCACGGAGAAAGAATGTGTACAGCTCGCATGTGTCTGAAGAGTGAATCATACAGCAAGGTGGAGAGGTGGAGCAATGAATTTGTTTGCAATCTCGTGGGATCCCATGGGTGTGGGCCTGTAGATGCCTGTAGGGCTTTGGAAATTCAACCCTAACTTGGTCATTCTTGTGCGGACCATTTCTTTTTTCTGGTGTGCCCAACTTTGATCCTTGCATCTTGGCTGCAGCGTTTTCACCGCTCAGGTTGAGAAGTGTCCTCCGGAAGATAGCTATGAGCCCATTCGGATGTCGTCGCCACCAGAGAACTAGATGCTCCCTAGATGCTTTCAAGCAACTAAACATATAGAAATCGGCACAATTTGCATGGATCTTCCGGCTTCCTCTCCTTTTTTGATACCCAACCATTGCTCAGAGTTCATCCATGACGCCCAACCATCCAGGTTTCGATGGTGGAGTATCGTGATCCCCTTCAAACCACTCGGTATGACTCATTTGTGCAATATAATAAATTATAATAATGTCATATGATTATGTATGTATATGTACATAATACATAATATATATATATAGATATGTAAGGAACCTTATATGTATGTATATACATGTTTTGTAACCAATAGGATTTTTCCTGGCATTATATAAATAGATATATAATGTAATATGAATTTTCAACCACCTGGCATTTTGGAGATTGGAACATCATCGGAGGCGGCTGTCCAGTCGCTTGACAACAAGTGGCAGAATGCAATCTCAGGTGTTGCAGGCAGGGACAATGCTGCTTTGCTGGGGCTTGTCACTGAGGCTGTTGGAACTGTCGGAACCTTGGGTTTACCGGTTTACCCCCCCAAAATGGCCAGTTTGACAGACCCATGTGGCATTGACCGCCCCCGAAAATGTGGATGGCAAACTGTATAACCAACATTAATCAACAAAATATGGGGATGTAACGGCATAGATTATGTGATATCTGGGGTCCGGAAATGCGGGATGGGCTTTTAGTTTACGAAATCTTTTTGGTTATATAAATGAAGAGCATTACATTCTCAACCATGTTTTTCATTTGCCGATTTTTTTCGGGCGAGGCCAGCTCATGAGATGCTTCTCTATCCTAGGTTCTCCATATTCTATCACCACAAGGCTCAACAGGCTGAAAAAGAATGTGTGTCTTGGCACGTTGTATAGAATTTACTGCAGCAGCTGCAAGCCTTTTGTGCAACTGATAGTCACCTAATCCCACTTTCAAAGAATAACAGTCCGCAAATACCACAAAAACACAAAAAGACTAGATCCACTGGGTTCCTCAAGTGTTTATGTGTTTTCCTACTCAAGGAGGCAAGAGATTTACCAGGATTGGGCAATTGAACACTACCACCACTCCACAATTCTTGCTCAAAACTACTTGGATGTGCATCCAAGTTGGCTTATCAGACACCTTAAATATCAACATGGTGAAATCCTACAGGCAATCCCAGGTATATATATATACACATA
Source organism: Cladocopium goreaui (assembly GCA_947184155.2). Lineage (NCBI taxonomy): Eukaryota > Dinophyceae > Suessiales > Symbiodiniaceae > Cladocopium > Cladocopium goreaui. The sequence goes on from CAMXCT020002591.1 coordinate 310,511, forward strand.
TACATATAAGTGCAAAGTTTTAAATTGGAATTTATCCACAAAAACATATCCACACACACACACATGTACATATATACAGTTTCGGACGAGCACTTAGAATATGTTCAAAAAATACACTTTTAAATATATTCTAAGTGTGGCCTGGTTTAGCACTTAGAATATACATCATATTCTAAGTGTCTAGCACTTGAATATAAGGGTCCTTCACATATATGAAACTACAGCATGATGCACGTAATATATACATATATACTAGTATATATATAGAGATTATTGCAACTATAGATGTAACTGTAGTATTATACTATTATTATATTATACTATACATATACATACATACATACATACATACATACATACATACATACATACATACATACATACATACATACATACATACATACATACATACATACATACATACATACATACATACATACATACATACATACATACATACATACATACATACATACATACATACATACATACATACATACATACATACATACATACATACACACAAGCATAGCATAGCATAGCATAGCATAGCATAGCATAGCATAGCATAGCATAACATAACATAACATAACATACATAGATTTATATGTTTCTAATATATATATATATAACATGTATATCATATATATATATACATATCATATCATATATATATATGCAATATCATATATAGCATATATATATACACCAAATATATCAACTATATCTTATATATATCATATATATGTATAATATATATATATGTATAATATATATATGTATAATATATATATATATATCATATATATATATATATCATATACATACATATCATATTATATATATATCATATACATATCATATATATATCATACACCTCATATATATCACATATATATATTATATGTCATATATGTTATACATATCATATGTATATATATATATATTATATGTCATATATGTCATATACATATATACAATATATCATATTTTTTATGATCCTGTTCAAAGTTTTTTCATATGTTTCTTTGTTGTTTCTTCTTCTTCTTCTTTTTTTACATTGTCATTATATATATATATATATTCAACTTTATCATGCTTTTGAATCAACTCATATATCATATGTATTCATATGTCATACATTATATATCATTTGTCACATGTCACATATCATATGATAGATATTCTCCAGTTAGGATGGCTCCCACGCCAGTCACGCCAGGCCCAAGCTCTTGAGGAGGATGCTCTGGGTCCACAGACTGAAATCGATGACGCCTCCAGGAGAAGGGGTGCACCGGGTGAGCGCTTGAGCCATGGAGTGATGGAAGGGATAGTGGTTAATAGTGGTTAATAGTGGTTAATAGTGATTAATAGTGGCTAATAAACCCAATAATAATTGGATATGACATGATGTGGGTAAAACCATGTCATTTTTACCACCCATGACTGGGAATGGTAAGTTTATACCACCTATATATTTATGGTGATGACTGCGGGATGGTTAACATGACATTGTTTTACCCACAGAAAAATCACTATAAACCACCAAAAAGGGGGGGTATACTCACCATACGTTCGCCACATAAACCAACATAAACCGTATGATTGTCCCATTACCATTATGAGCCATGAAGAATGGGGTTAGGGATATCATGAAACATGGGGAAAGAAGTAATATGGAAAGGTTTTCGACATGATTTAACCATTAATAAGGGGCTTATATAGATCTGGATGAATTATAACGACCTTCCGTCGCGACGTCACTAGAATTCTTGTGGACTCTTTCTCATTCAGGGTTGGAAAATCCGAGAGAGCTTCGCTCAGATATGGATAGATCTAAGGAACTTCTTGCAGTACCATGGTTTTACCGTTTAGATGAATACAGAGCCTGATTTTTTCGTGTAAAGCGAATTCTGAGGACCAACAAACAGCGAGGACATGCTTCTTTCAGCCCATGAGTGGAGTTTCCTTAAGGTCTCAACATGGGACAGGACATGGCGATACAACTGGGACTTTTTGTTTAAACCAATGGGATGGAGTGTTCCTGCTAGGAAACTCTTCGAGCAGGTGACAACGTGTGGAGCTCAGCAGATCTGATGGTTTTTCTTCGAAATAAGTTTTATACCTATAATTTTCAATGAAGCGACCATCTTTTGTTTTGGCACTCTGCTCCAAGAGGGGTTTATATATATATATATGTAAAGTGAGCCAATCAATATTTTAAATCTTGCACTAGTCACTAGTCGCTTGTCATTATATTTTATGTTGGTCCACTAGTCACTAGTCACCAATAAGCATTTTGAAATCGTGCTCCACAGATTTTATCTAGTCATTGGTCGAGATGTCGAATGACCAGCAGCAGAGGCTACAGGATTCCAGTGAGACAGCGCTGGCCTGTTTGATGTTGCAGGAATGTCAGCAGGACAGGGGCCAACGCATTTCGTTGGGTGGTCAAAATATCTTGGCATGCGCATGCTATTTGGAGAGAATGACTTTGGAAAAATTGAGGAAACAGAATGAAACCGGTTTTCTTTTTAAACATATCTATTTTGGACCTATGAGCTTTGCCCCAGGAGTGCTGGAAACTTCTTTGTTCCCAACTGGAACAGAAGCGCCTTGGCACAGATGCAACCACAGTATTTTGCGATACCGATTTTGGTAGTAGTAAGCATGACCAAAGAGTGTCTTTGGTTGTAATAAGAACGACCAAATCCTTTGGTCACGTTGGCACACGATTTTCCAGCCAGACTGAACCTCCAAAAATGGCGCCTGAACCTTCCAAGAAGGTTTGGTACTGCCACGGCCGTGAAAATTCCCTGAGCAACGCTTGTGTGGGGATACCACCAATTTGGGTTTGTTCTGAAATAGGGGATACCCTAAACCCAAACTGCAATTTCGCAGGGGAAAAATGATAAACCATCAGATTTTGTGGCAATTACCTTATTTTCAGACTCAGACAAACACATTTGTGCTTGGTTGGGGTTACAGGCAGCCTGCTTTGCCCTGAGGTTGGGTTGTTCCATTCGTGCAGAACTCAGCTGTTGAGCTGAGCGTGTCACCCATCCGTTGTTTGTCCTGAAAATGGGGGATGATAGAGTAAGTACTGGAAAAACATCTAGGCATCATCTAGGTTTGCTGGAAAAGAAATCCAAAAATCAAGGCTTTCGCGGTTGATCCTCTGCTCCGGCCCTGGTCCCCTGGTCCCTTGGTACCTTGCTTTGACATGTTTTATTTAATTCCAAGATGCTGCATTGCAAACGCCGCTGCTGCATTGCAAACGCCGCAGAAATATGCAGAAATGAGACATTGTTTCTTTTTCCCCAAGTGTTGCAGATACAATGCTAATGAATACTATGCAAATGAGACGGCTTTACTTCCAACATATTGTAAATTAATACCATGTAAATGCCACGCAAGTGGAACACCTTCTGTAGTTCTAACACGCTGCAAATACCATGCAAAACAGCTGTAAACTTGAGGCTTCAATCTCAACGAAAGCACCAGTACTAACACCCAGTGCCATCAACAGTAACAGCACCAGCAACATGGGGAGGCGCTGGCCCTGAATAACATGCAAGTTGAGGTATAGAATCCAACATGCTGCAAATATCACGCAAACATATCATGCAAATAGCGTGCACATACCACAGACAAGAGATGGTGTCTAGTTCAATTGGAGGTTCGCTTATATGATTCCAACATGCTGTGAATGCCATGCAGATTGGAGAAGTTCTTTGTTCCAAGTGCCCGTAGATATCATGTAGATAACCATGCAAACGAGACAGCATCTTTTTAGTCCAATATCCGAAATGGTGCGTTTTGCACCCTTTTTGCATGCAAAAGCAAGGGTTCCAGCTCTGCCTTTGTTTAAAATTTCGCACCTATACATCTCTGCCTCTGCCCCTGCCACGCATGTGCCTTAAATTGTTCTCCCAGTCAATTAAAGTCTTTTGTCATAGTCTTCCTTTTCTCCAGTCTTTGCCCTGAAATGGTCGATATTTCGGAAAGAATGACATTTGGGGATTCCGAAAAATCCGGCGAACAGCCACAAGAGAGGCAATGGACATCCATTTACACATGTACTAATATGGCTATGGATCAATACCTATACATACCATTTTTAGGGGGATGAAAATCCATTTACCAGCTATTTTGATGTTCAGCAGGGGTACAAGGTTTTGACCCATCCCCATATGATCTAATATGCAATATATGCAGCATGATATGACAAAATATGATTAGCGTCATAGCGTCGTAGTTGCCGAGGCCATATCCAAACGTCGCAGTCAACTGGTGGACATGAAATGGCTGATGAGGTTCCTTTGGGGCGAGGGCAGGGGAAGCAACGTCCGAAGGCAGAATCTGCACCATATAGGTGTTGAATGGTTTATTGGGCCGTTTGGAGCTGTGGTTTGTATGAAAATCTTCCCTATGAAGTTAGGAGCCAAGAGGCTACTAAGAGTTCCCCAACTACATGATAGTTTATTGTGAGACTTGTCCTAGAGTTTTTTCAACCTACTCTCAATGGGTTTACCAGCGAATATTCGGTCAATGGGGAACTGACGATATCATGGGCTTGAACCGACGGCAATAGCATATTAGAGATTGTAAGAGACATGATAAGCAATCTGCACAATCCCAAGACTGGAACCTTGTCTATTAGCCGATAGAGGCAATACTGTCAGCGGCTCATGATACCACCATATAGGTGTTTCCCAAATCGTATCCTTAACTCCAAAGGATTATCGTCATTGTTCTGATAGAATCTTGGGGTATACCCGATGAGAGAAACCGATAAACCGATATGGGACCTGATCACGCGGGTGAGACTTCTTGGGCTTCCGTCACCTTAGTTGTGTTCTTGATTCTGACACCAGAAAAAAATCCTCTGGTGACACTGGTGATATACATATTTCATCTGGCCAGTGAACATAGTGAACCCCCCACTGGATCTTGACATGTTGGTGTTGAAGCCCTTGTTTCCCATTCAAAATCTCTATCCCAACTTTTTTTCCCCATGCTATCCTTAGATATCCTTAGAAAATCAGCTACACATCCAAATTTGTGTGGCTTTAAATCACAATTCTCATGAATTTTACATATCTTTGTTGCTTAGATCCCCTGAAAAAATCCCAGGTTCCCCATTGCTCAAAGCCCCAGGAGGCAGAAGAAGTGGTTCGCAAACTGGACTCGGAAGCCTTGCAGGAAGGGTTGAGGGAGGCGTGAGAATGGGAATGGACCTATAAGGGACATTAAGGGACATTAAGGGACATTAAGGGACCCAAGATGCAGGGTCAATGGGTCAAATGGTAAGTATTGCAACTCAATGGGAAACAGGGTGAACCCAACAATAGGGAACAAGAGCTGAGTTTCACTCAGATCCTTGGATCTGCATCGTACACCCGATCTGCACCAAATGTGATAAAAATCATTGCAGGATACAGGTTCAAATTGGAGAAACCAAAACCTTGGCTTCCCTGCAAGTATCTTTGTCTTGAGGGCTGCGTTGAGTCTTGAGATCTCTACCGAGTATTGGTTACATCCAATATCATCCAATTCTCCCGATTTTTCTCCCCCGATTTCTATCCCTCATCTCAACCCTTTTCTTGTGGGCTGAATCAGGTTTAATCCCGACTTCTGTTGGGTCGGAAACATTGAAACTTTGGTTGGTCAAACCCACATCCTTCTTGGGTAGCATCTTCATGTTAGATCCTCATTTTTGTTGGCTTGAAACTATCTTTTTGCGGGTTACCTTCACCATTGTTGTTGGGTGAATCACGAATTTTTGTTGGTTTGGTAAACTAACATAACTATGGAAAATCACCATTTTTAATGGAAAAACTCACTATAAATGGTGATTTTCCACAGATTTTTCTGCAGGTCCTGCAGTCTATGCAGCGCGGCGACGACTGGCAGTGCAACCGCGTCCTGAGCGGCGCGGCGCAGACGCTGCTCGAGCGGCGGAGCCATGGGCTGCTGAGGTGCGGGTGCTCAGAGCAACGGTGCCATTGGCGGAGCTCAATGATTACCCTCTGGTAAACGTTAACAAAAAACTATGGAAAATCACCATTTTTAATGGGAAAATCCAATATCAATGGCCATTTTCAATAGCTATGTTAGTTTACCAGAGGGTAGTACAATGGGGATGTACAATATGGCTATTTTATGGGATTTTTATGGGATTTAATTTAATGCGTTGTTTTTTGTTTTAAATTCTGCGAACTTGGGATTTATGTATTCATCCCCATGGTAAAAATTGAAGGCCTAGGGACCATAGCTTTTGTTGATTTTAAGTACTAAAAAAACATCTAGTTTTAGGGATAGCCAATTTTGACCCATGTTCATCTAATCAAGAACATGTCCAATCTGAATGATGATTTTAGGCAGCAAGAATCAGGGTTTCGCCAACAAAAGTGGATTTAATAGTTGTAAACCAACCAGTTTATGAGGATATTTTATGAGGATATATGATATATAAGCATGCAGCATTATAGAAGCAATAACATTACATATATATATATACTTAATATATACATACATATCTTTGTGTTGGGTAAGTTTAGATTATGGGGATTCAACGATCATTTCCAATTTTAAAGCATAACGCATAATATGCGCATGATAATATACTTTGTACATGCTGGTTGGTGGATGACTATAGGGGGAACCCTAGTCTACCTGGTTTATTGGGGACTATGAAATTACCCAACAAGGAAAACCCGATCAACAAACCAGTATAGAGGGATGGCATAGAGTTATTTTATTAACCATCAAACATGGGATGTAACATGATGAATCTCAATTTGACGAGGATCTCATGCAGAAAGACAACATGTCTGAACCAAAGTTGGGGATTCCACCAGATGTCATCATGATGGACCAAACAGGTCACCCGTCCGAAGGAGTTCGTTCTTTGCGGTTTTGCAACAGGTTTCCGATTCGGAGTCTATAGAGGAAGTGTCGATTGATTTTGGTGCTTCTTTGTCTTGATAAGTTCACAGACTATGAACTCTATGACGACTGGAAAAAAAAACAGCACTTCTAAACCCTTGCTGCCATGGTGCCATGGCACTGATTAGACAATCCACCCCTGGATACCTGGGAGATGATGGATTGATGAACGCAAGGCTTGAGGCCGTCCAGATTTCTGTCACTCTTCAGGGATGGGTTGGAGCAAAGCAAAATCCGAGTGGACAGTGATTTGATCCAGACATACCTCTCAAACTCAACACCTGAACTTCAATAATGTCTGAGAAAGAGTATGGAAAATAAGATCTTTCTGCTGTTTGGTATATATATATACTAGGTATTATCATTTACCCATATACAGTATGTATGTATGTATATAATGTATATATATATATAGATATCTACATCTATATGTCTATATCTATACTGTATCTATATCTATATCTGTTTCTTTATCTATATCTATATCTCTAGATGTATATGTATGTATATGTATGTATATGTATGTATATGTATGTATATGTATGTATATGTATGTATATGTATGTATATGTATGTATATGTATGTATGTATGTATATGTATGTATATGTATGTATATGTATGTATATGTATGTATATGTATGTATATGTATGTATATGTATGTATGTATATGTATGTATATGTATGTATATGTATGTATATGTATGTATATGTATGTATATGTATGTATATGTATGTATATGTATGTATATGTATGTATATGTATGTATATGTATGTATATGTATGTATATGTATGTATGTATATGTATGTATATGTATGTATATGTATGTATATGTATGTATATGTATGTATATGTATGTATATGTATGTATATGTATGTATATGTATGTATATGTATGTATATGTATGTATATGTATATATATGTATATATATATATCTATATCTAGTCTATATCTATATCTCTATATCTATATCTATATATCTATATGAATATGTATCTATATCTATATCTATATCTATATCTCTATCTCTATATGATATGTATATGCATATGTAAATATACTATCCCTCCGCCCGTCACCAAAACACGACGACACGGAAATCCAAAACACAGTATATATATAATATCTATATCTTTCTCTATATCTATATCTCTATATGTATATGTATATATATATATATCTATATGTATATGTATATATATATATATCTATTTTTATCTATATCTCTATCTCTATATGTATACTTGTATATATATATATATATCTATAGATGGATATTGTGGTTGTGAACCATGGGGGTGACCTTTTTCACAAGCCAAGCAGTTTGGAACAGGAAGAAGAGCTCGGACAACTCCTTACTGAGCCTTTGACATCACTCGCCGACTTGCTGAGCATAGCGAGAGGATATGGTGACCGGTGACCTAGAATTGGAAACTTCTCAGCATGAAACCATCCGAAACCATCCGAAACCATCCAAGTTTTGAGCTAGAATTCTGAGCTAATCCTGGGCAAAAAGGTCTGAAACATGTTTTCTTACAGCTTTTCACCGAGATTCGTGCACCATTTGGCGCTTTTCCAGCCGGTGTCTATGTGGTGTGGGATCCTCGCTGAAAAAAAGGGCGTGTCGGATCTCGCATCGCGGACGCAGGTGTCCCATCCTGTCAGCCACAAGTTGCAGTGGAAGGTGCTGCATGCTGAAGATGGGGTCAGTTCAGGGGGCAACTGATGTTGACCTTCTGCACTGGCAAAATGTATAGTGATGAAAGTGATGAAATTAACTTTGCTCAATTTTTTGGGCTTCATGATGTTCATGATGTTCATGGATACCGATCAAGTTTGCTGAAGAGTTTTGTTGTCACCCTTTTTGTAAGATGACGGCGGCTTCGCGACAGAGTGGACTCTTAGGCCTTGAGTGATTTGTGGAGAAATCTCGACACTCAATTGCTACCATCCGCCATCTCATCATGCCATGTTTGGTAAAGGGTCTTTGCTCATCCGCAGAATCACTGGGTTGGAAAGGTGAAGCCTTTCCCTTCCCGAACCACTGCGACGCGAGCAGACTTAGGGGGCTGAAGGTCGCTGTACCCTGCAGCGACGTCCCTTCCACCGGGGAACATTTTTTGGGCGCAACCCTGGCGGAGATGTACAGATGCGTAATGAAGGATTCCCGGAATTGCGAGGCTGTGCCTCCCTACTTGAGCAAAGTGCTCAAGAGGCATCAATTTTAGCATTACATCCGAAAATAAGGACTTGGCTTTTCACCCTGTTGAAGTGCATGATGATCTTCCAAGTGGGCCCCTCCCAAGCTGATGCCGTGGCTTCCGACACCTTGCTCTGCCAGCTGACTTGGGGTTCAAATCATCTTGGTCCTCGCTTTGCAACACTGCAGTATAGATATAGAGAAGAACAGTAGTAGCAATAGGAATAGCACGAATTTTAAGAATCCTAATGACAGGCATCCTCAAGCTGTGATGCAATGATGTGGAAAATTTATTCCACGTTTGAACATCACGAATGTGCACCCTTTTTGACACACCCTTTCAACATCTCCGACGTTAAAAAGAAAAGCACCGAGCTCCAGTTTGACTTTCCAAGATTGAAAACATGCTCCCACTGCAAATCAACACGTGGAAACCTTGAAGATCCACAACAGCAGCACCGGCGCCCGCTATTGTCCGCATTTCTTACCTTGCAGGGAAGGTAGCTAAGAAAGGCACCCTCTTGAGGCCGGGCCTTAAGCTGTTTGAGAGTAAAGAACAGGTCAGCAGATTGGTAATTCAAAGCCAAACCGTAGCATTTGGGCGTAAGTTGGTGCCGCATCCCAAAGTACAAAAATTGTCTGAAGATCAGAATCCAGAAGATGCGCTAAGCGTTTGTGAACTTCTTGATTGACTTTGTCCTTCATATATTCGATGTGGGGACTTGAACAAAGTGTTGTTCATTGAAGGTTCCGGGTTGAGAGAAGTTACCATGCGTATATCATGCATTGATCTGACCGTCAGCACCATTTCGGGGTAAACCGGGGAAACCGTAAAAATTCACGAAATCAGCTTAAAACACATAAATTCATCGTTTACCAGGTAAACCGAGTAAACCGGGTAAACCGGGGAAACCGCAGACCCACCCGTGAAATTTCACTGGCTAATGTCAACCCCGGATTAATAAACCATGGTTTATTAATTAGGGGGTACTCCTCCAATAGTCATAATCTATTCATAATCTAATACTTGAATGGTAGCCTCCTGAACAGCGAAACAGCCTAGGGGTTTATTGATCCAGGGTTGCCAGCCATCAGGTGATCGACATGGACGCGGGAGCTGCGGGAACCAGGGTGCCACTGCCCGGGCGTTGTGGCTTTTTTGGTTTGTCCATCACGGGGGACTTACCTCCAGAAAAGAATAGAATATAACATTTATACATATATAATATATAATTTACACATATATATATAGTATATATATATGTATGTATATATAATATAATATACTATAATATAATATAATATAATATAATATATTATATTATATTATATTATATTATAATATAATATAATATAATATATATATATGAATGATGATGACGATGATGATGATGATGACGACGACGACGACAATCCAATACGATACAAGTTATGTAATGAACATCATATATTGGGTTGGATACAAAATTGGATGTATCAAGAACATATTCATAAGTGAGACAGAGCAATTGACCAGCCACCAACAAGGATGTCTGGGTTGGAGTGAAAAACAATGAGAATCTTTTGGGACGTTTTCAGGGTTCCAGAAAAGAAGTGATATGATTCCTATGTGACTGTAGACTTAGTAATATCATTCGTGCACATTTGTGATATGAATCATTAGACCTCCTGTTACTATTGTTCTTCCCATAATAAGAGGTCCTCCAAATGATGCCCCAAAGTGTTTCCAGGATGTGAAATCGATGACGTTTCTGAACCATATTTTCCAGGTTTCCAGATTTTCGGCATCTGTGGCTGGGGGTTGCTTATCATTAGTCTTAAACCACTATCATCACTGTTATTATCTTATACTATTATCATAATTGTGATATATGATCTACTATACTCATTATTATTATTATTGTTACCCTCTGGTAATTTAACATAGCTATGGAAAATCACCATTTTCAATAGGTAAATCAACTATATATTTGGTCATTTTTCAATAGCTATGTTAAGTTCCAGAGGGTATTATTATCTAATTATCTATCATTGCCTAACAAAGAGCACCTGCAGCCCCTTCCGAGTCCTCTCCCTTTCGAGCTGGCGGCAGTCTTGGCAGTGGACTTGCTGGGGCTTCTCAGAGATATCCATGGTGAATTTCCCCATGAGTTGGGAGATATAACCAAAAAACAATGGTTGCTCCAAGCAAAAAAGGTCTGAAATTCTGAAAAAGATTGTTTATGAAAGGATTCCTTTTATTTGGGCCGTTGTAGGGACTTGGAGTACTGTATGCTCCAGGGGTGTGTTACCGTCATCTTGGAATAGTTGAATCACAGGCACATTGTTTTGCGGGGCAAAGGGGTCATTTTATTTCTTTAGCTTGTCTAGGGTCCCCAAAATGTATCTAGTTGGGAGCAGCCCTGAAAACCATTGGTTGATGGGGATATAGTGGGATATCATGGGATATTTTCAGCCAATATGATGAAGCATGCTTTAAGCAAATGGCTGGAAAATGGCTTGAACATGGCTTGAACATGGCTTGAGAACCCTAGAAATCCACAGCTTCAGTTTGTATTTCATGAGAGAAAGCGTCCTGGTGGATGCAACCACTTTTCCTCGGAAACCTGATCCATCCAAGCCATAGCAAAGAGTCTCCATTGGAGAAGACGGGTCCTATTGGTATATGAGTTGTTTTTGCCGAAGATTTTAATCTATTCCAGGTTGTCACTCCACTTTGATAAACTGACCCCAAAATAAACCATCAGATACCATGAGCTATTTTACATGGGTGGTGCAAACCATCCAAAAACTGGAGGTTTATGGTTTTACCGCATTACTGGAGATATCCGAATTGGAGTGAGCATTTCCCACAGTTCCCACAGCTGACCCAGTATTCCCAACATTTCTCTGAAAAATCCATGGAGATCGAGCTGTTGAGGCTGGCCCTGGACCTTTTGGAGGTCGTTTGAGGTGCGAGATCTGATGGGTTGAAGGGCTTCACTGGGTTTGTTGCCACCTGAGAAACCAACCTTTCTGGGTACCCTTCGGTGTCAACGAGGTTAGCTGGGAAATCCCCGACTCAACGGAGGTTTCTAGCTGGGCAGGTGATGACTTAAATAGTCTTTCGTTTGTCAGGTTTGTTATCATAACTTGTCCAGAATATAAGAGCAACAATGTGAATGGCGACGACGACAACAACGACGACGACGACGATGATGATGACGACGACGATGACCATGACGATTACATGACCATGACTATGACGACAACAACGACGACGACGACGACGATGATGATGACGACGACGATGACCATGACGATTACCATGACCATGACTATGACGATGACGACGACGACGACGATGATGATGACGACGACGATGACCATGACGATTACCATGACCATGACTATGACGATGACGACGATGACGACGATGACGATGATGACGATGATGACGATGATGACGGTGACGATGACGACGACGACAACGACGACGACGACGATGATGACGACGATGATGATGATGATGATGAGGAGGAGGAGGAGGAGGATGAGGATGATAGTGACGATGACGGCGAGGAGGATGAGGATGAGGATGAGGATGAGGATGATGATGATCATGAGGATGAGGATGAGGAGGAGGAGGATGATGATGATGAGGAGGAGGAGGAGGAGAGGAGGAGGGGGAGGCGGAGGAGGCGGAGGAGGCGGAGGAGGCGGAGGAGGCGGAGGAGGCGGAGGAGGCGGAGGAGGCAGACGAGGAGGAGGATGACCATGACGATGACGATGACGACGATACCGCTATGCAACGATACCCCGCTGCCCTTGAGCTGTGACATACTTTCCTGATCTCCTGTATTGCTTTCACTAATGAGAGATTGTGTCCCGAAATTCTGTTCCGAAATCTGGCTGTATCAAGTCGTTTCCAGATTTTGGGAGGAGCCAATCAGGATTTTTCTTGCGGTCCTTGGGGTCCAACAATTGGAGCGATCTCGAAGCAGTTTCCATCAGGAAATGTTGGGATCCAGACATCAAGATTGTACAGACACTGTAGATACTAGATGGAGGGACAGATGGACAGAAGGATGGATGGAAATGTGGATACTCTAGATTCGTTGTGACATTGGATAGTCAGATTCTGATAGACATCGATGAATTTGAATCCCATTTTGGAAGCAAGATCGACACCCTCCATGGAAAATGCAAGAAGCAAGGACACTGACTGCAGATGAGGGGAACCTTCACATGGACAGAAGTGGTTTTCCCAAACCAGCTGCGGTTTTCCGGCTAAAACTTGGAACTCCAAAATTCAGATGTTTGCAAAGTCGGAATCAACTGCATCAACTATCCACGGGACCTCTGCTAGAACACAGTGTATACTGTATGTCAAGCAAGGTCTGCCAGCCCTTCTCGACGTGCTTTGGCCATTGTGGGGGCCCCAGCCGGGAACAGGTGTCAGGTTGGAAGCGGGTATGAAACACGATTCAAGGCACAAAAGAAAACCACAGATCTTGACTGGTTTCATCCATTTTCAGTAATAACCATCCATTTGTCAGTCATTTTTCCAATTTGTTCTTGGTCAAATTAGTGAATTCCCACTATTAACCAGCTAATTAACCAGCTAATTAACCACTATTAACCAGCTAATTCTATGGGATGATCCCCCTTTTTTGGTGACATCCCAAAATTTTTGTCGCCACGTGGCGATCACCTGTCCTTCTCCGGCGAAGTCTTGGGCAGGACATGCGGCGTATCGCCAGCCTCCTTCGTGGGAAAAGCCCAGAGCTGGTGAACGTGGGAAAAAAATCAATGGGAAATCTATGGAAATTGAGTTTTTTTCCCATTGATTTTTTTCCCATTGATTTTGGATTTCCATCTATGGAAAAATTTTAGGAAATCTAACGAAATTTTGTGGTTTCCTAAAATGGAGTACCCCCAAATCATCCAGAATTGGTTATAGATGTTATAGTCGGAAACCTCTAGTTGTCCCCACTGTCCCCAGTCCCCAGCATCCAAGATTGTCGGCCTCAGTGATCCAAAACGTCGTCCTATGTGATCCTTGGAACTTATATCAACTATGTTTATTGATTAGTATGTCTATATGTATATTTATATTTATATATATATATATAATATAAATTAATATAGGGTAGTTGGTGCCTCTTAAATGGAGATTTCATCAACGACCGTAGCTGGACTCCATTTGGAGCTCAACCATCCAATGGGTACTCAACGACTTGACCCATACCCGGATTTTCACCAGCAAAACGGGAGTTTTAACAACCCAAAATTGGATATCAACGAGATTTCAACCAGCAAAAAATGGGAGCTTTAACAGCCCCAGATTGGATACCAACGCAAATTCGGCAAACATGGGAATTTTAACAACCCAAGAGTGGATATCAATGAGATTCTAGCCAGCAAGAATCGGGTTTTTTAAGAACTTCACGTAATTGGATTTTAGGCCCCAAATATTGGGTTGCGCTCGAGAGGCCGGCAGTTGGAATTGGGGAAAAAAGATGTTCAGCCAGTTTCACCAAACATCACCAAACCATTGGATTTCTGTGGCCAAAAGTTTGGATTTAACCAAGGTGACCCAGCTGGCGCGCTGGGATGTGGGGAGCAACTTGGAGTGATGGGAGAGATCTGAAATCCACAGCTTTCTGATTCAGTCAGTGGATTGCAAATGGTCAGACAACGACTACAAATTCGAGCTGGGTGATGGACCTTGCTCTGCGCGACTCAGGAGCATGAACAATTCGATTTGCTCAAGCCCTAACAGTGCAGGGCCCTCAGGATCCCCAATGTGCAGCTGGGTGTTATGACCTTCGGATCACAACGCTGGAATGACGTCCTTGCTATGAAGAAAACAGTCGTCTTGGACAATCGAACGACAAAGCCTACATGGTTTATTGTTGTATATATAGTCTATAGATGTCTATACAGGATACCTATTCACCAACCACTAGGTCACTAGGTAATGGGATGGGATACAGGTATCTTTCATGGCTCATTTCTTGGTCAACTCCCATTGTTTGCTTGGTCAAAAAATCATTTAGGTTGAAGCCAACATGGGGCTGGACACTATGACTCATTAGTTTACACATCCATTATACCATCAGTATGACTCCGTCATACCCCCGTGATACCCCCATAAAATCACCATCAAGTGTTGCTTCTATATTTCTATACACTCATTAAACTCATTACACCTTTTACTAGTGGTTTGGAATATCACTATTTTACGATTTTAACCAACCCTGGGGCATCCCTTACATCCCAAAAAATCAATATATAAAAGTTACATCCTCTCAGGCTTGGGAGCCCGGAGATCGCGGGGCAGCTCCTGTGATGGGCGGCCATGGTGGCCATGGTGGCCATGGCACAGGCAATGGAAATGGCCGAGTCGGGGACTTAACCGTGCCTTAACCGTGGCGATTGGGGGATGAATTGACGAAGAATGGGGAAAAATTGGGATTTATCATGATTTATATCAGCCATATCAGCCTCAAATGTTGGGATTTTTCACAAAAAAATGGATCTTTTAACCATGAAACATGGGGATGCAAGCAATAAACATGGGGATATGGGGATGGGGTTTTTATTCCATGGGGATCATCTTTCATCTTTCAATGCCCATGGTTTTTTGGATCCGAGGCTGCGAGCCTTTCCCGCACGGTGCGCGTAAAACTGGGAGATCGGGCCAAGTTTCAAACTGGGGGTACCAGGTTATCAGCTACTGACGATTATTGTGGGAAACCCAATCATTCTTAATGTGGTAAACCCATATCATGATATATCATGCATATTGTATCATATTGATATATGATACTGTAAAACATTCGGGAAAAAGAACAATGTTTTTCGATATGGCGAAAAACATGCCACTGAAAAAACACCAAGCTTGGGATAGATTGTGGTTGGTTTATTACTGTCTTTTCCGGATTGCATTGTGGGATTTCCCTTTCTTTCCTCATCATCTGCACAGGTCATGCAGAACCAATTCACTGCCCTGGCAGAACGTATCAATGCAGGAGCTTGGAGCTCAGCGCAGCACGAAATTCGTGGTGGTTTCAGCCAGTCGCAGGGTCCCAGGTGAGAAAATCACCGTGAAATTCATCCAGGTCACCATGCTCCAGCGGCAGTGCGAGACTGACCGGCCGGGATCCCCATCGATCTTCGGTGGGGTTTCGGTTGAAAGTTGAGTGAAGGATCTTGGGGAGATACCATGGAATACACCTGAATGGACTATGTGGGAGTGATGATAATGGATATAATGGACATGAAACCATTGTTGGCATGAAACAAACCATATCGGCCCCAAAATACTGTAACCAAACGTCATGACTCGTTGGAATTCACGATTTTTCGCGATTACTGAGTTGTTCCAAACGGGAAAACAAATGCTGCAATGGCCAAGTCACCTGGCTAAAGGCTGTTTCCTTGGGTGACTGGACTGGCATTTTGATCTGGGGGAAGAAGGGCTTTCCAGTCGGCTATGTTTTTTTTACTCTGAGGCGGCGTTTGGCACAGTTGGAGAAGAAATTCGAGGTTTGGCGGACACGACGAGTTCAGGGGATTGTGATTGTTGAGCTTTGTCCTTCAGGGCCCATCATGACCCAAAGCTGGACAATGAGTAAGCAGACCAAGGTCCTTCTTGACACGTCATGTTTGGCACTGTGCTGCATCTTTAGATGATGTCGTCTTGTCATCGTCTTGTCAGTGTTGTCCAACTGTGAGTCACTTCAGATAGCAACAAAAACCAGGAGTGACAGCCTCCACTGGTCATCACTGGTCCAAAACGACAAATCCAGCGGAGGCGAAGGTTGATGCCGAGAAGCCTGATGGACGCGTGCTGCTGGCGGATTTGCACACCGCTGTGCGTTTGCCCCCGTGTCGAAGCGTGGTTCCAATGAACAAAAACTTTGGAAGGGTCCGGGGGAATGATTTCCTTTTTGTATAGACAGATTTTCTGAAAACTCTATTGGCTGTTCCTGTTGAAACATGTTTACCCTCTGGTAATTTAACGTAGCTATGGAAAAACACCATTTTGAATGGGAAAATCCACTATAAATGGCCATTTTCAATAGCTATGTAACAAATTACCAGAGGGTAAAATGTATTCAACTGGATTAACGCCAGGAACGCTGGGCGGAGGTGCAGGGAAGCGTCAGTGGATTGCTTGAGGACACCGCGGGGTTGATCCCATCTTCTTTGTGACGGATGCATCATGATTGTTGGTTCCCATTGTTCCCATTGATATCCAAAATGATATCCCCATGATATCCCCAGAAAAACCGATAAAATCATCATCCCCAATCTCCGGATCTCCAGGCGAAAAAGGGAGTGTAGGGATGTGTAGGGGTTTAGCCAGCTTGAGTCCCATGAATCCCCAGTTCTGCGGTGGATGTAGGGGATGAAAGATGTACATATGACTGGGACCATAGGAAGGCCAGCCATGCGGGTGTGTTAAAAAAAAATGAACGGGGATGCGCTTATATATATATACGCTCAATGCCAATTTTTCCGGGTGACATCTCCACTTTTGTTGCTTCAAGATTCTAAATTTGAAATCTTTGATGGTTACCCTCTGGTAAACATACAAAAAGCTATGGAAAGATCCACCATTTTTCATGGCAAAATCCACTATTTCTATGGCCATTTTCAATAGCTATGTAACAAATTACCAGAGGGTATAAAATTATATCCCATTACATTCCCATCAATTTTCCACGGATCTTTTCATATGAATGAGGTAAACCCAACCATAAACCATCCCGTTAGCCACCAGCCAGGGGGTCGTTTTACATCATCCCATTGCTTAGTAAACCTCCATTCGGGATGGTGTCACTATATCATTTCTCACTATTATCCCACGACATGTTTGAATATGTGTTCATTAATCGTCCCAGAACTAAGTCATACTGTGGATGGTTGCGAAATCCTGCACCACCAAAAGGATGGTTGAATCCCTATAAATAATGGGAAAAACCACCTATCAACTGGTGCAGATTTTTTCTTTCCATCAACAGTATTGTGACATATTATTGGGTTTACCTTTACCATGTCGGGGTAATTATATACATATATATATATATGTATAATACCCATCATTAAGCCATTTTGGCAAACCTAACTTCATAGACCATCCCCCAAATCACCATGTTAATGGGTGCTATGTTTACCATCCCCAAATGGTAGGTTTATGGCCTTGGGTTTCCCACATTAATATGTATTTATACGGGATAATTTTAATGTTCACCAAGCATCAGGATAATTTCAAAATATCAAACACACATATGTAATCATTATTAAATAAAAAACAATATCAAACATACATATATCATCATGATTAAACCATCATAAACTATTATTTCAGCCATTCTTAAGCCATTCATAAGCCATTTATATGACGCGACCATCGGCTGAATCCCATCCGAAACGAGGAGACGCAGGCGTTGGCTCGACGCCTGGATGGCCTGGACGAACGCTTGTGGGCGCGCACCAGTGGGTGCCGTGGCCGACGACCGGGGTTAGTCCCGTCCTGGGACTGATGTGGTGCCTTTTTTTTTCTGGGATATTTTTATGGGATTTCTAGGATGAACATGGTTAAACAATGTTGAACATGTAATATCATGTCATAAATTCTTTATTCAATGGTTTCTGCGGAAACATGGGAAAACCGGAAGCCTTTCCGATTTTCCCATTTTTTAAATATGGGGTTGTCCCTTTCCAACTTTCCCTTAAACCAATCCATTGATGGATAGTGGGATGACCATGGTCATTTTTTTCTTGGGATTTCTAGTGGATATTTGATAAGGGATATTCATAGTATGGGGAATTTTTCTCATGGAGAATGATGGGAGAACATGGGAGAACTAACCCATCAAGAAGTGACACATGGTTTAGGTATGGGATAATTGGGACAATCAATGCGCACATATTCAAACATGTGCAAACATTGCGAGAAATTACATGATTGTTGCATCTTATGGAGATGCTTATAGGGATTTTTAATACACAACACAACACTTGGCGACCCTTGTGACAAGGGGATGCGAGGATCCGACTTGTTTCCTCCCAATGTTCAGATCATGACAAAAGCGGGTGTGGGAAAGCATGACCATCGCAGAATTGGAAGGGAATATCTGCAAAGCCGTATCTTTAATGACGGAACACATTATGGTTTTCTGTAAATCAACTCCATCCAGACCTCCCCAAGTTGTGACCGTGCAGATAGGTCGGAGGCTTCGAAACAGCGAAATCGCGAGCTCGAGCAGCAGGCTGAATTCCAAGCCTCAGGGCTCATTGATCCAATATATCCTGGCAGATTTTTTGACTCTACCGTTACCATGGTAGTAACTAACATGGCTATGAAGCCATGTCCCATTTAGTTCGATTACTTACATTCTATAACAGTGATTTTCCATAGCTATGTTGGATTATATAGCAGAGGGTAAAGTTTTGAATAGTGGTCAGTCTTTTTTTGCATTTCTTCGAGAAGGTTCTGTCAGTTTGGGTCACGGACAGCCACAAAAAGACAAAAGACCATTGTCACTGTCGATGATAGACACACATGAACCAGCATTTTGCAAATTGGATCCAGGGTTCGCCTAAGAATTGGAAACTACCATTATCTCCACTGGTCAATCAGTTTTCTCCATTATTTGATAGCTGCTTACCCTCTGGTAAACTAACATAGCTATTGAAAATCACCATTTTTAATGGGAAAATCCACTATAAATGGCCAGTTTCAATAGCTACGTTAAATTACCAGAGGGTACGTTGGAGTGTAAACGACCATTTTCAGGCGCCCAAGAACATCGTTTTTCCAATGTCAACATACTGCGAGTATTGCTGTTCAAATCTCAATTTTTTGTGATTAACTCCGCAATTAATATATGACCAGAGGCTAAGAACTCAGATTTTGGTTTTACCCTCTTGTAATCAAACATGGGCTAAAAGAACTACACAATTTTTGTCAATGATCCTCCCATAATATATATATATATGCACCATATATATATATATATATATGCACCATATATATGTATATATATGTATGTATGTAATGTAATGTAATGTAATGTAATGTAATGTAATGTAATGTAATGTAATGTAATGTAATGTAATGTAATGTAATGTAATGTAATGCATGCATGCATGGATGTATGCATGGATGTATGTATGTATGTATGTAATGTATGTATGTATGTATGTAATGTATTGTATTGTATTGTATTGTATTGTATTGTATTGTATTGTATTGTATTGTATTGTATGTATGTATGTATGTATCATAGATGCTGATTTGGCTCGGGAACCATATTTTGAGGACAGCGTTTTTTTTTTTCAAAACATCGCCAGGTCCAGGCACTGGAACAGCAGAATCGCCTGGCTGCCGCGGCTGCAGAGGATGACAACACAGCCACATGTGGGGATGGGTCAAAACTGGGTACCCTCTGGTAAACTAACATAGCTATGGAAAATCACCATTATTAATGGGTAAATCCACTATAAATGGCAATTTTTAATAGCTATGTTAAATTACCGGAGGGTATAACATGTTATAAACCAACAAACACTAGTTGGTGGTGACTGGAACATAGTGATATTAATAGCGGTTAATAATAGGGTATAAACCAAGAACAATGGGAATATGATGATGATCTGGTTGGTGGTTTGGAACATGGCTTTTATGACTTTCCATATATTGGGAATGTCATCATCCCCAACTGACTCATATTTTTCAGAGGGGTAGGTATACCACCAACCAGACTGTTATAACCATGAATAAACATCCATTTACCAGCTATTTTAGGGTAGGGTGCCAGGGTTTTGCCGAAAATAGTCATATGGGCATACAGTGAGATATTTTTAAAGTTGTTCAGAACCCACCAACCAGCGATAGCCATGATTTTCACCCAGAGCTTATAGTTTGGTCTCACCTCTAATGGGACATATTGGGATGTAATGTGATGTGACATTATGATACAATGATGTGACATTGGGATGTAAATATGATGCAACATTGGGGAGATATTTCAGCAAACATGCTACAATGGGGAGAGAGAGGGAGAGATTAACGTGATATATGGGATATATCATATATCCCAATACAATAACACTCAAGAACCAGAGTGGTATTCGTCCATCTTTGGGTATTCAACTATTGAACCAGAACATGTGTGGCATGTATCTGGCAGGCATTGGTTCCAGATTTTCTTCAAGACAGCGCCATTTCATTTGCTGAGTCCATACGGTATCCAGCAGGAAACACTTCTCGAGATGTTTGCCGCTGCATAGCTGGTACGTTTTGCTGTGATCCTGCAAGATGACTCTGTTGTGACATGGGGCAAGCCAACAGTTGGTGGTGACAGCTCTGCAGTACAATATTTTTTCCCGTAAGTGCCCGGTTGAAGAGACAGACGCGTTCCAGACATTTATTACCAAAGGTACGCTTGCTCTGCAAGCTACTTTTCCTTTTGTTTTTGTCGGCGGCTTCGCGCCTGATTTGGAGCATTCAAGCTTTCGTTTTAGTCTTTGGGCTGCGGACATATGCCCTGGAGACATGTACCATGAAAGCCGGCCAAGCATCATTCAAAACACATACGAGCGCCAAGCGGCTCAGGCTCCCCATAAGCCACCCAAGACCCGCAGTCATTTCACAATATGCCTTCAACCTAAAAGCGAACAAACTGGCCTGGGCAAAGGCCCGTCAGTTCCCAACTTGAGAGGATTGCAGTTTCGGGAGCGAAGAGCGTTGTACCTGTTCCCTGGAATTGAAGCAGCAGCAGCAGGATCCGCAACATTCATAATCATGCTAGTAGTAATGGCAGATGCCATTTTTCTATCAGTTTGTTGATAAGTAGGGGGCTCACCCCCTTTCCAACCAGCTGGTTGGTGATGACAATGGCATGCCAGACCGGCCCGTCTGTGATTTCCAAACGGACATGGTTGAAATCATAGTGATGACAACGAAAAATCACACTCAACAACATTTTCGCGCCATTAGCAATCAGCCAAAGGGGGCTTTACCCAATTATAAAACGCATCTTGGGATGATTCATTGTGGATCCGTTACAAACATTTCACAAACACAAGATATCAGATGGGATATGAAAAATTCTGATCAGGAACAAATGGTCTGCAATATCAAGGGCGCCGGGCATCCAACTCACACTCTATTTCCCCATCAAACTTGGCAATTTTGGGGCGTCCCCAGTCTTGAGACAAACCTAAATAAGGGTGGTCCAGTGGAGGGTCCGGTGGAAGATGCCTGCAAACCGTTTTGCTTCAGGATGTTCACCAGTCGTTGAACTTGCAACTGTTTCCAGGGTCCAGTCATGACATTCATGATCAGGTGATTCGTTTTTTTGGGCGTCCGTATGGGTTTGTATGAAATATGATGACTTCGCTGCGACGTGACTGAATGATGGTTAGTAGGGGTAGTAGCCACGAGAAGGCAAAACTTTGAGTTAGTGAAGTATATACAGTATATATATATATATACATATTTTGATATTTCTCGAAAACAGAACAGTGCCAACATTGACCTGATATGTTAAAAATTGCATGTGCAGATGTCCTTGACCTCAGGCGGCGCTCATCCGTCCCCGGGATCATCAGCTGTTGCTGTTGGCAATTGTTTTGTCAGCTAAACTTCAGTCCATATCTCCATCTTGTTGTGAATACATATTTTTGCAAAAAAAATCCTACCCAGGCAATGGATCATCATTTGTAGATTTCTTATTTGGTGCTTTGCCGAATCGTAAGTGGGTCAAATTCCTGCCGGCTATTAAATGGATTCGTCCTCCTTATCCTCTTTGTAACGGGGTCAACTGACCCGCTTTCCATTCTTTGGGTGAACCAACAAATACCTTTGTAGAATTTTTGGGATTCCCCAGCCAAGTTTTTGTCATCTCGCCTGTCTTTCCAGGAGCTCCAAAAGCGACAGGCGCGACGTCATCGAATTGTTGGGGGGTATTCTTGCATGTCACCAAAACTTGGGGTTTCCTCCCAAAAATCGGGATAGAAGAAGTAAACGTTGGACTTCACAATTTGACAGCTGCCAAGAATGGATCAGACCAATCGTATCCTTTTATTTTGCGTATCTTTTTGGGAAAAAATCATCGTTTCACATGTGGGGATCGAATCGGAACCGATCAATACCAATCTCTCTACCCTGGGTTTCACAGAACAACAGTTGATCAACGGTTGGTTGTGGATATTCATCCCACATGGGCTCAAATTCCATGGCATGACCGCTAGTCGCTAAGCCCAGGCAACCAAGTTGCGACGCACCGAACACTCCTTGGAGGAGGCCTATGACGATTCTTTTTCAAAACATCATATCGATACATTTACGACTATTTTACGTTCGTTCAGAACTATCATCTCTGATTGATTCGGATTTCTTATCAACCTCCATTGCCCACTCTTACTGGGTGGCGGCTGTGTCTAAACTCTATGTGTATACATATATATATATATATGAATAGATGAATGAGCGAAGGAATTAATTAATGAGTGAGTGAATGAAATGAAATTAATGAATGAATGAATGAATGAAGGAAGGAAGGAAGGAAGGAAGGAAGGAAGGAGGGAATGAATAAATGAAACATGAATAAACAGATAAATAGATATATAAATAGATAAATCGATAAATAGATAAATCGATAAATCGATAAATCGATAAGTCGACAAATCGATAAATCGATAAATAGATAAAATATATAGATAAATAGATATATAGATACATAGATCCATAGATAATTAGATGAATAGATAAATAGATAAATAGATAAATAGATAAATAGATAAATAGATAACTAGATAAATAGATAAATAGATAAATAGATAAATAGATAAGTAGATAGGATAAACATATAAACAGGTAAATAGATAAATATATACATAGATAATAGTTAAATAGATAAATAGATCTATAGAAACATATATGATATATAGATAAATAGATAAATAGATAAATAGATAAATAGATAAATCGATGAACAATACCATGTATCTCATGTATCGTTACTAGTAGTATTGTTGTTTCTTTTAACCTATTGTCAATGGTACATCATAATCATCATTTATGTCATAACCGTCATTGATGATCATCGTTATTGTGGTCATTTTTTCCTCAAGAGGTTGGTTCTAGAAGAGGGTCTCGGTCCCTTTCGACTGATGATAATCCCTATTTCGGATGATGATGATGCTTCCCAATTGACTTAATGTGGTTAAAGCAATGATAAACCATCCCCAAAAGCACCATAAATAGGTGGTATAAACCATAAAAACTGGGGTGGTTTATTATTCTTTTACCCACATTACATGTTTCTTGTGGGTGTTGACACCAACCCCGACAAAGCCATCGACATTGCGCGGTTGCGCCTTTCAGGTCTTGCGACGTGTGTCGACACTTGAAGATGAGGTGGGCATGGCCGGGGCGGTGATCATTGAAAGCTCTGCCGACTGTGTTCCTAGTGATTTTCGATATGTCACAAAAACGGGATCGTGGATAATCTTTGAACATTTTACAAAAGATATATGATATCTGAAATTCTTTAAACATTTAGACGTCATGGATTTGTTGCGCAGTAGTTTCCGCACTTCTACAGTACAGCGTGTCACCAGAAATGCATGGGTGAGATGCTTCCATTTCTGGCAGAGGTTCGACAGCGAAGTGCACCCCACAGAGATGGCTATTTGGAGGCGCCGCAAACTATTGGCATTAGCATGCACTAGCAGGCGCAATATGGTTTTGTCCTTTTTTCACGCCAAATTTCATGCTGAGTATTTTTTCCCTATTATTGCCTGGCCGAGAACTGGGAAGGAGAAACACAAACATTGGGACTTGAGTCTTTCTCTCTTCAAATTGGGATTCACCCGTTGTCAAGTTGGACTATCAGCGGGGAAGTAGAACGAATTCTGTGATGATCAATGATCAAGCACATGCTGAGACATTTCCATGCATCATATTTTCAAGCTGTGAACTTCTCTTTCAATGACAGGTCAGTCTACGGGTGACCGGGATGGTTTCGGTTCATTGTATAGATGCACTCTAAACCATGAACCATCCGTGCCTAAACCAGGTTCTCTAAACCTTGTATAGATGTACTCAAGTCATACCCTCTGGTAATTTAACATAGCTATTGAAAATGGCCATCTATAGTGGATTTTCCCATCAAAAATGGTGATTTTCCATAGCCATGTTAAATGACCAGGGGGTACCTAGTCTAAACAGGTTGAGAATACTCATGACTTGACGACGAAGCGTGGACTTTGTGGACCCCGTGGACCCCCGTCAGAAACCTTGGAAGTCCAGCTCAGTTTGACTCATCGGGACCGACGAAATGCCAGGCCAAATACATTGCCATGGAACAGAACCAGGCTCTAAAAGGGGGGTGAGCTATACTCCCAGGGATAGGCTTTTTGCATGGCATAGCTGCAAAGTTTGTGTCAGCGATGGCCATGAAATATTAAATACGTAGATATCATTGACATTCATTGACACGATACCAAAAAATAGAAAATTATATTTACTGTAATAGACCCATTAGGGTATATAATTTTGATTTGTGTCATTATATCGTCATAATATTATTATCATAGAATTGGATGATGGGAAAATTTACTGGTTTAAGCCCAACCAATTTGATGGTAAAAACCATGGTTTCCGGTTAAGATTTTCCCAACAAAACCAATCCATTGAATGATGGTGATATCTATTATAGTGTATATATATATATATCTATCATTATATCGTCATTAATAGCACCATTTATTACTGATTTGTGTCATTGGTGCCCCAAGAAGTTCATAGACCCATTGGCGAAATCCATGGTGACCTTATTCCTGACCTTTCAGGAAGCCTTGGACGCAGAACTTCGGGCGCTGCAGGCGGTTGGATGTTGGTCCCATGGGGACCATTAAAGGATCAACGGTAGTAGGATTTGGGGGATAAAAACCCCAACAATGGATTAACCCAATGATAAACTTGTTCCTCTATGATTTTTCACTAGATTAAACCATAATCTATTGATGATAACTTGTTCCTCTATGATTGGGTTAGGATTATCCCCAACTTGAGCCAAGTTTTTGAGGGAAAATAGTCACCAATCAATTATGCGAGAACCAGGAACCACACAAGGTTGGAGGGTTCAGCATGGTGGAAGCGACAAAGGTGGGGACACACATCAGCATTAACAATATGGGTGTGTCTGAAAATAGTGTACCCCTAAACCCAATGGTTAATGATCATTATCCCTATTAAATGGCTATAATTGGGAATATACCATATTTTCAGACAAACCCATATTGACAATGTTTGCATACATCGCTTCACCGTAAATGGTTCTCAATGGCTTCAAAATCGATTTCGATTTTGTGCAATGGCATTGCTGACTCTCTTCAAAGAATCCGCTGGGCATGTGGACTGGCAACTGGCTGAATCAATCTCAGAACTGATTCAATGGTGAATTTACACGATTTTTTTTTTAAAAACAAATATGTCAGGTGTCAACTGAATGCATGGTTCCCCACGTTTTTTTTCCCCCACCAACCTGACCATCCTGACCAAAACTATGGGCGAGGCAAATCTTGAGGATGGATTGCAGCAGCTCCGAGATGAATTCACCAATGGTGGCCAGGAGCGGTGTACACTGGCCTTATGGCCATTAGCATAAAGGAAGGGTGAACATGAGGGTGAAACACTGGAAAAAATAGGAGAACCAGATTACCAGATTTTCAATTTCTGGAAATCTGGTACTCCATAAATCCCAGTGTTAGAAATGCCATGAAACAAATGATCTCAGTGCATCTCAAGAAAGTCCGCCTGGACGTCTAGGAGGGCACTGACCTGCACAGCAACGATGTCTTTGAGGCCGTTAAAAGAAACATGGGTTGCGGTGCTTTTTGGCGAGTCGATGTTGGGATGGTAATTCTTTGTTATACTTCTTTGTTACATATAGATACATATAGTGTGTATAGTACCCCCTCCAAAAAAGTAAGATCCTACTAACATAGTGATAAATAACTTTCCTATCTTTCTTCATCGATCCTAATCACGAAAGGTAGCTCCAGAGGGGCTACCTTGAGTTTTACTTTACGAAGTAAAGGGGAGGGCGGCCAGCCCCGTTACCTGATTCTTCAGGAGATTGCTAGTCATTTTAGTACCCCCCCCCCCTCCACACCTCCCACGCACCCTAAGAGCAGACTCAAAACATTGTAATTTACAGTATTTTTGTTCTTTTCGGATCAAGAAACCACATTTTGTTACATGGTGAAACCTCCGTAAATACCAGTGTTTTTGCTAGGTGCTGGCCAAAAAACACTGTAAATACCGTGCTTTTTACTACCAGAGGCAAAAAACATCGTAAATACCGTGGTTTTGGGCTTCCGACCCGCCAAAAACATCGGTATTTACGGTGTTTTTTGCTCCGAGAGTTGCAAAAACACGCGAAAACACCACCGATTTGACGATTTTCGGCCACTACGGAACCGAGCAAAAACGCTGCAGGGGTAACACCAACACCAACAACAACAACACCAACAGCAACAGCAACAGCAACAACAACAACGACGACAACAACAACAACAACACCAACACACAACGCACAATGCACAATGCACAACGCACAACGCACAATGCACAACGCACAACGCACAACGCACAACGCACAACACACAACACACAAAACACACAACACACACACACACACAACACACACAACACACACAACACACACAACAACACACAACAACACACAACAACACACAACAACACACAACAACACACACACACAACAACACACAACAACACACCACAACACACAACAACACACAACAACACACGCAACACACAACAACGCAACAACGCAACAACAACACACAACAACACACAACGCACAACACACAACGCACAACGCACAATGCACAATGCACACGCACAACGCACAACGCACAACGCACAACGCACAACACACAAAACACACAACACACACACAACACACACAACACACACAACAACCACACAACAACACACAACAACACACAACAACACACAACACACACACAACAACACACAACAACACACAACAACACACAACAACACACAACAACACACAACAACACACAACAACACACAACAACACACAACAACACACAACAACACACAACAACACACAACAACACACAACAACACACAACAACACACAACAACACACAACAACACACAACAACACACAACACACACAACACACAACAACACACAACAACACACAACAACACACAACAACACACAACAACACACAACAACACACAACAACACACAACAACACACAACAACACACAACAACACACAACAACACACAACAACACACAACATCACACAACAACACACAACAACACACAACAACACACAACAACACACAACAACACACAACAACACACAACAACACAACAACACACAACAACACACAACAACACACAACAACACACAACAACACACAACAACACACAACAACACACAACAACACACAACAACACACAACACACACACAACAACACACAACAACACACAACAACACACAACAACACACAACAACACACAACAACACACAACAACACACAACAACACACAACAACACACAACAACACACAACAACAACAACACACACAACACACAACAACACACAACAACACACAACAACACACAACAACACACAACAACACACAACAACACACAACAACACACAACAACACACAACAACAACAACAACACCATCAACAGCAGCAGCAGCAACAACAGCAACAGCAACAACAGCAACAACAACAACAACAACAACAACACGAACACGAACAATACCAACACCAACAACACGACCAACAACACCAACACCACCAACAAACCCAACCACACCAACAACACTAACAACACTAACAACACTAACAACACCAGAAACACTACCACCACCAACAACAACAACACCAAAACACTACCACACCAACAACACCAACACCACCAGCACCACCAACACCACCAACACCACAACCACCACCAACCCCAACCACATCGCCGAAGCCTTTCAGTCGCTTTTACCAGACTCCCCTTCATATTTTTGGAAAGAAAATGGCCGCGTCGCTTTTACCAGACTCCACTTTATGTATTTTTCCCTCCCCTCTCCCCTTCATTTTTTCTTCGGTTCCTTTCTTGCTTACCTACCTTTCGTGTTCCCCCTCTCAAGTTGTAATTTCCAGGATCATCCAAGTGAGTTCAAATCCATTGCTTAACAACATCATTTTCCTTGGCAAGGTTTTCCACTTTGGACACAGCCAAATCTGCGCAACACGGTTTCAGATCACCATGTTAAAACAAGTAAAGACATCTCATAGGTGGATCTGCTATGTTAGATCAATTTGTGGAAGCGAAGCAATCAAAATTGGGATGCGATGACGCAATCAGCGCAGGTGAAGTCTCAGGAGGTTGATGTCTTTCAACAGCGCATAGACCTGGAGTTGTTTTACCCTTTCTCAAGCCGCGCGTTTTAAAAGTTGGTTAACCCCTGTGTGCATACGTATATACATATAATTACTGTATGTAACTACATTCCATATATATATATTTCTGCGCTGATAGTGTACAAAAAATTGAGGGGTACTCTCTTAATGGTCCATTTTCTTGTGACCAGGTCCGGGAAAGCAAGGTCATGAATATCATCAGGATAAGCGCGGATTTGAATTGAGATAAATCTGCTTTCAAATGATTTGCCTTCATTTTCAAAAAGAATCCTGAGGATAAGTAAGGATTTCATTTCATTTGAATCTACTTGCATTTCATTTGTTCCCCAAAGAGGGGATTCATTTCTCAGCTTGTGAAGGCTCAGGTCCAACTCATTGATCTTGGCATCGAGTCATGAAATTGATTGGCGAATCTTGACATTTTAAGGATTCAAGATGAATGCTGCGAAGTAAGATGCAGCTAAGCAAGATACAACAGTTGAAGGACAATTTTTTAGGGGCTAGTTTCTCCTCCTTGACAATTGGGTCTGAGCTCAAGGGGTCCTAAATTACTTCGGAAGAACACTTTCCACAATAGAGGGACCAGACACTAATCAGCGTACAACATTCATATGACCATATATATGTACATATATATATACATATTTTACACGTCTTTCTTAAATTGATATACATAGACGGAACAATTGATATACATAGACGGAACAACAAAACATCTTCCAATTTTCATATATATATATATTACAAACACACATCCCTCAAATACTTGTTGAAGTGGGTTTGGGGCAAAAAAGCAATCTTTTCTTCTAAACTGTCTAAACGGGTCAACACTGCCCAGGTGGTGCGCAAGGCCGACGTGGGGCTCTCTGCCTTGGAGCGGAAGGTCACCGGCCAGGTCGAGGAGCCGCCGGGGAAAAGGGGCTGTTTAGGTTTGGGGTTTTTACATGCTATGTATACATATGTATATATATATTTGTTAATGATCATTATTACTTTGTTATTATTATTGTTATTATTTATTTATTTATCTATTTATTTATTTGTTATCTATAATATATATATATATATATGAATATAACTATATATATATATTTATTTATTTTGTTGTTGTTATTACTTTAAATTATTCTTATTTTTGAATTTACTATTATTATTATTGTATATTTTTTTAATATTTATTTATCATTATTATCAATTAATCAATTAATTTAACTAATTTAATTATTTTATTCAATTAATTAGTTTAATCATTTACGTACCATTATTTATTATTATTATTCTTAAAATTATTATTATTATTATTATTGCTATTATTATATGTACTTACATATATATATATTCATATGCATCTGTGTATGGAAGTATGTAATTATTTGTATATTCATGCATATTCATGTATATTCAGATTCATGTTCACGTTTACGCAACTCATACTAACCTTTATCTCGATCGGGTTGGTCTCGATCTGCCTTAGGGGAGTCCAGGACGTATCGTCCACTGTGGCGAGCCTTCGAGTCAAAGTGGACGGAGTACTCAGCCGGGTTCGGAGCCCTGGACGGTTTTGTCGCGGAGATAGTTGAATTCAATATCCAGTTGCAGGAAGGGTACCACTCAAAAGTTGGTTTATAATCCCATGAAAATACGTCTAGCTACATTTACATACATTTACCACAAATCGTAGCCAAAATACTTCTCAACCAACTGACCTATCTAGGAGACCTCCTGTCCGGACCGTCTTTTGGACGACCAAGGTCTCTGGTCTGGCAGAGCGCATTGAAACAGCACATGAGTCGGGGTCATAGCGGGCCGGGATGGCACCGAGGCAAAGTTGGAAATGCTGATGGGTTGGGTCCTTTTCAGTCATTGGAAACTCACTTTTGAAGTATCATATTTATGCAGCGCGCTTGCACTTTGGTTTGTGTAAGAAACGAACCAAACCATTGACTGAGGTAGTAATTGAAGCAAGGATATTAGGATATTCTAAAGGTACATGCCATGTCTGATACGATATATCTATCATATCTGAAGTCTCTATTGCACTAGCGCCCGCCCTAAGGCCATCAATTGATTCATTGAGAATGGAAATGTCACAGGCCCCTTGGCTTTGCATCTGGCCACCCAAGGGGCAACAACCTTCCAGTTGGTT